>JAFEMH010000039.1:0-410000 GCA_022495995.1 Adenophora triphylla var. japonica | reverse complement strand
ACTAGATTAACATAATCCTTAATTCATTCGGACAAATGTGAACCTTTGAAAGTTAAGACATGTTATCGTTTATATCATATTTTCTTACTTTATCGATAAATATACATGAGATATTTATGTTTACCTTTAAACTCATAGTTATTAAACGCTTGATTTGTTTAAGCATTTTTTAACAATGATTGAGAATGAAAATGATAAGAGTCTAAGTGATCTTATGACATACCATTTTTATGTATATTTATTTGATCGGTTGTAGAATTGTGTGAGAAAATATGTGATACACGTGTAGTTGATGATTATTTTTCTTCGCAACAAAATGGTGTTGCAAAGGTAAATACTCATATGACGCTTCAAATGATTTGGTAGATGTTAATGTAATATTTTCTCAATTATGTTTGAGAAATTGATTGCAACTTCATCCTAAACTTAATGTCTTACAAGTCAGTAACTCTTGAGAGTTATGGAAGGTCAGAAGCTCAATTGGAGTATCTATACCTCTTAATTATCACAAGTTTTATACAATACTTCCAATCATGTTTGGAAATATTTCTCTAAAGAAGGCATGTGTGATTTCATAAGGGTTATATTATGTATGGTAAATAACTTGTTGTGATTAATGACTGAAATAGGATTGCATGACCTTTTTGACTTCTCTAGGCGAAGGTGGGGAATTGTCTCTACTTAATCAGTTGTGATCGCCTGCGAGAGTCGAAATGATATTTGTTCTAGTGGGTGCTTTATTCCTGTGGGAGTATGTCACTCTACAAAAGAAGCAAATGTGTATCTGAAAGAAAATGTCTAAGTATGCATAGTAATGAAATCTAAAAATAAGAATTGAATTTGAAGAGACATTCTTCCTAATGGTTTGTCTCTGTTTACCTTGTCATAGCAAGAAGTGTAGTGATTGATGAATTTATTGTAGATGGATGTTTACATACGGTTCCTTAGTGGAGTGATGGAAGTGGTTTTACCCATCCAAAAGATATGTTCCTAAGCTTATTTTCTGTTCGAAACCTTGAGAATTTAATGTATTTTGTTAGTGTTTTGATAGTTCAGGGCTGAAGTGCAACAATGCTGAAAACGAAGGATTGGTACTCACTTTGAAAGTTCAAGGGCCAAGTTGTAAATTATTGGAAATTCAGGGACCAAACTGGAAATATGGAAATTTTGGAGGAAATTTGATTTATAAAAATTCGTGGATTAAAGTTAAAAATAAAATCTCAAAGAGCGAAGTGCAAAAGAATTTTTTATAGTGGCCAAAGTGCGACGGTGAAATTGCGGAACGAATCGAATATTCATTGGTACTAACATCAAAGGCATTTGGCTGGCCAAAAGGAGGAGGTTTGGCCGAGGAACTTGGGCCCAACCCATGGGCTGGCCGGCCAAGCTTAGCAAATCAAGGGCCAAGGCATTTGTTGGCCAAGGCTGGTACTTGCCAAGGAAAGGAAAATGCCTTAAAAAAAAATGCTGCCAATAATCAGAACGACTTGGCTCAAAGATCACGAATCGTTAGCACGAATTCAACTTGGCAGCGAATTGGGCTCGGCAGTTTGGGCCTTGAATGGGGCTGAGTTTACAAGGATGCTTCACGTTTTCTTTACCTAGGTTTTTATATAAATGCAGCCATTGATTTTTACATGGAGCGGTGTACTGTGCAAGAAAGAAAAGAAATAATTACTTCCTCCGTCCCGTTTCGATTTCAGGTTTTATTTATTTATTTTATTTTTGCAATTTCGATTTTTATTATGAGTAGCTAAATTCCTGTTCGCGGATTGAATGTAACAATTGTCGAATTCTTATGCTAATGATGTTTTAATTCTTTCACACTTTTCTTGTTCTTGTTCAATGAAATTTGCTTAATTTATTTTTAGACTTTCAACATTATTGATTGATTTTGTTGGTCTTTAAATTACTAGGGTTTAAATTACTGCATTTGCGTGGGTAGTTTTTACATTGGCCTAGATTTCATTGAATAGATCCAATTGAAGACCTTGCGGAAATCAAAAGGGTCTAAAATCAATTGTTCCTTGGATTTTAAATGTATTACTTGGATGTTTTGTAGACCTTGCAGAAAACATCACATCGAAGTAATAATAGGGTTGCAACCCGGCCATCTAACCGTCCCAACTCTTATTAAAGTGAACGATTTCTTGAACAAGATTAGTAATTGTTTTTATAAATTAGCATAGGAAGGAGATAATTGTGAAACCCAATCCGTGAATCCTTGTCATTCTTGATTTCAATAATTGTTTTTATTTTAATTAGTTAATTTATTTTCTTTTCAATTTAGTTTATTTTAATCAATCAAAAATCAAAACCCTTCTTGTTTCGTATACACTAATTAAATCAACTTGTTAATTCACACGAGTCTCTGTGGTTCGACCCTTACTTTTGTATATTGCTACTTCGGTAACTTGTACACTTGCAAGGTATTTTTATTACACAGTGGAATTTTATCCATCATGGAGGACTAGATAAGGAGATTGTCATGACTTAGTCAAAGGGCTAGAAGTCAAGGGACAAAAGCGCAATGTGTGTTGCTTCATATGTCAATTTATGATCTCAAATCTAGATAGTGATATGTTCTTTATGGCCAAATGATAACTTTAATCAACTTTGTGATGGTTAAGGAAATCACTATATGTGTTGAAGAGTCTAATAACATAAATTTTAGTCTTTCGTCATGTGTTGACGATATCACTACTTACTAGCTAGGAGCGGTATGGGGATGACTGACGCTACTAAAGAGTAGCTTTATGCTTCTATTGTGATGCAAATCTTGGGTGAAGCACATGGTGTGCAAGAAGCCAAGATCATTATAACTGTTCATAGAGACTTCTTAATTTGTCTTTGAAGACTCGCCTTTCGAAGGTTATTGAATGTTTTAGAATGATCGTCTTAAGAACCCATAATTATTCCAATAGAATACATGTGTGTATTCAAATAAATGTCATAATAAAGAATAAATATAAGAAGAGAATGATGACTAGAACCCCATAAGCAAGTGTGGTTAGTAATATGATGTTTGCTATTCGAGCTTACTCAACCTGACCTTTTATTTTGCTATTGGGACAATAGATCATTTTCAATATGATCTTGGTCCCGCTAATACATTAGTGGTTAGGTTGTTGGCTACTTATGTGGTACTAAAATTCTAATGAATTGTTTACCAAAGGTGGGGATCTTAATGTAAGATGTTGCACTGATAGAGATTAGGAATATAGAAGATGCATTCCTCATGTGGATTAGTTATTTCTTGATTGAGCAAGAAGTATTTGAATGTATTTCCCTAATTATCAGAAAATTATATGGTTGATAAAGATCCTAGTAACATCTAGATGGTAAACAGAATGTGAATGGTCAAGTAGTCATTAATTGTGAGTTTGACTACTTAGAGATTCAAACGGGATCTCAAGCATTGTAATCAATCACATTTAAATTAGATGTCGTTTCACTAGTTTATTTATTGTGTTAGTGAATGTAGTTCTAAAATATGATCCTACTAAAAATGTGTCGACATACCCTATGATTAAGACTCTCTTGGGAGAGACATTTTGATCTTTGTGTAAGATTCAAGGGAATGTAGGATTTGAGTTATTATTTTAGAACACATTGTTGACATTATTATTTTCATTATCATTTGAATCTAATACATGTTATTTCATCCCTTATTATGTGTATGGAATGTGATTAATATGTGGTATACATTTTAATTAAAAAGATGTCTAAAGGACTTGAATTGGCCCTCTCACACGGGTAATTCGCCTTGTCGCTATGCGAGCGAGCAAGATGAGATAATAATGTATTTGACACTTGTTATTAAGGGGGTGTACAAATGACATTATCATATCGCCTTAACATGTGGTTAAGATGAGACCTACTTTATATGTGGGTCGATTCAAAGTTTTATGGTTCACGACTTTGAATGTCCTATGTGGAAAGTCCGAATGTGAGACCCTTATGAGGCACTAGAAGAGTGACAGCTTTTGAGGACTCAGGTTAGATGCCAGAAGGGCAACTTGACCAAGATTCGTACGGTGTTAGAGTGTGACATGCCCATTCGCGTGTGAGTTCCACCGTAACATACATATCATACTGTATGTGACTATAAAGCGACTTGAAAGTGATTGAATAATCCATGCTTCATCACTGTGTGAGTTCTAGTGATCAATATGTGATCACACTTATGCCCTATGTGACTTAGAACTATGTTAATGATCTAAAGATTAATGACGCTACTTTGGCATGGTGTCCAAAGGGTTTTGCACTTGTAGTCAGCCTCCTCGGAGCATTGCTGAGAAAGCTATTAATCTAAGGATAATTGACATGAGAATCTAAGGAAGATAATTATGATATACATCTCTGTTTAGTTACTCAATGCCCGGGCGATCATATTGAACACACGGTTCAAAAAGATTGATCTTGAGCACCTAAACTTATTGAGGTTTAAACACTGCTTATGAGGGGTTAATGATGTTTGAATTGATGTAATTATAATGTCTGGGACATAGATGAGTTTTTGTACTAACAAGGATGTGCTATGTTGGTAGATGGTATTTGATATAGCATTCCTACCCTTTTATTCTTTTCTCGTCAGTCGCACGCCTCACTTCCTGTATGAAGAGATGAGTATTTGACGGGCTTCGAGAATGTAATATGGTAAGAGACATATTTCCATTTTGATCGAGTGGGAGATGTTGGACTCTTAAGTCTCTTAGTCCCAGTATGATACGTTCAACATGGGATAAGACTTGTAGTTGGATAAGATGATGAGATATAACCCGTATGGGACTGTAACTCGTTACTATCATCTACTATATATTTTAGGCTTTTGTAGACTAAAAAAATATACAACAACAAACCATATAGATCTCAGCCAAAATATTGTCTCTAGGCTACCATCGAGAGCCTTAGAAGATGAGAGTGGAATCATAGCTAGATGCCCGACTTTGTGGTATCGACTCGACGAGAGAAATGTGGTGATTGCAGGAATAATCGTTCGTGGGTTCGTAGCACAAGCATAAAGTCTTTCGCAAACGCAAATTGGACTAGTCGCTAATGAGGTAACTCGTTGTACCCACTATTGTTATTAGTCCTTCACTTAATTTAGTTGGAATCTGAAGTTTAGATGGAGTCAGTTCTCAGAGGCAATTTTTTTGTGTATATTTTAACAATTGATGTGGACATTTTAGTTGGAGCTTTCTGTCGGGACTCGAGTAATGCAAGTTGAGTTCTATACTCAAAGTTGATGGGTATTTTAGTCTATAAAAAATTTCTTGTGCATGTAATTCATGTTTGATTTTGTGAACAACTTTGAAAGAGTGAGTTTTAGGAAACAATTTGTTTCCTATTACGAATCAAATTGATATATTTGGTAAGTGGATTTTATGACTTCCATGAAAAGATTTATAATTGTCCTATTATGAAAAGGACATTGTAAATATGTAAATATCTTTTATTTATGTGCATATATTTATATTAGGACTAACCTACTAACAAAATATCTTTCCTTGTGAGTGTGCTTTATGTTTCCTTGTAGAAATTGGAAACTCACATAAGGAAAGGTGTTGGATTCGTGAAGATCTTATCTAGGTGCATATAAATACAAGTGATCAGCACAAAGAGAAGACACGACTTTAAAAAAATTTGGAAGACAATTCATATTCTGTTCTTTACGTTTTAATATTGCCGATTTAGGTTGTGAGTGAAGGTCGTGTCTTACCTCCGAACTCACATCTAGTTTTTCTTCAAGTTCTTTGTTTTACTTCTGATTAGAATAGGATCTACTTGGAAAAGGGAGACTGTTCTCATTGTAGAAGGTGATTAGAACTTGTTTAGTATTTTAATATTTTAGTTTTCACTTATTTGTGTTTTTGTAAGTAACACAGTTTTAATAGTGAAAAGCTTTTTGGGCGTAAGCCTTGTTTGCTGGGTTTCGAACCAGTAAACGTTTATAATTCTTGTGATTATTTATTTTATTCCGATGCATATTTGTGGTTGAGTGGACGGTTGTGTGTCACATCTGTACTCACATCCGTGTTTTGTTGAGTTAATTAAGCTTCCTAGCTACACGAAACTTTCAATTGGTATCAGAGCTAACTCTCTCCATATATTACTGAGTGTTGATCCAGAAAGTATAGTCATAATGGAATGCCAAAATCATCGAAACAGGCCTCCTGTCTTGGATGGCACAAATTATTCTCTTTGGAAGTCTAAAATGCGTAATTACATCAAAAGCATTGATGAAAGGGCCTGGATGTGTATTCTTGTGGCCTGGTAACCTCCTGCTGTGGAGAAAAGGCCTGAATCAGGTGTTGGTGAATCTGTGTTTGAGAGAAAACCTAAAGAAAGGTGGACTCTTGATGAAATACATGCTGCAAATTATAATTCAAAAGCAATGGGTGTTATTTCCAGCCATGTTTCTGGAAATATGTACAAACTCATCACTAATGAAAGCATTGCTAAGAATGCTTGGGATATCTTACAGATGCAATGTGAGGGGATTCCAAGTGTAAAGGCTACTAGGCTTAGGATTTTAATGGATAGGTTTCAAATACTTAGAATGGAAGAGACAGAAGACATAGTCTCTTATGCTGCAAAAATCCATGAAATTTCTAATGAATGTACTAGTCTGGGAGAATCCATCTCTAATGCCAGACTTGTGAGTAAGATTTTGAGGACCTTACCTGAAAGGTTCAATATAAAAGTGGCTGTTATAGAGGAGACTAATGACACCAACACAGTAGGATTAGATAAAATTGTTGGAATTTTGACTGTGTTTGAGCTAAATCTTGATGCTCAGAAAAAGAACAAAGTCATAAGCCTTGCTCTCAAAAGTGTAGCTGCTGTTCCAATAGAATTTGTGGAACTATCCTATGAGATTGACAAATCTAATCTTGAGGAAGAGGATGTGGCTCTTATCTCTAAAAAATTTAGTTCTATGTTGAAAAACAAGAGAATGAGTAAGTTCCCTAACAAGTCTACTCCCAGTACTGAGAAACCTATTGTTAGCACAGAGAATGGCTTCAAAAGGCCAAATCTAGATACTAGAAAATCCTTTGATTCTGTGCAATGTAGAGCATGTCGTGGATTTGGTCACTATGCTTATGAGTGTCCTAACACACTCAAAAAGAAAGGGATGAGCTTAACTGCCTCCCTAAGTGATAGTGAGGATGAAGAGGAAGTTGCTAACATATCCATGATAAACTATCTGTCTATGTTCAATGCTAATTTTGCAAAAATTGAAGAAAGAGCTCCTGAGAAGGATGTGGATGTGGCCTCAAATGTGGAGACATCCTCAGACACATCTGAATATTCATCTGGTCTGACTCTAAATTGTTTCTCTGTAAAAGGATATTCTGATAATGTGGATAGGGACATTCCCTATGAGGAAATCTTTGCCACATACAAAGAACTGCATGTTGATTGGTTGAAAATGATGGATAAAATTGAGGTACTTGCTAAGATAAATAAGTTTCTTTCTGATAAATTGATTGCCTGTGAAGATGAGAAAACCATACTTTTAAAAGAAAATGATGATAAAAAAAATATCATTGCCAAACTTGGAGTCCTTGTAACCAAGAGAGAAGTTGAGCTTGAAAAATTCAAAACTGAGTTTGAAAAAGTTAAGAGTACATTTACCAGGTTGAATACTGGTAAAATGAAACTTGATGAAGCAATTGCTCTTGGTCAAACTGGCATTGGTTTTGAAAAACCAAACTTTGTAAAGGAGGGATGTGAGACTTCTAAAGCTAATGAAAAATCAATTTTGAGTGCTAAAAGGTCAAGGAGAAGGCACTACATATGTCATTACTGCTTTGCTCCTGGGCACATTAGACCCTTCTGTTACAAATTAAAGGCTGATAAGAAATCAGGTTATGATAACCAGTTTCAGATGTGTGAAAAGATGTGTACACATCCGGACACACATCCTAGTAATCTGAGACCTCTGCATCACAAAAAGAAATTTGAATCTAAGTGGGTGGTCAAACCAAGTGCTACCTGTAATGTTGTATACTCTTCCCTCAAGAATAGTATCTCTGGTTCTTAGTATTTTGATAGTGGGTGCTCTAGACACATGATTGGGAACCAAGATGTTCTAATAGAATATGAGCTAATCAATGGGGGAAAGGTGAATTTTGGTGGTGGTGCACAAGGTAAAATCATTGGGAAAGGAACTCTAGATGTTAAGGGTCTCCCAAAATTGCACAATGTATACCATGTAGAAGGCTTGAAAGCCAACCTGATTAGCATCAGTCAGCTATGTGGTGATGGCCTTTATGTGAAATTTGATAAATACTTGTGTGAGGTATTTGATAAAGAAAATAAGTGTGTGTTCACTGATCCTAGATCTGCTGATAATTGTTACCAATTTGGTGACAACCTGTCTTGCCTAAGCTCCGAAGCTAATGATGTCAATCTGTGGCACCAAAAACTAGGGCATGCTGGCAGCAGAAAATTAGAGGAACTTCAAAGGTTTGAAGCTATAAAGGATTTCCCCAAGCTAAATTTCAAGAACACTGATGTTTGTGGTTCCTGTCAAAAGGGAAAACAAACAAAATCCTCACACAAAAAGGTCCAACAATGCTCCACATCTAGGTGTTTAGAGCTGAATCATACTGACTTGATGGGACCTATAGAGGTAGAAATCTTTGGTAGGAAAAAGTATGCTTTTATGTGTGTTGATGACTATTATAGGTACACATGGGTGATGTTCTTAGGGAAAAAATCTGAGACTATAGGAGAGTTCAAAAATTGGTACAAAAGGATCAGAAATCTTTATGGTCTTAAGGTTGTGAGGATTAGATCTGATCATGGCACTGAATATGAGAACTCAATGTTTACTGCCTTCTGTAACTTCAAGGGAATCACACATGAATTCTCTGCACCTATCACTCCTCAACAAAATGGAGTTGCAGAAAGGAAGAATAGAACATTGCAAGAAATGGCTCGGGTTATGCTAAGTTCTAAAAATCTGTGCAAGAAATTTTGGGCAGAAGCTTTGAATACTGCATGTCACATTGGCAATAGAGTGTTCCTCAGAATTGGAAGCACTGTGACACTATATCAAATCCTTCTTGGCAAGAAACATACTCTAAAGTATTTTTATGTGTTTGGGTGTATATGCTACATCCTTAATTATAGGGAATACTTGTCCAAGTTTGATTCCAATAGTGATAAAGCAATATTCATGGGATATTCCACTAATAGTAGAGCTTATAGAGTATTTAATCTGAAAACAAAAACCATTATGGAATATGCCAATGTTGTTTTTGATGACTCACTTGATCTTAACCTCAAGACTGCTGAGGATGATGTTTCAGGTTGCTTACTAGACTGGAAAAATATAGAAACAGGTGCTGTGAAACAAACAGAGGCTGCCAGAACTGAAACAAATGATGAGGCAGTAAAGGATGTGACCAAGGATGTGGACACATCTGCACCCACATCTGCTCCCACATCCTCTCAAAATCCTTAATCTGAGGAAAGTTCCTCTGAATCTGAGAGAGATGATGCTCCAGAAGATAATGTGGATGGATGTATGTATAGATCAAGGGATATTCCCTCTAAAATCCATAAAAATCACCGCACTTCACAAGTTATGGGAGATGTGCATGATCATATGAGAACAAGGCAGAAAGACAAGGTAAACTATAGAAAGCTTGCTGGATTGTGGAGTTGCTCATCAGCATACTCCCAGATAAGTTTTTGCTGTTTTGTTTCAAATATTGAACCAAAGAACATCACTGAAGCATTAGAAGATGCTAACTGAATTCTGGCAATGCAAGAAGAGTTAAACTAATTTGAAAAGAATGATGTCTGGACCCTTGTTCCTAGGCCCTCTCATGGAAATGTCATAGGAACAAAATGGATTTTCAAAAATAAAACTGATGAGAAAGGGATAATTACTAGGAATAAGGCTAGACTTGTTTCTCAAGGGTATACTCAGATTGAAGGGATTGATTTTGAGGAAACCTTTGCTCCTGTTGCCAGAATTGAGTCTATCAGACTCCTGTTGGCTATTGCTTACTATCTCAAGCTCACTCTTTATCAAATGGATGTTAAGAGTGTCTTTCTAAATGGCGTATTGAATGAAGAAGCCTATGTTGAACAACCTAAGGGCTTTGAGGATCTAGAATATCCAAACCATGTTTACAAACTGAAGAAAGCTCTGTATGGGCTGAAACAAGCTCCTAGAGCCTGGTATGGTAGGTTGACTGGCCATTTACTTCACCTAGGATTCAAGAGAGGTGAGGTGGACAAAACTCTGTTTGTGAGGAAAAATAAAAAGGAGATACTTGTGGCTCAAATCTATGTGGATGATATTGTGTTTGGGTCGAATTCTGATTCTATGCTAACTATCTTTATGGAAAGCATGACCTCCACATTTGAGATGATTATGGTAGGAGATTTGAACTATTTTTTAGGCCTACAGATTAAATAATTCAAAGAAGGCATGTTCATCTCTCAGTCCATGTATGCTAAAAATCTTGTGAAAAAGTTAAATCTTGAACACTCCTTACACCTCAAAACACTAATGGGATCTTCCCAAAAGCTCAGCCATGACTCAGATGGTGGGGTGTAGATCAGACCCTATACAGAAGCATGATAGGCAGTTTGTTATACCTCACAGCTAGTCGACCTGACATTATGTATAGTGTGTGTCTTTGTGCTAGATATCAAGCAAAACCAAAGGTGTCTAATATGAAATCCTTGAAAAGTTAATCAGATATGTGAATGGGACAGTAAACCTAGGGTTACACTACTCTAAGGAGGCAAACACTAATCTTGTAGGATATACTGACTCAGATTGGGCTGGGAATTGTGATGATAGGAAGAGTACTACTGGTGAATGCTTTTACCTAGGGAACAAACTTATTTCTTGGTAAAGTAGAAAGCAAAATTGTGAATCTTTATCCACTGCAGAGGCTGAATATGTAGCCCTTAGAAGTTGATGCACACAACTGTTGTGGATGAATCAAATACTGAAAGACTATGGGTTAAATAGCAAAATCTTGACTGCTTTTTGTGATAACAAAAGTGTCTTAGACATATCTAAAAACCCTGTCCAACATTCTAGAACAAAACACATTGATATTAGACACCATTTCATTAGGGATCTTGTAGGAAAAAAAACTGTGTGTCTGGAATTTGTTGGGACTAAAAATCAATTGACTGATATATTTACAAATGCATTAGATTTGGAGAGATTTTCCTCCTTGAGGAAGTCTCTTGGCTTGTGTGATATCTGAGGATGTGAGCACAAATGTGCACACATCCGTTGACACATCTGTATTTTATCTAACTGAAAAAAAAAATCATGCATTAGCACGAAATATCTCAGTGTGGTCACTTGTGAGTCTTACATCTTTGACATTTTCTGATCACCTAATTGTGGGCATTTTTTGATCATGTTGTCTTTTGATAACTTGATATAATCTTCTTAGATATCTCACAGTGGGTGCTTTAAATCAATGAGAAACATCTGCTTCTCCCATTTGTATGAAGCCAAACCAGTGTGATAAAGTGATTCTCAAGAGAAAGTTTGAAATCAAACTTGAAAAGATCATTGGAAAAAAGGGCTATCTTTGGAAAATAAGAAAAGTGAAAGCTACTCAAAATGCAAAATATCCACATTAAAAAATGGGTGAATGCATCCTAGAGACTGTGCAGATTAGATTATTGCTCATTGACTTTTTGTGATCTAAATGTGTCTCCAAATGTGACTCACATCCTATGCCACATCTGAAACTGAGATTTTTTTCTTCACCTGTGTGTTGCGTCATGCTAGACATACTGCATATTAGGTCATATAGGGTGCTTTGTAAATATTCTCTAGTTTATTTTCTTTCTTAATTAATTCTTTGATTTAACATGTTTTTGTTTTCCAATATCCTTCATGAAAAGAAAGGTGTGTATCAATCCTCATTGGAAAAGGAAGGACAATTTCAAAGGGTTTCTGTTGAAAAAGATATGGCTGAAGATTTTTGTTACCACAAAAGGTATGCAATATTTTGACAAATTTTAATCCATATTTTGACCAATCTTAATCCCTAGTTTTTCGTGATCGGTTGTGTGTGGAAATTTCAAAGGTTTTATAGCCGTTGTGGACTCTTTCTGTATTTGCTGCAATCCTGAGTCCTGTTTGAGGAAGGAATCCTTATTTGAGTAGGAAAGAGGGAGTTGTGAGTATTTATGTGGCACAACCCTTATCACATCTCCTTAAACCCTCTTTAATTCTTGCTCCCTATCCTCGTAATTTCTCTCTCACACACACGCACCATATATTTCTCTATCTGTCTGTCTAACCAATCTGCATAATCAATGGAGCTGAAGCTGTGGATGTGGGTCAGGATGTGGCCACATCTTGTCGCACATCTGCAACTTCTTTTGATGATCAAATGGAAGCCCTAGATGCAGAAATTGCTGCAGCTGATGCCCTCTCCACTGCTCTTAATGCTCAACTAATTGCCTCCCAGACACATGTCAAGAACCTTAAAGCTTTAAAGGTGGATCTCCAGAAAGGGGAGACTACACTTTCTAGTCAAAAAGGGGGAGAAGAAGAAAATAATGGGTGAGAATGATACTAATGATGTCTTTGTTGTTGTTGCTGCTGATGCTTCATAATGGAGAAGTTGGGATGCTTAAACTCAGGGGGAGTTTTACTGTTTATTCTTACTGGTGAATGAAACATTATCAGGTTTGCTCCTGATTTTTGCTTTTAATATTTGTTAGTTTTAAACTTTGGTCTGTAATCCCCAATTACTTTTGCTGAATGGTTGCTTTAATCTATATTTGTTGAACTGCAATTTTTAGTTCTAACTTGTTCTATGCAGTTTTGTGTGGATGGGTTGACACATTTCCACACACATCCATTCAGGGGGAGTTTTCGAATCTGAAAATGTTGATCATAGTAATCAAATCATAAATCTTTTGTTTTGACCAGAAAGTCCAAAATAGGGGAAGATTGAAAGAGTGAGTTTTTAGGAAACAATTTGTTTCCTATTTCGAATCAAATTGATATATTTGGTAAGTGGATTTTATGACTTTCATGGAAAGATTTATAATTGTCCTATTATGAAAATGACATTGTAAATATGTAAATATCTTTTATTTATGTACATATATTTATATTATGACTAACCTACTAACAAAATCTATTTCCTTGTGAGTGTGCTTTGTGTTTCCTTATAGGAATTGGAAACTCACATAAGGAAAGGTGTTGGATTCGTGAAGATCTTCTCAAGGTGCATATAAATACAAGTGATCAGCACAAAGAGAAGACACGATTTTAGAGAATTTTGGAAGACTATTCATATTCTGTTCTTCGCGTTTTAATATTGCCGATTTAGGTTGTGAGTGAAGGTTGTGTCTTACATCCGAACTCACATCTAGTTTTTCTTCAAGTTCTTAGTTTTAATTCTGATTAGAATATGATCTACTTGGGAAAGGGAGATTGTTCTCATCGTAGAAGGTGATTAAAACTTGTTTAGTATTTTAATATTTTAGTTTTCATTTATTTGTGTTTTTGTAAGTAACACAGTTTTAATAGTGAAAAGTTTTTTGGGTGTAAGCGTTGTTTGCTGGGTTTCGAACCAGTAAACGTTTATAATTCTTGTGTTTATTTATTTTATTCCACTGCATATTTGTGGTTGTGTGAACAGTTGTGTGTTACATCTCTACTCACATCCATATTCTGTTGAGTTGATTAAGCTTCCTAGCTACACGAAACTTTCAAACTTGGTTTATACATTGTTTCAAATACACATCTCTGTCCCAAAAAGCTAGTCTTACTTTTTTTATTGTAAACATAATGTGCAATTTATATTCATATTTTATTGTATTTAAAATGTAGTTTTTGAATTAAAAAAATGTAGTTTATGAAGGAAAAAATATCAATATAAGGCTTGAACTATGAGAGTCAATATTACTCTTATACCTAAATATAAGAGTAATTGTAGTATTATATATAGGTATAGGAGCGGATTGGTTGATAATATATAAGATATTTGTATGTTTTTTTTAAGAACATGTAAAAAATGTGAAAAAATTACTCTGATACCTTAGGTAAAAGAGTAATTCTAGTTTTATATCTACTTATAGGAGCGAACTGATCAATAAAATATGAGATTTTTTATGATTTAATTTTTAAAACTGTGAAAAAAATTACTCGTATACCTTAAGTATACGAGTAATTCTAGCCTTATATTTAAGTATATAAGTGGACTGGTTAATAAAATATGAGATTTTTTTATGATTTTTTAAGAAAATGTGAATTGTGAAAGAAAAAAACTCATATACCTTAGGTATAAGAGTAATTTTAGGCTTATACCTAAGTATACGAGCAAACTGGCTGATAAAATATGAGATTTTTTTTAATATTTTTTAAGAAAATGTGAAAAATTGTGATTTTTTTACTCTTATACCTTAGTTATAAGAGAGCCAAAACATGTTTAACCCCCAAAGTATATACCCATTCCCACTTTGACCCTCGCACGAATTTTGTCCCAAGGTGCCACCTTAACTAACCATGAATCCCACTTTTGCCCCCTCCCCCAAACGACGTTAGAAAGTTAACGAAATTCAGTCATGTGCAAGTCATGTGATGTCTATTTTGGTCATTCCCATTCCTAGCTAAACAAAATAATTAAAATCACTCATTTCCAGATTCAAACCCTCCAACCATTCATCCTCTTTAATCTTTATCTTCCCCACCCCACCCACCACTTTCTCTTTCCCTTCCCTTGTATTCATTCCTCAAGTAAGGCAAATATCTTGATTGTGTTATTGGAATAGAACCAATAATGGCACTACTCGAGTGTCATAGTTCTCCACAAATGACTGATCAGTTGGCAGAGGCAATTGCATTGGAAGGCAATGTAGGAGAAATTGAGCTTGCTACTGCCTCTAATGGTGGATCTGAATTATTTGTCTCCTTTTTCTTCTTTCCCCGACCGCGCCACTAACGACATCCCTCATCTTAGTTGCGCCAGATCAAAGAATCCCAGATCTGAGTTTTTTTTTCTTTTTTGATCTTTGATTTGAGGAGAGAATATTTATTTTGTGTTGGTTGAACACCACCCTCCCCTAGTTCGACTTCCCCACCTCAGTCCCGACACTCCCAAATAGATCTGGATATGAAGATTTTGATTTTTTGATTTATTTTTATGGGTTTCTCTCCTTTTTTTTTATTAAAGCCCTTCCAAATCATTATTGTTAAAGCTATGGAGAGAGAAACAACAAAGTAAGGAGTAAACTATTAATCTATCTACTGAAATATAGAAATAGCTCAACTCAATTTGTCTTGCAACATTATTGACTAGTTATTAAGTTTGGAGGGTGGTGGTCGAATTTTGGGAGAATTGATGGTGGTGGTGGTGGTGGTAGTTGACCGGTGGAGTTGGGTGAAGGATGAACAACAACAAACTGACATCCATGTTTTTCTATTTTCAAAGAAAATGACCAAAATAGCCATCACATGACTGAATTTTGTTAATTTTCTAACGTCTTTTGGGGGAGGGGGCAAAATTGGGATTCATGGTTAGTTAAGGTTGCCATCTTGGGACAAAATTCGCACGAGGGTGCAAAGTGGGAATGGGTGTATACTTTGGGGGTTAAACATGTTAATGTTAAGATCATGTTTTGCCATGAATGTTGTCCCTAGTGTTGCAAACCAGTGTTGCCACTGGTGTTGCCACAAGTGTTGCCATTTGGATTTCGCAACACTGAGATAGTTACTGTATTTTTCACAAATAAAAATGTGGAAATTAATGTTTATATAACAGTAGTTAGTCTCCTTAAAATGAGCTTGAAAAGAGCAACGAGACCGCCTGTGCGAGTGTTACGAGAAGGAGTAATCAACAAATAAACATGTGTTTATTTGTTTAATTAATGACCAAGCAAAGAGATATTTTATTCAGCTATTCTGGGGGAGAACAAGTCAGAGTACAAGGTATTTACAGCTGAGAGGTACAAGCAAGAGAAGCAAGAAGAAGACTAGGTCTCCTACATATGAGGCGAGTGAGCTAAAATGGAGGAAACAAACTTCAAGCTGTTAGCTGATCATTTTGAGTAGGATCCAAGACTTGTGGCCTATAAATAGTGCAGTGGATCTTCATTGAAAATTATGCAATTCAGAAAATGCAAATCTGCACAAGAAGTAGAATTCTGCTCTCAGGTGTTGCCATTCAAGTGTCGGCAACACTCAGTCCAACACTCGAGAATTTCATATAGATTTTTATATTTTTGTGAGGTTTTGAGTGTTCATTTTCAGAGAGAATTCGTGTATATGTTGTTCCTTATATCAGGGTTCGTTTATCATTAAGGAACTTTTTCGACCTTGTATTGAATTCATATTATTAATAGAAAGGTCTTGCCTTCTTGGCACCCATCAAGTTATATATTTATATAACTTGATAAAAATTATATTCTTGTGTATTGCTTTAATTCTTTTGCTGCAATTTATATTTATTTCTATTGATTTGTGTTTTTCTTGAATTGGTGTATGTGTTGTTGTTAGTGTTGCCTACACTAAAGATAACACTCGTGAGTTTCGTCTCACCTTGTGAGTTTCACCTCACTTGTTCTAAGCCATAGACATTTTCAATTGGTATCAGAGCCTAGCACTTGATATACTAAGTGTTTAGATCCTTTTGTCATGGCTTATGATCCTGCAAACCCTAATCAAAAGAGATTACCAGTTTTAGACGGATCTAATTATGCTTATTGGAAGATTCGCCGACGCTCGCATATCAAATCAATTGATCTTCGGGCTTGGCGATCTATTTTAAATGGTTATTCTGTTCCAATGCTTCCTTCGGATGACGATGGTGACGTTCAAGTCAAACCTGAATTCGAGTGGACAATTGAAGAGAATAATCTTGCTAGTTGCAATGAAAAGGCACTGAATGCCATCTACGAATGGGTTGACATGCATATGTTCAAGCTCATTCAAAATAGTCCCTCTGCAAAAGATGCTTGGGATACTTTACAAAGATTTTGTGAAGAAGATGGCAGTGTCCGAGAAACAAAGCTTAGAGCTCTCACTAGTAGATTTGAAAGATTAAGAATGGGTGAAAACGAAGACATCTCGTCTTATTTTGAAAAGTTGATTGATATTTCAAATGCTTGTCAAGTATTAGGGGAGCCTTTTACAAATAAATAACTTGTTTCAAAAGCTATTCGTACTCTTCCTAAACGTTTTAATATTAAAGTTTCAGCTATTGAAGAGGCCCATAATCTTTCAACAATGGACATTAACTCCTTAATGAGTATTTTGAAAAACTTTGAGTTGAATCTCAATGAACAAACGGAGGCTTCTAAAGGCAAGAATATTGCCTTAAAAGTCGAATCTTCGGACACATGTGTGGATGATGAAGATGAAGTCTTCGAGGAGTTAGATGAAAATACTAGTGTAGCTTTACTTGCAAAGAGATATAATTCTATGGTTAGAAAATTTAACAAAGTGCAGGTAAAAGCTAAGGACCAAACGGCCAAAACCTCTAGTTTTGTGCCAAGGAGAGGTCCTCCTCCAAATCAAAAGGATACCCCACCTAGGCGTGCATCCTCGAAAAAGATCCGATCCGATCCTAAGTACATTGAATCTATTCAATGTCATGCTTGTTCCGGTTGGGGTCACTATGCCAATGAATGTGCTAACACCTTGAGAAAGGCGGGCAAAAATTTGTGGGTATCACTTAGTGATGGAGAGGAGGAAGGAATGGAGAAAGAAAAAAAGACGGATCAAGTGGTCATGATGGCCATGGTAGAGGAGCTACCTTCGACAGAAAGCGTTACTTCAAGTGTTGTTCCAGATTTGACAACACTTGACACAACATTGGTGACTTCTTCAGAAAGTGTTGCTCCAAGTGTCGTCCAGGAATTGGCAACACTTCGCACAACACTCAGCAGGTATGACTCTTTTAATGATCTTAGTTTGCTTGGTTCTGCTGATTTAAATTCAGAGGAGGTTATAGAGAATGATTTTGATAAAGATGAGCTCATTTGTGAATTAAAAAACCTCTATAAATCCCTCCTCGTGGAATGGAAAAAGGAGAACAAGATGGTGGTTTTCTTGAAAAAGGAAAATCAGGATCTTAAGAACTCCTTGACTCGGCTAGAAGCTCAACTCAGTAGGAGAGACTTGGATCTTGATAAAATCAAGTCCAAACTCAAACTAGCCGAATCTACCTTCAAAAAACTCAACACGAGTTCATTCAAATTGGATGAAATACTCAATTTGAGTAAGCCTCTGAAAGCTGGTCTTGGGTTCCAAGAATCACTTGAAAGTATTACCTCTTCCTTGTTTGATGTTAAAACTAAAAATTGTTTTATAAAAGAGCGTGTCAAGGAAAAGGGTAGCACTCCTAGTGATACTCCTGATCAATCCAATGAATGTGGATACTGTCATAAAGCTGGACATTTAAAATCAGATTACTTTTTCCTTCAAAAGAAAATGTCCAGTCTTCAAGTGTTGCCTCAAGTGTCGCCAATTTCTCAGGGCAACACTCATGGCAACTTGGGTGAACAAATCCAGATTTTCAAAAAAGGGTTGGTTACCCAAGGAAAAACTGAAATGCTATGTTGTTTACACAGCTTTAAGGACTAACATTGCAGGAACTTGGTACTTTGATAGTGGTTGTTCACGTCATATGACGGGTACAAAATCATTCCTAACAGAGTACCAACCTATTCAAGTGGTGGTGGAGGCAAGAGTGAAATAGTTGGTAAAGGAACACTGGATATTGTTGGTTTTCCTCCTTTGAAAAATGTCTTGCACATATATGATTTACTTGCTAATTTAATTAGCATTAGCCAACTATGTGATGACAATTTGAAGGTAAAATTCAATAAAAATACCTGTGAAGTGTTTGATAACACTAACTTTTGTGTCATGACTGAAATAAGATCAAGTGATAATTGCTATCTGGTTGGTAATAAATCAGTGTGCAATTTGACAAAACTTGATGATATAAGATTATGGCATCAAAAGTTAGGTCATTCTCATTATAGGAATCTTGAGAAGATTATCAAACATAATGCCGTCAAAGGTGTTCCTAAACTAAACCTCAAAGACACCGTAATGTGTGGTGACTGTCAAAAGGGTAAGCAAACTCGTGTTGCTCACAGTGTTGAACAACACAATGAGCAATACTCAGGAACAACACATTGTTTTCAGCTTCTACATATGGACTTGATGGGTCCTATTGAGGTAGAAAGCTTGGGAGGTAAGAAGTATGTTTATGTGATAGTTGATGATTTTTCTAGGTTTACATGGGTGTATTTCTTAAGAGAAAAATCTGAAACTTTTGATAAATTTACTCACTTAGTCTCTAAAATCAAAAACATGTTTTGTTCTCCTATTTTTCGAATAAGGTCAGATCATGGTAGAGAGTTTGAAAACATCTACTTTGCTACATTTTGTAGTAAAAAGGGGATACACCATGAATTTTCAGCACCCAAAACACCACAACAAAATGGTGTTGCTGAAAGGAAAAATAGGACTTTAATGGAGATGGCTCGTGTTATGCTAATTGCTAGAAATATTTCTAAAGGTTTTTGGGCCGAAGCATTAAACACAGCTTGTCACACTACGAATAGAGTTTTCTTAAGACCCGGTACAACTATGACACCCTATGAGATTTTAAATGGAAAGAAACCTACGATTCATTATTTTCATGTGTTTGGGTATTTGTGCTACATTTTAAATGACCGGGAATGCTTAGAAAAACTTGATTCTAAGAGTGACAAAGCCATCTTTCTGGGCTACTCTCAAAACAGTCATGCTTATCGTGTCTATAATTTGAGGTTAAAAGTGATTCAAGAATCGGTAAATATTGAATTTAACGATTACTTGAGTGCTACAGAGAACCGGTGATGATATACCTCGACCTTGCCTTTGGAAGAAGTCGAACAGAGTGGAACGAACCGATTCGGCCGGTGCGGCCACGAGATTCAAGTGTTGCTCCAAGTGTTGCCCGAAATGGCAACACCCGAGGCAACACAGAAAACAGAAACAGTGGCTGGAAATTCTGAGAGCAGTGACTCAGAAGAAGAAGATGGATTGGTGTACCATCAAGGCAGGAGAGATCCCCCCAGCTAGTATCAGAAATTATCATCCCATTACTCAAGTAATTGGTGATGTTAATGAAGGGGTTCGAACAAGAAATAAGGAGCCAGTAGACTACAGAGATATGGTTAGGTATGTGTTTATGTCCTCCACATACTCTCAGGTAAAACACTCCTATTTCGTTTCCTCTCTTGAACCAAAAAATGTGATTGAGGCTTTAAATGATAAATTTTGGATTCAAGCTATGCAAGAAGAGCTTGAACAATTTACCCGTAACGAGGTTTGGTGTTTAGTTCCACGTCCTTTAAATACTAACATTATTGGAACTAAATGGATTTACAAAAACAAATCTGATGAATTGGGTAATATTGTTCGTAATAAAGCTCGTCTTGTAGCTCAAGGCTATACACAAGTTGAAGGAATCGACTTTGACGAGACCTTTGCACCTGTGGCTAGAATTGAGTCAATAAGACTGCTTCTTGCTACAGCTTGTTACCTCAAAATCACATTACACCAAATGGATGTCAAAGCGGCTTTCTTGAATGGGTACTTAGATAAAGAGATCTATGTTGAGCAACCTAAAGGGTTTGAAGACCCATTCCACCCAGACCATGTATACAGACTTGATAAAGCCTTATATGGCTTGAAACAAGCTCCTCGTGCATGGTATGGGCGTCTAACAAGTTTCCTTCTTGAATATGGATTTGTTAGAGGAGAAGCCGATAGGACATTATTTATTCTTAGGGAAAATAAAGAGCTTGTCATTGCTCAGATCTATGTTGATGACATAGTTTATGGCTCCACATCTAAAACATGTTTACAAAATTTTGTGGAAGCTATGACATCAACTTTCGAGATGAGCATGATAGGAGAACTTAATTATTTCCTAGGATTGCAGGTGAGACAGTCAGATGATGGAATCTTTATCTCTCAGAGCAAGTATGCTAAGAGTTTGGTGAAAAGATTTGGATTGGAGAGTGCAAAGAGCTCTAAAATACCTATGGGATCATCTCTTAAGGTAACCAAAGATCAGGCAGGGGAGGATGTTGACCCAACTCTGTATAGATCCATGATAGGTAGTCTTCTTTATCTTACTGCCAGTCGTCCCGATATTATGTTCAGCGTAGGTGTATGTGCTAGATATCAATCCGCTCCTAAAATTTCTCACCTAAATGCCGTCAAGAAAATCATCAAGTATGTGTCTGGGACAAGTGAATTGGGAATCTGGTTCACAAAAGACACTAATACCAACTTAGTTGGTTTTAGTGACTCTGATTGGACAGAGGATATAGATGATAGAAAGAGCACTAGTGGGGGTTGTTTTTTCTTGGGTAATAATCTAGTGTCATGGTACAGTCGCAAGCAAAATTGTGTCTCTCTCTCGACTGCTGAATCTGAATATGTGGCAGCCGGGAGTTGTTGTTCACAACTAATATGGTTGAAACACACGCTTGACGACTATGGTCTTGATAGTAATATCTTGACCATGTATTGTGACAATTTGAGTGCTATAAATATTTCCAAAAACCCTGTACAACACTCACGCACTAAGCACATTGATATCCGCCATCATTTTTTGAGAGATTTAGTAGAAAATGATTTGATCCAAATAGAGCATATTGATACTAAACATCAACTTGCTGATATTTTGACAAAAGCCTTAGACCATGAGAGATTTTCAAGTTTGAAAAATTCTCTTGGTTTATGTTTTCTATAAATCTGTTGTTTCAAGTGTTGTCGTCAGTGTTGCCAACACTGTCAGCAACACTCTATAATTGTTGTATATTATTTTAAAAAAAAAATTAGTTAGTTTAATCCCAAATGGGGGGCATTTACTGACCTTTTTGTTCTAGTATGTGTATATACTATAGGTTAATATTTTTTATATAAAATACCCCTTTGTGCTTAAAGTGACAAAGTCACTTATATTATGTTGATATTAAAAAAAAAAAAAAAGGGCAAAGTGTGTTAAAATATTTCCAAAGGGAGTATAATGTAGTTGTTTTATACTGAGTATTAGGGACATGGAGCTCGCTACTACAGTGTACCCTACTTGAAAGGTATAAAACTTACTACATATAGCTTTACAAATTTATAAAAAACTCGGGGCACGGAGCTCGCTACTACGATGCTTCCTTGTAAATAAAGAATGTGTAAAGCTTGCTTAAAAATTGCCTAAGGAATGACAAGTTATATATGTTGAAAAAATATCAAGGGGATTTTATTTAAAAATGTTGCCTTGTGTGTCACGCAATATTGCTAGTAACACATTAGTAGATGCTACATTATTTTTTTATTTTCTTATTTTTTGTTTTTGTTAATTAAATTTTAAATTTCCAAAAGTCTATTTTCTTATATTTAGAATTTGTGAAATTTAAAAGGTTTTTAGCAAAAATATCTATTTTGTCAAACTAAGTGTAATTTTGTAATATCTATTTTTTAAAATTCATCTCTTTGAATTTTGAAAAACACAATTTTATGGATATTACTTAAATTATGTTTAGTTATTATATTATTTATAAAAAAATAAAAAAAAATTAAAAAAATTAAAAAATTAAAAAAAAAAAAGATTTTTTTTAAAAATGGCGGATAACAACTTTGAGTTTGTTGGGTTTTTAGAGATAAAAGGAGGTTAATTAAATTTGAACTTGTCAAATCAAATCAAACCTCCTTACTATTCACTCATTAAAACCCTCCTCACTAAACCCTCTCTCTCTCTTCTTGCTCTCTCTCTCTCTAGACGAACCAAACCCTTCCTCTGTTCCCTTCTTCTTCCTCGTTCTTCTCTCAATTTTCATGGCAAGCCCTAAAAATACTTCTCAAATTTCGTCACCCATGGAGATTTCGCCCTTAGCCCCCTCAAGTGTCGCCTCCAATGTCGCCGTTCCCATGGAAATATCCCCTGCGACATTATCGGCCACACCCTCAACCTCACCATCTTTAGACATTGTTGTCTATGATCCATCTAAAATTCCCTTTCCTATCAATCTTCCAGAAGCTACCCCCTCCATAGAACTCACCTTCGCCCCTCAAAAGAAATCCAAAAAGAGAAAGGCGGTTGATGCCTCTTCTTCATTTCGGGGTGGTGTGCGTCGTCAATCTGAAAGGATCAAGACGTTGTTTAGGTCCAAGATACCTTCCAACACTGCTGATGATCCTGTCAATGTGGAGGATAGCTCAAGCTCTTCTCTCAACATTTCGTCCGAGGAAGGTTCGGACCCAGCTTTTAAAGAAACTAAGGAGCCCTCATCATCTTCTGATGAGGATGAAGAAGCTTGGTTGGAAGATGAGGAAACCCTTGCTGAAGCTCAGTCCAAGATCAAGAAGAAACAGAAAATTTCTGACAGTGTCGCCCCAAGTGTTGCCGATCCAATGGCAACACCTGAAGCAACACCTGCTGCCAAGTCCAAAGCACAGTCGAGTTCTCCTTCGTATTCTCCAATTTCATGGCCTGAGGTACACACTCCTACTCCCTCTCAGGATTCAAAGTCAGATTATGAGTCATATGGGTATTATGAACGTCCATTTCTTTCCGAGGAATTTTATAGTGATTCAAGCTTACATAAGTTTGTTTCAGATTCTGATAAGAAAATTCTGAATGAAAGAAATATGTATGTGACTCAATTCAAGGAGTTAGGAGTGTATCAGTTTTTGGAAGATAGAAACTTTTTACCTACGGTGGTAAAAGTGTCATCCTACATTGAAAGTGTGGTTAGGAATTTTTATGCTCATCTTAGGGATAATATTGATGATAGGAATACCCCTCATTATGAAAAGATCTTTGTTAGGGGCAATATCTATGATTTTAATCCCTTAATCATCAATAAAGCTTTCGGCCTCCCTAATGTCGAAGATGAGAGCTTGGAATATGATCCTAATGCCTTAGCCACTTTTTTAACTGGAGGGAGAATCACCATTTGGTCTGATCATTTTAAGTCTACCCATCTCACTTCTTTGTTTAGCGTGCTTCACAAGATATGTATAACAAATTGGCTACCTACGGCCAATGAGAACACGGTAACATTTGAGCAAGCTAATTTATTATACAAACTAGGCAAGAAACAAAGAGTTAACTTTGGGAGACTAGTATTTGCTCACCTAGCTGCATGGGCCAAAAAGAAAAAGACTTCCTCCTTCATATTTCCTTCTCTTATTTTCCAAGTTCTCAAAACCTTAAGCCTTGGAATGGTGATAATATCTCTGAAAAGCCTGTTTATTACAGAATTACCAAACACTTTACTGAAGGTGATAGGCACAGGAATTTACCTTGGGTTTTGGTTACAAATGCTCCTCCAGTTGCTGCCCCTGCTACGAGTGTCGCCCCAAGTGTCGCCCCTGAAACTGGCAACACTTCTGGCAACACTGCTCCTGTTATGGTTGATGCTGCTATGATTCTTAATTTTTTCAATGGTCAAGTGAAGCACATTGACTCAGTAATTCAGGGGTGGTTGGATATGCGTACTGACATGATGAAAATGGTGGATTTGATTTCTTCCAAAATAGGGGGAGATCGACCACCAAGGCGTGATGATGGAGCTAGAGATGGAGCTGGACCAAGTGATACAGTAGAGGGAGGTGAAGGAGCTGAAAATGCAGGTTGAAGGTGATTGGTTCGTATGGTATTTGATTTTGGTGATTTGGAACAAAAACATTTTTATTTGTTTTATTTTGGTTTGTAATGCTTAAACAATTTCAATTTCTGTTTTTTTTCTTTTCTTTGTTTCGGCTGGAATTTTCTTCAAACTTGGGTGGATGTTTTTGTTGAATGGTTGGATGGTAGTTTTAAGATTTTAATAATTATTTTGGTTAGTTATTAATTTCATATTAAGGAGGAGATAATTAGAAATTATGTGACTTCATTTGCCTGAAGATTGATGTTGCCACTCGTGTGAGTGTGATACTTTGATGAAAAATATTTTAAAATATTGTCTGAAGGTTGATGTTGCCACTATTCATCACATGGCATTTTCTTTTTTAGTTAAGTTTGACTAACTGTTTTTGAAAAGATCATCACTTTGGTATTTTGTGAAGAAATCAGCAACTAAGGGGGAGATTGTTAATGTTAAGATCATGTGTTGCCATGAATGTTGTCCCTAGTGTTGCAAACCAGTGTTGCCACTGGTGTTGCCACAAGTGTTGCCATTTGGATTTGGCAACACTGAGATAGTTACTGTATTTTTCACAAATAAAAATGTGGAAATTAATGTTTATATAACAGTAGTTAGTCTCCTTAAAATGAGCTTGAAAAGAGCAACAGAATCTGCCCAGGCGAGTGTTACGAGAAGGAGTAATTAACAAATAAACATGTGTTTATTTGTTTAATTAATGACCAAGCAAAGAGATATTTTATTCAGCTATTCTGGGGGAGAACAAGTCAGATTACAAGATATTTACAGATGAGAGGTACAAGCAAGAGAAGCAAGAAGAAGACTAGGTCTCCTACATATGAGGCGAGTGAGCTAAAATGGAGGAAACAAACTTCAAGCTGTTAGCTGATCATTTTGAGTAGGCTCCAAGACTTTGTGGCCTATAAATAGTGCAGTGGATCTTCATTGAAGATCATCCAATTCAGAAAACGCAAATCTGCACAAGAAGTAGAATTCTGCTCTCAAGTGTTGCCATTCAAGTGTCGGCAACACTCAGTCCAACACTCGAGAATTTCATATAGATTTTTATATTTTTGTGAGGTTTTGAGTGTTCATTTTCAGAGAGAATTCGTGTATATGTTGTTCCTTATATCAGGGTTCGTTTATCATTAAGGAACTTCTTCGACCTTGTATTGAATTCATATTATTAATAGAAAGGTCTTGCCTTCTTGGCACCCATCAAGTTATATATTTATATAACTTGATAAAAATTATATTCTTGTGTATTGCTTTAATTCTTCCGCTGCAATTTATATTTATTTCTATTGATTTGTGTTTTTCTTGAATTGGTGTATGTGTTGTTGTTAGTATTGCCTACACTAAAGACAACACTCGTGAGTTTCGTCTCACCTTGTGAGTTTCGCCTCACTTGTTCTAAGCCATAGACATTTTCAAAACATATTTTGGCCTTATAAGAGTAATTATAGTTTTATATCTTAGGTATAAGAGCGGACTGATAGGGGTAGTCTTGTCTTTTGAGCAGTGATGAGTTTCTACATCTCGCTGAGGGGGCCTAGGGTCTAGACATGGCCAAAAATCGAACCGGACCGGCTAACCGGCCAGTTTTTAACCGGTCAAAACTGCCAATAAACCAGTCAACGCGGTTAACTGGACCGTTTTAATCGAAACCGAATTTTTCAAGGTTCGATTACGGTTGTAGTTTTTAAAAACCGGTCAACCGTCGGTTAAAACCAACGGTTAAAATCGCCGGTTAAACCGGCAATTTGAATTAAACTTCAAACGGTCATATGACCGTTGGACTTGCACTTGGCCGACGTCGGTTGGGCACTTGGGCTGGGCCTTGACCGTTCCTGGCTTGCTGCTCATGACTGTTGGCCGCTCATGACCGTTGGCCGGCCACTTGGCCTGGCGCCTGACCGCCTGTCCCCTTCCAGTTCCAGATGCCTGGCGCCTATCCCCCCCCTTTCCAGTTAGTAACATTAGTAACGGTCCTTTAACAAAAAAAACATTTTGACTAACTATAAATATCACCTCCCTCCTCCCATTTTATTTCCACATTATTTCTCTCTGCTCTTTCTCTTCTACTCTCTTTTACTCTCAAATATTCACATATTCTCTTACTCTCATTTTCAGTTAGTTTTCTAACGAAATTAGTGTTTTTCTTCATTTTCATCCATTTTAAGCTCCATTTTGTTTCCAAACTTCATTTTAAATGGCTAGAAATCAAAGAAGAAACAATTTAGGCAAGTCACATGTTGGTTCTTCCTCCCCCAACGATGATTTTGATTATCAAAATCCAAATACTACCCAACAAAGCGAGGAAGAAGAAACTTTTGAAATTGAAAGTGGTGGTAGTAGGAGGGGTAGGGGGCTGAGCTACTAGGGAAGGTGGTCGGGGTCGGGGACAACTTAGAGAAAGAGAGCCTACATCCGATACTTTCGCCATCCATTTCACGAAAAGAAAAATTACTCCCGATGATGATTATAATCTTCGAGCATTTTGCAACTATTGTTCCACGTCTTACTCATTCAAAAGAGGCGGAGGGCATGGGACGCTCAACGGGCATACGACGTCAAAACATCTCGAGAAACTTGGCATTTCCACTATCCAAACTCAATTACAATATCAACATAGTTCGGGTTCGGGTGCACAAGGTTCGTCTTTTGTCCTTTTTAAATTTGATAAGTGGGTTTATATGTATGAAATAGCCAAATTAGTTTGCATTAAAGGCCTTCCTTTTAATTTTGCGGATGATGATTTTTATGAAAATTTTGTTCGACTTTCTTTAAATCCCGCCGCCACGAGAGTACCACGTACGAATTTCGTACTTGATATTAATAGAGTAGTGAAAAAATATAAAAATGATTTACTTGGTGTTTTATCAAATTTATAAAGTAAAGTTCCAATTTGTGTCGATGGTTGAAGTGATCATTGGCAAAGAAATACTTATTTGGGCGTTACTTGCCATTGGATAGATAATTCATGGACTATCCAAAAAAGATTAATTGTTTACAAATATTTTGAGCCACCGCATTCTGCGGAAAATATTTGTGCAAAATTACTTGAGATTTTTATTGAGTATGATATTTTAAATAAAATATTTACTATTTCATTTGACAATGCAAGTGCTAATACGGCTAGTTTACCCGACTTAATTATCGTTTGTCAACCCTCAATTGGGGTTAAATTTTTCATATTAGATGTTTATGTCATATTATTAACTTATGTGTTAGAGATGGTTTGGATGCATTAGAGGCTTGTGTTAAGCCAATTAGACAATGTATTCAATTTATTTCTAAAAAAAAATTTAATACAAAAAATGGATAAGATTTTTAAGAAGTAAAGATGTGGCGGACAAATATTTTACTTACGATGTTCCAACTAGGTGAAATTCCACCTACAAAATGTTAGCCGATGGGTTTGCTTATAAATATCCCCTAATGCAATTTTTTATGTCAATTGGCTATAATGAACGTCTACTTGCTTATCAATGGAATGCATGCACTAATTTATGTGAATTGTTAAAGATTTTCAATACCGCTACTTTGGCTTTTTCGAGAGTTTATTATCCAACTTTCGTTTTGGTGCTTAAGCATTGTGTTGCAATTGTTACTTGTTTTGACAATTTAAGACAATGCCATATTTTAAAAGAATGCATTATTTTCATGAGACAAAAGTGGCTTAAATATTTTGACACTATTCCGTCTCTCTTCTTGGTTGCAAATTTATTAGATCCCCGAGTTAAATTAGATGATTTAGAGTGCATTGTAGATTATTATTATATGAAGTTATATCCCGATGGTGACGGTGGTAATGAACTTCCGTCAATTATTATTCAAAATACAAAAAATGATTGCTTAACCTTTTTAATGAGTATAATGGCTTATATGGAAACACTTCTCAAAGCCAACAACAACATGAAGATGCTTCCTCTACTTCTCAACAAAGTTTTACTAGTGGGGATCCATATAGTTTTTTTGCAAATTTGTATAGTAAAAAACGTGGTCCTTCTCGAGGTTCATCATCATCAAACATTTCCGTGGAGTTAGAAACATACTTCACTACCAACTTTGAATTAAATCAAGACCCAAATTCAAATGAATTTGATATTTTACAATGGTGGTCAAGAAGGAAAGTAATTTATCCTATTCTTTCAATAGTTGCGAAAGAAGTCTTAGCCTCTCCCGCTTCAACGGTGGTGGTTGAATCGGCATTTAGCGTTGGAGGAAATGTTTTGGATGAAAGACGTTCCCAACTAACTAGTGAAAACTTGGAACATCAACTCTTACTTGGCGATTGGGTTAGAGCGGAAAAAAGACAACAAGACTTGCCTTATGGAGAGGATCTTTTATTATCGAATTCAAAATATCAATACTATGTCAAGGACTCCACGAAAAGTAGTGATGAATGAATGATGTTTTAGATTAGTTTAGACTTTAGATTAGGTTTATTTTTATTTAATTGTAATAGTTAGATTGAGGTAAAGGCTCCTAAATGTCCCCCTTATTTATAAAAGGGTAAGGTTGGTTGTCTCCCTCTTTATAATTTTATTTTAATTAATAAAATTTAAGGGTACCGTCCCTTTTTTCTTTTATATACTTTCTTTTCTTTTAAAAAAGTTAAGTTTTATTTCTTTCAAAATTCATAACTTTTTTTATATAAGTTTTTGCAAAAAATGTATTTAGTAAACAAAAGTCTAAAATAGTCTTCTTTATCCAAAAAAAAAATTGAAAAAAAAAGGTTAAAAAACAGTATAAAACTTAACATAAACTGTTAAAAAGTTAACTGTTTTTTCAAAAAACTGTTAAAATGTTAACTTTTTTTATTCAAAAACTGTTAGAAAATTAACTTTTTTCGTAACTGTTTTTAATTCTGTTAAAAATTTCTTTTAAAAACCTAATTTGAAAAAAAAAAAGAAAAAAGTTAAGTTTTATTTCTTTCAAAATTCATAACTTTTTTTATATAACTTTTTACAAAAAAAGTATGTAGTAAACAAAAGTCTAAAATAGTCTTCTTTATCAAAAAAAAATGAAAAAAGGTTAAAAAACAGTATAAAACTTAACAAAAACTGTTTAGAAGTTAACTGTTTTTTCAAAAAACTGTTAAAATGTTAACTTTTTTATTAAAAAACTGTTAGAAAATTAACTTTTTTCGCAACTGTTTTTAATTATGTAAAAAATTTCTTTAAAAAACCTAATTTGAAAAAGAAAAAAATAAAATAAAAATAATTAAAAATGGTTAACCGGCAAACCGGTAAACCGTGACCGGCTAAGACGGTTAACCGGTTCGATTTCGGTTGAAAATTTTGGAGGTTGGAACCGCTGATTCGGTAACCGTGAACCGCCGATTAACCGAACCGACCACGTCTACAGTAGGGTCTAAGCCCCTTAAATATGGAGAGTGTTCTGGTCCTTAAATTATTGAGGGGTTTTCTTTGAATTTTAGAAATATTCAGTTTTTTTATACTATTACACTTAGGGTCCGCTCTCGAATTTTGTTTATGGAGGAGAGGGAAGGAAATGGGAGGAAATGAAGGCCTCATTTCCTTCCCCTCCAATCCCCCCACATTTGGGGGGATTGGAGGGGAGAAAAATGAAGCCTTCATTTCCTTTCCTTTCCTCCCTTAAAAAAAACTCAGGAGCACACCAAGGGAGGAAATCATCTTCATTTCCTCTCATTTCCTTCCCTCTCCTCCATAAACAAAATTCGGGAGCGGACCCTTAGGTTGAAGGTAGGGCTGTTACACGTCGCGAGCCTGTTCGAGCTCGGCTCGAAAAAAGCTCGAGTTCGAGTGGACTCGAGTTGAACTCGAGCTCGAGCTCGAACCGATTTTTAAGCTCGTCATTTTTTCGAGCTCGGCTCGTGTTCGGCTCGTATGTTCGACGAGCTTTGTTCGAGATCGACTCATTTGAGCTCGACTCGGGCTCGACTCGTTAAAAGCTCGAATGAATTTTAGTATATATATATATATACTCCCTCCGTCTCGCCCGAAAAGTCACAAATTTCCATTTTGGGCGTCCCATTTAAAAAGACACTTTTCCAAAAAGGAAAGTTTTTATTACTATTTCACCCACTCATTCTCTCTCCTACTTTACTTTTACACTCACAACATTCTCTCTCCTAACTATTCCTCCTACTCATTCTCTCTCCTATTTAATTTTTCATACTCACAACATTTAAACTTTTTCTCTTTCCTACATCACTTTCCTTAATTTGCGTGCGAGGTCCATTTTATGACTTTTCGGGCGGGACGGAGGGAGTATATATATATATATATATATATATATATATATATATATATATATATATATATATATATATATATATATATATCGAGTTCGATTACAACTCGAATTAGGGCTCGATAAAGCTCATTTGATTTGATTTTTCAAAAATAAGTCGGAAGCTCATTACGTTAATGAGTTCGAGCATTTCCATGAAAAACTGAAACCATTTCTGTGGTTCAGCTTAATTCGATCTGAGCTCAAACAGAAATTCTGAACTCGAGATCGAGAAAAGCTCAAGTTCATTTAAAAGTTAACGAGCTCGAAATCAAAAGATCGGTTCGACTCGTCCGTTCCATGAATCTAGAAATTCATTTCGGACGGGTATTGGTTAGTTTGACCTATTAAACTGGAGGCTAGGGTTTTAAGTCCCTCCCTCTTTTCCTTCCATTGCTGTTGGTCGGCTGGCAACTGCTCTCAACCATCAAGAAACAATCAAAGACCTTCCTGTTAATTATCACTGGTTGATATTATCACAATTTTACTTGATTTTGAGCTGGAGGGTTCTGGGTTTCTTTCCTGTTTATTTTTCTTGAGTTTCTTTCTGGCAGGAATTGGCATGGGAGTTCAATTAGCAGCTGGAGAGCAGGCTGCAGCTGACATGGGAGATGTCAACTTCAGTGACTTAGAATTGGCTTATCGTATCCGGGATGCCCTTAAATTGGTTCCCTTGGTACCCCCTTTTCCATAATCACTACTGATTGATAAATTATGTGTTATTGGTATATTATGTGTTATTGGTATGAAGTACTCCCTCTGTCCCACTACAAACTACACTTTTTTTCGTAGGGTGTCTCACTAAAAACTACAAACTACCTAAAATGGAAATGTTTTATTACTTTTATTTTAATGGGACCCACTTGTCATAGTCAAAACAACAATTCAGTTATCATTTCCTCCCTACTTTCTATCTCATATCTCACTTTTTATACTCACAACATCTACTCCACTAACACTTTTCCTTAATTTCCGTGCAAATATCAAGTGTGTAAATTGTATCGGGACGGAGGGAGTATACAATACAAATGTGGGTTCAAAGTTTCTTGAATCATTGCCCTTTTTTGTAAAGGGTTCTGTTAATGATTTAGGTATAGTGATAGCTGAAAGTATATAAGTTGATACTGTTTGGAGCGAAATTCAGTTGTTTAGCCGAAAGTGTAGTATAATGTAACTAGCTGTTCAGTTCATACTACTAACTTGATTCTATTAGAGTTTGAATATGGTTAATATTTCGTGTTAAGTGTGACCCCTTAATTCTTCAGTTAAAGACGTGAAAAACTTAAGCTTAACATGTACTCCCTCCGTCCCTAAATGAATGTCCAAATTTCATTTTAAGGGACACTCTGAAAATGGTTTTTGTTTTATACATTTTAATGGCAAAGATGGATAATATTTTGTTATCTACTTGCTAAACATTTAGTTTTACGACAATAAAATGCATCACAATTTTTTTTGGTAAAAAAGCGTTTAGGGACAAAGTTTCTTACAAAAAAGACATTCATTTTGGGACAAAAAATTCTTGAATTCGGACATTCAAGGGACAGAGGAAGTACCATATTAGACAAACTTGAGACTAAAATTGAAGGCGGTTAACTAAAAAGTTATAAGTCACGAAAATTAATTTATGTTTGGGATGATCTTCTTACTAATACGGCCAAATGAAACCTATCTAATGAAGATTTAACTTATGATATTTTTCGGATAGAGTAATTAACTATAGAAGTTTTGGATGTGATAACTTTTTAATGAAATGAAAGTTCTTGATAAATGCTGCTAGGATGTGTGTGCTTCTTTTTCTTGTGCCTTTTGATCAGGGGCAAGCCAGATTTTTTTCACAAAGAAGCTCAAGATTTATAGAAGTTGGCACAAAAGGGGGGGGGGTTAAAATGTAATCAAAGTACAAATTTAGGGGTCAAATTAGCTTAAATAGTATTTTAAAGTGTACTTTCTCAAACATTACAGGTGCTAAAATGACATCCAAAATTAATGATGTCAAGTGACCCCATCACCTTAAGGTGGCTTCGCTACCGCTTGTAACATCATGCTACATGTCACCAATGAATCAGATTAAGAACAAGAATGCCCTTTTTTCCCCCTTTATAATGAGAAATAGTGGATATACAGAGTGGCTATTTCTTTTTCACTGATTTTAGTCAGAAGTTTAGTGTAATGTGTGGAATAGAGGTATGATGACTATGCTAAAACATTGCCTAGTCTCACGGCATTGTATGGATTGTTGAGCAATGCCCTAAAAAGTTATGCAACTTCTATTTTGGAAAACCAATCTAACACAATATGAAATCACCATTTTTATATTAGTTTTATGGAATAAATCGTCAATGTTGCAATACTACCTAGATCAAGCTGACCAAATAGAAACTTAATATATAGCTGATGCTCATTGAATATGACTCGGTGATGGGTAACGAATGGTTGAATGGCATCATTTCAGGGTGATACTGGTCATTATGATGAGCTGATTGGAGTTTTGCATCACCAAAGAAGACTTAGCCCTGACGAGGTGGCCCTACTTGTGGTAATGCTTTGTTAAACAAGTAATCAATTTGTTACTTGAAGATGAACCTGATGTTTGAGTAATACATGTGTGAAGTTGTGCTAAATCATGTTCTGATTTTTGTTTGTCCTTTTGCTTAACAGACTAGTTTGAAGGCACTATCTGGAGCAGTTTCCTACATAAATATCATTCATCATCGGGCTCTTCTGTCAGCTGTGAGTTATGACTCCTTGTTTTTTGGCTCAATCTATTTGACCATTTTGTGTATACTTGCGGTTGAGCATGAAAACTCCTCATTAGTTAGTTGCTTTCAGATATGCGGAATGAGCCTATGGAACTACGGGCCTGATGTCATGGATGCATTAGTCGAATTAGTTATATCTTTGGTATGTGGTTTTGTTTTATCTTTTTAAGGTTATTTTACTAAATATTTGATTCCTTCTTTTTTGATTATTTTCCGCTGAAGCGCAGGCTGCATCAAGTGGAAAATATGTTGACTTATGCTTGGATATGCTTGTAAGCAATTTTATGCCACCTTATTCGTTCCTTGAGTTCTTGAAGCAGCCTCGAGGACTTACAATAAAAAATGAAGTTCTTAGCCATGTGCATTTTGCACTTAAAGGTATTGCCGATTTAGTGCCTCTTTCACCGTTGAGACTGGAGCAAATTATCAGGGAGAGAGTGCCGAACATTTTTACCAATGAAGCTGTGAGTTCCTCCTTTTGTTTTAATTTCAAATAGGGTCTGCCGACTTGTAGTATTTGGTGCTTGCACTATATACTTTTATGTTCTTAGTGCCTGCCTCTTTAGGACACTGGAGTAAATTTTGGGTGCATAATATGTCCCTAATACCTTCTCTGTTTTATGCTATATTCCCCTCCATTCAAGTTCATATATTATTCTTTTGGCCAAATTACGTTTACCACCCAAAGTATCCACCCCATTCCACTTTGTACCTCATTTTGAAAAGTCGGTCTGTTTGGTACTTTAAGTTTAAAATTGTCCCACTTTGCACCCTCCGTCAAATGAACATTAAAAAAATTAACAGAACCAGTCATGTACATGTAACATGATGGGTAGTTACGTCTTTTCAATTTAATTTGATTCTAAACTATGTCGTATTAAGGAAAATAACAATAAAATAATAGGAAAAGAAATGGAAAAAAAAAAAGAAAATCAACCAATGAACGTCTTATGTCCCCACCCTTTTCACTTCCTCTCCTCCCCCGTCATTCTCCCACCTTCTTCATCTCCATGGCTTCACCCAATTCACATATCCTAATTCCAATTCAATTCATACCAATCCCATTCAAATTCATCCCCCCCCCTCCCCCAATTTCAATCACATTCGTTAGGTCGGACTATCAGGTGAGCGGAAGCAAAATGAGCTCACACTCCGTCTCCGGCGACCATGACATGGAAGGAGATGGCTAGAGGGATCTGGAGTGTTGATATTGCGGCACGCAACCGTACTGTTCTACCAGATCTGGGTTCAGATCTCCCTCTTTCCGCCTAACTCCACTCTAATATCCCACCCTCTTTTCCCCTCCCGTCTCACATCCGACACAAGATCTGAATTTTTATTTTTATGGATGCCCAGACCTGGGTTTCCATTCTTATATGTGCTTCTTTTCTTAATGTTATGGAAATCCAGATGGTTTTCTATTTTTTTTTTTTATTTTGAGAAGGATGAAACAAAGATGCTGTTTGATTTCATTTGAATGGTGGCGCTGGTGTGGTGGTGGTGGTCTGGTGGCGCTAATGTTGTGGAGTTCTTAACCAACTGACCGGAAGAGAAAGACTTGAATGTTAATTGACATAAAAACCCTAATATTTCTAAGTCAAAATACATAAATGCCCATCATGTGACATGCACATGACCGGTTCTGTTATTTTTTTTAACGTTCATTGGACGGAGGGTGCAAAGTGGGACAATTTTGAACTTAAGATACCAAACAGACCGACTTTTCAAACTGGGGTGCAAAGTGGGATTGAGTGGATACTTTGGGGTGGTAAACGTAATTTGGCCTATTCTCTTTGATAGTGTTTCTTGAGCTACACTTTTCTTTTTTTGCAGATGATTGTGACTTACGTAGAGAACATGTTAAGACTGGAGAGTGGTGTTATGGGAGAAATTATTGGAAGTTCTATGCTTGTTGAATTGGTGAATAGGCTGATAGATCTCGATGTGAGTTGTTTTAAATGACCTCTTACAATATTAATAAGCAAGTATAAATATTGCACTTACTGATTTTATTGTTGCTTTTACATTTATTCTAGGTGGAAATAGGATGGGATGAAATTTTACAGGATGATCCTAGTAAAGGTATCTTTGAAATGGAGCTAGAAGATATGGAACGGCCTATAGATGATACTGAGATAGACGTGGATGAGGTGATATATGTGTGCCTTTTCATATCTTAGCCTTTTTTGTTTTCGTGAATTAGGTGTCTGCTCACAAATAAGTTTTTTCTTTTCTTTCGGTTGGAATGTCACTGATATGACGATTCCACTGGATACCCTGACCAACTACTCTATCTACTCCACTAAACAGAAATATGACCCGGTATTGCTTGTTTCTGATGATATCACCTATTCACTTACGTCCCACTTTATTCTTTCCTCATTCTTGTATGTTCAAAATATCTGGTCAGTGGTCGTAATCGGTTCCCATTTGGAGAGTTTTTCCTGTGACACAATTTAATTATACCGTATATTCTAGTCAGAATGATATCATTGTATAATTAGCTTTTCTTTGTACAAAATGTATCAATTTCCAGCCTCCTAGAGAATTTTCTGGTCGGAAGGTTCTTTGGGGGAATGTAGTTGCTGAAAAGCTGGATACCATAATGGCTCTGGCCTTTGAACACCTTAGATCCTGTCATGAAGGTGGTCGCTTGGTTCAGGTACTGGTGGCATTTGCTCTTCTTTTTCCCCTTCTATTTTAAAAACCTTTATCTGTTTATGATATGCTTTAAATGCGTCATGGTTTCAGGTATTTGAAGTTCTTCTTCAATCATTTCAAAGTACTGTGCTGACTGCATACAAGTCGAAATTTGCCCAGGTAATTGAATAACTCAATCTTGCTAGAATTATTAATGTACTGAATAATAACCTCTTACCTTTGCCGTCTTCAATATCTTGGCTCCTTGGAAAGTTTTTCCGTAAATAATTATGTAGACTTCGATAAGTAAACATCAATTCAATAAAGCTACATTATTCTCACATAAGTTTTATGTTTTGTAGTTTGTGATGTTCTATTCCTGTTCACTAGATCCTGATAACTGTGGGGAAAGGTTTGTGAGCAGGCTTGTTCATATATTTACAACCGGCGTCTCCCAAGATTGCAGGTAAAACTTGAGTAGTCTCAGCCTCCCCCCTCTATATATATATATATATACTCTATCCCATTTGAAGCTTCACTTTTTACCCAATTGGGTGTCCCATTTAAACTTCACCTTTCCTATAATGGCAAAACTTAATCATTATTATATTATACATACCACACTTGTCATACTCACACACTTAGATTGTGGGCCCCACTTGTAAATCCCACTTACAATACTTTTGAATATAATAATGCTTTCTTAATTTTTGTGCCCACAAAAAATGGTGAAGCTTCAAATTGTACGGAGGGAGTATATATAATGATTAGTCTAATCATTTAATTAGATATCTGGACTTTATTATGTGGAAGTTATTATTTAGTAAGGAGTACGTCATACCTTATATCCAGCGTCCAAGCTTGAATGCACTCAGTACGCGCACTTGGCATACACATTCAAAGAGATCCTATTTCGAACTGAACTTCTGAGCACCTTAGTAAATTTTAGATGATTATGATTGCAGTAAGAAACTAGCACCTTGATGACCAAGGGAAAAAAGGGATAACAAGCTTAGCAAAAATTCAGATGGTTTCCTATGCCAATGGAAGAAAGTCGTATTGCAAACTTATTTTGCTCAAAGAGAAAACAAGCCAAAATAATTTGGTTCTTCCGCATTTACACCTCTTTCCTTTAAACTGTGCTAATAACCTTCCAGTTGTGTTCCATGGATTTAAGCACCAACTTAAGCTTTTATGCTCTATGGAGATTCTCACATAAATAAAGAGACGCGGGTAGGTTTTCTAGTGATCTTGTTGATTTGGTCCTATTGTCGAACTACTCTGCTATGCTATATCTTTTTTCAAAGACGCTCTTCTTGAGTGTAATCTCATAACTGTGGTAGTGCCTTGATGATTTGGCTAATTGCAATTATGCGCGATGAGAAAGAAAAGGGTGAAGCGTCAAGCAGTTGGTAGTTCGGTGAAGATGAAGGTTAATGAAGGGAATATTTTAAGTAAGGATGATGCTCATCAGAATTGTGACCTTGTGATGCTGTTAAGAACTGTGATCGGTGCTTTAGATATGGTGGTGAATTCTTCACTATGAGGTAAGGAAGTTGGTGAAGTTTCTGGAGACGACAAACAGTAGTTGGTTGATTGATTGATGGCTGGGAAAGGTGAAGTTGAAGGAGATTATAGAATTGGCCCACCTGGCCAAATTGACGTTGGAAGTCCTATGATCTAACCCTCAATGTTGGTTGCATAGGAAAATATTGTGTTTTGACAACACTCGCTAGTCCAATCATTCTGGAAAGATGGCTCTGGCTATGCACTATCAAAGGGTAGCGATTCCGGACAATCCAATCTTTGACTAGTCTATAGTGAATTTCCTTTACTAATACTGTGACAATCAATGGTGTTCACTGATGAATAGCTAAAAATTTACAATGCAAGCTTGTTTTGTATGTAGAAGTTAAGCATGAAAAATGAAAGATTACTGCTAGACAACTGCTTATACATTGGTCAATAATCAACTACTCCCTCTGTCCCTAAATGAATGTCCGAAATCCACTTCGAGGGACATTCTGAATTTTTTTACTTTTTGTACATTTAAATGGCAAAGATGCATAAATATTCTTGCTATCCATTTCCTAAGCATTTAGTTTTGCAAGTATAAAATCACCAATGAACAAAATTTGGTAAAAAAAAAAAAAACAATTAGGGACAAAGTTTTTTTACATAACAACATTCATTTAGGGACAAAAATTTCTTGAAAATGGACATTCATTTAGGGACATAGGGAGTATCTTCCATTAAGCGCCCTTAATGCTGCTTAGATCAGATGACAACCTACTTATGTCACTAATAGCAAACTAACTCATCTGCTACTCATGGGCTCTTGCTACATGTGCCTTTCCTTGCGTATTTGCGCTTAACAAGTCATAGTTGTGGTAAACGTTCTCATTCTTTATTCTCCTCGGTTGTCCCAAGAGGCTGTATGAATGGTTTCAAAGTTCTTGCATATTTATAATTCTCATTGATTCGTACTAATCCTTTTTTTTTTTTTTGGCAGAATGAGTGCGGTTGCATATCTTTCTAGTTACCTGTCTCGTGCGAGGTTCTTGTCGGCATCTTATGTTGCTACCGTATTGGAAAGGTTGGTATCTGCTTTTATCTACATCTTATTAATTCTTTACAAATTCCTACTTACATTTCTCGTGCAATGTTTTGTTGGCATCTTATGTTGCTACCGTATTGAAAGGTTGTTATCTGCTTTTGTATATACCTTACTTCCCTCTGTCCCTAAACGAATGTCGATTTTTTTTTCAAATTTGCTCTTGATCAAGAGCAAATTTGAAAACTTTTTTGACATTCATTTAGGGACGGAGGGAGTGCATATTTCTTTACAAATTCAAAGCTAATACAGGCTAGAATCAGTCCATAATAGGATGTTGTTCTTGAGCCTATCCATGAGAACCTAACCCTGCAGCCTTAATGAATGCTTTATGGAGACAATTATGGAAGGTCAATTACCTGTTGGTTAGGTTGATGCCTTCTGTTAATTATGGTGAGCCGTGGCTTAGGAGGGGTGCTGTCAGGTCTATAGTTTTGGCGGTCGACGCTAAAGGTGGTGTGCAAGAGGTTTTGGTAGTTTCTGTTTGAAGCTTTTATATGCAGAGCTGCTTTGTGTTTCGAAGAAAATATGACGTTGAAGAGGGCGGAGTTGAAGGAACAACTAATGTGGATGATGGGGTTTAATTTTTAGTTTTATTATTTATATTTTTTTGTTATATTTTCTTTTAGTTTTTATTTTTCCAATTGTTTTGTATTCCTATTTCTCTTGATTTTCTGCATACTTTTTTCTTCTTTTAAATATCTTCTTAGCTTTCAAATTATTTAATTTCATTTTTACCATCTCTCCACATTTCGTTGTTTCTTCTCCTTTTCACTGACAAGTTCTTACGTAGATTCATGTTAGCCGACCTCAAATCAGTTTGAGACTAGTTTTCATTGTTGTTGTTGGTGGTGGTTTTATATTGGGTAGGAATGAAATATGAAGAGATGAAAGGGAGGTGGCTATTTGAATTTGCAAAAATGATGTTTAGAGGATGAAGTTGTTCACTGCTACTTGAATTCTTCTGTGCTATTGAAAGTACTTAAAAGTCAAACCTCTTTAATTTTCTTGTTAATTTTAAAATGCAGTGTCATTTTTTGGACGTTGAGTAGGATAAGATGATATGGTCACCAGATTTTCAAAACTATCTGCTGATGGCATATGCTGATGGCATATTACTTTTATATGAGTATTGCTTTGACTTTGGTGTCAATTGCCTCACCAAAAAGCATGTTGCACGATGAAGTTGAGCATTGATCTTACATTGTAATTGTTCTTTCCACCTTTTGAGATTTGATTTTTACAAGTCTTGCACGAAAATAGAGAAAATTTGACTCCACGGGTTTATGATGAAGTGTACTTTCTTTGCTTTTTAGTTTGGTGGACTGGTGTTCTAATTACTGTGAAGGTCGGAATGCTGAAAGTAATCCAAAAGCTCATAGAGTTTTTTATGCCGGGGCCCAGGTATTTAATGGATCTATGTTCGAGTGCACAAATATATTTACGATTTTTTGGAATAAAATGGCAGCATTTTTATTCCTTTAGTAGCTTCTTGTTTTCTTGAAAGATGAGATTTTTCCTGTAAAAAAGTGGTTGCAAGATGCCAAGATCTAATCGGATGTTCGGGCTGAATGTGTTGGTATTTTGAGTAAATGAATTGAATTGGTAATTTTTTGTGGTATTTTTACTTGAATGCAGGCCGCCATGTATGTGCTTTGTTTCCGTATGAGATCATTGTTGGCTGTTCCTCGGCTTAAATCACAACTTTTTCTTATGCCGATAGAGACGATCTTGAAGCATCCTTTAAATCCGTTAGAGGTGAAATAATTCCCCATCCTCTATTTCAGAAAAATCTTTACACTTCTTATGCATTCATTATAATCCACATGGCCCGGCCAATTGAAGACCAATGGGGATTGCATTCCCTCATAGTCGTCTCATAATAAATGTCACACTTTCCTTTTTGAGCCGTTCCAACATGAATATCACATTTCTGAATAAGGAAATAGTTTAGTGCAGCTTTTCTATTGTACAAACTATGTAGTAACAAGTAAAGCATATTCCTTAAAAATGTTGACAAGTCAAATGCGACATTTATTATGAGATGGAGGAGTAGTATTTATTGCTCTCTCTCTCTCTCTCCTTTCCAAATGTACCAAAAAAACTATTATTTGCATCTTTCTACGTTCTTGTTAACTTGTTTCTCATGTAGAGTTGGAGTTCAGTTTCTTTCTATATTTGCATTAGTCATGGAAATGTCTAACCTTCTTAAATTGGCTTCTGGACCAGGTGTGCTTGCCTTCTATAGTGGAGGAATTCCTTCGTCAGGCCAAAGCAGTCCGACTTTTCCGTGTGCCTGACGCTTTTGCTCCCTATGGTCTACTTGAATCAGAATCTTCTAGGACTTTTGGCGGATTAGAAAGACTAGACATGTTCTTCCCGTTCGACCCATATTTGTTAAAGAAATCTGACAGGTTGATTATCATTGCTTTGGTTTTAGATTACTTGCAACATTTAATTTGATCACCTATTGAATTCTTGTGCTCCTTATTGATCTAGTTCTAGCTAGAAGCAAAACAGATGATAGTAAATTATTTGCCCAAGTCCTCATAAACAAGACTGGATTTCCTGTACCACTTTGTGTACCACATCGTATATCACTAGTGATCTAATTCTAATGGCTCACAATTATGGGGAGTAACATCATGATGAGGTCATCCAAACATGTAAATCATTGGATCAATAGTGGTACATGGCGTGGTACATAAAATGGTACTCCCTCCGTCCCAAAATACTTGTAGTTAAAGAAGAATTTTTGTCCCAAAACATTTGTTGTTTTACTATTTTCTACTCCCTCTATCCAAAATGAATGACCTTTTGAAACTTTACCTTCAAAATACTGTCCTAAATGATATTTTTTTTCATAGTTTATTATATTTTTGCAAAACTAGAATTTTAAAAGTGAAAAACAAGAATGTTTATGATTTTTTTTCTATTAAAAATCAACCTTTTCAAAATGACCCCTTAAATTCCAAATGGTCATTCATTTAGGGATGTAGGGAGTATAAATTTTGCCATATTTCACCTAAAATACCCTTATTTACTGACCATGTAGTCCCTTTGTATTCTTAACATTGTATGTGAAGTATTATATTCCAATGTTCTTTTCATGATTAGTGAAGGTTAACATAGTAATCTTGGGTTATTTCTTAATCTTTGTGAATTTATCTCCAACATGAATTCTGGGACGGAGGGAGTACAAAAGATCTGGACTCCTTATAATCATATGTTCTTCCACCCTGCAGATTCATCAGGCCTAACTTCATATACTGGTCAATGGTGAGATGTGCATATGATGATGATAATGATGATGATGATGATGATGATGATGGTGATAATAGCGAGGATGAGAAAGATAGGGACGATGCTACTGACGGTGGGATGGCCATTAGTTACGAAGATGGTTTTGATATTGATAAATTTGACATGTCCATGAACCAAATGTCCATAACGCCCCGGGATTCATTGAGATACAGGTTTGGAGGTGAATCACAAGGGAGGCTGCAAATGCCCTCCAGAATCAGACCATCCACGAGTCCCGAGTCTCTGTGATAAGCCAAATTGATTTATGTCCCAATGTGAGGGTAATGGACCGCCCTTGATCACGGAAATTATAATTTCACGGGGGAAAGGAAGTAATCCCCCTGTCCCAAAATAAATGTCAAAAACAAATTCAAATTTGCTCTTATCAAGCATTAGTAAATTTGAACTTTTTTTGGACATTAATTTTGAGACGGAGGGAGCAAGTAAAATACATCTGTCCGATATTGTCGCCATGATTGTTACTTTGTCCAGAAGAAAAATGCGCAGGAAGTTGTCAGAATCTGGAGGTGATAGATAGGTTAGGCATTCTGGTAATGTTGTTAATATTGTAATACTAGAAATATTTTCCATTAATGGAAAGGAATGTAATAGATAAGCTTGAGGGCAAATAGTGATTTACTGCCACGAAGTTTGTTTACGACAAAGTTTTAAGTTAGCCCCTAATGTTATAATTTTTGCAATTTAGTTCACAATGTTTACATTTTGTTGCAATTCATCTCAACTTTGGATGACTGTTAAATTTAATTAATAGAACACAATGCACGTGCATTGCACGTGAATTTAAGAGGGCAAGGTTGTCCTTTTCACCTTAAGCGCAATACACGTGAATTTAAGAGGGCAAAGTTGTCATTTTCACCTTAAATGTGCCATACACGTGACTTGAGAAAATTGTAGTTTTCACCCTTGAAATTCAATAGTTGCTCATATGTTACTATTTCGCTAATTATATTCACAAACAACACATATAAATGTTAAGTGTTAACAAAATAACCCCTTATCAAAAAAAATGACCACCAACATCATTCTTAACACCACCACAACCGCCATCATACTCAACGCCAACGCAACCACGAGCAATATCATGTTTTTTGAGCATAAATTGATTTTTTTTTTTGATAAGTTAGATTTTTAAGTGAAGACCCATGAATTGATTTCAAGGTAAAGACACAGATTGTCTAGCCAGTGCTTCCGTTTCGTTTGATATTCTACAAGATGAGGTCCATTTTTTATGGTGGTGACAAGAAATTGGTGGGGGAAGAGGGAAGGAATGAGGAAGGGGTAAGGGCGGCGGATGTGGGGGAGATGATCCGGAAGGGTAAAAGGGTTAATGGCGAGTGATTGTTCAGTTTTTAATTATTAGGAATTTATGTGAACCCTTTACATTCATGAAATATGGTTATTGGGATTCGTAATTTGATTTTTGATATTTTAACCTTTATATTAATTATCCTTACCAGTTAAATCAGTCACGTGGATGGCATGGCATGTGTGACCGAAAAAGACATTTTTGCCCTCTTAAATGCCTTGACTTGCAAATGTATTTTGTTCAATAATTTTTTTTTTTAAGAGCCATCCAAAATTAAGGTGGTTATTGCAATAAAATATAAATATAGTAAACTAAATTGCAAAAATATTAAAGTCTAACTTGCAATTTCGTGTAAACTTTGTGACAATAAAATGTCATTTTCCACTTATTGATGAGAGAGATGGGTGTGCGTTCGAACAAGATTCTGATATGTTATGAAAAAATAATTATTCTCCTAAAATTCCAATAATTATTATTGATATATTATACTTTTAAAAATAGTACCCCCTCCCTCCGTTTAAAATGCACACTGTGTTAAATTTATTCACACATACTGTATTAATAGATTGTAATTAATACATGTTTAAAAGACCCATATATCCTCTAATATCTGGGTAATTAAATGACTAAAAAGAGATATTTCACAATTAATTATAAGTAAGACTACAATTGGTAGTATACAATATCAAAAATTTCTGGATAGTATAGTATAATGTCAGAACAAAATTTAACTATATTTAAAGTTCAAAAGAAAATAAATAATTATAGTCATATTTTCACTAAATTTTAATAATTATTTTTTAATTTCTTAGAATTATTAATGGATTAATTACAAATTAGGGCCTGAAATTTCACATGAGGTCCCCAAGAGGGGCATGACTTTTTTTTTTAGCGATTTAGGGTCTGACTTCACATTTTTTTATCAATTCAGGGTTTTTTGACGAATTTCATCCAAAAATCCGTTAAGTTAAAGAAAAGTTAACGAAGGGACTAGTTTGTAATGATTATTAGTTTTAAGGGGTCAAATGCAAAGTTTAAATATAAAGTGTTCAAAATTTATTTCTTTTTCCAAAATAATTAATATTATCTTAATTCTAAAATAATTAATATTCAGAATAAATATATGTTTTTTAATTTTTATATTAAAAAAATAAATATATTTTTTTTTACTTTTTATGTAACAAAATAATTAATGTTCGTAACATATAATGTATTAAAAAAACTTAAAATTTTAATTATTTAATATAATGTTAATATATTACGAACATTAACTATTTTTCACATAATAATAAAAAATAAATTAATTTTGTTTTGTGACATAAAAAGTAAAAAAAATATTCAAAACTATAAATTATTTAATATAATATTAATATATTACGAACATTAACTATTTTTTAACGTAGTTAATGTTCGTAATATATTAACCTTTTATTAAATAATTAATAGTTTTGAAAATAATATTTTTTTTACTTTTTATGTCACAAAACAAAATTTATTTATTTATTATTATTATGTTAAAAAATAGTTAATGTTCGTAATATATTAACATTTATTAAATAATTAATATTTTTGAAAAAAATATATTTTTTTTACTTTTTATGTCACAAAAAAAAAATTATTTATTTATTATTATTATGTTAAAAAATAGTTAATGTTCGTAATATATTAAAATTATATTAAATAATTTATAGTTTTGAAAAAAAATATTTTTTTACTTTTATGTCACAAAATAAAATTAATTTATTTTTTATTATTATGTTAAAAAATAGTTAATGTTCGTAATATATTAACATTATATTAAATAATTAAAATTTTCAGTTTTTTTAATACATTATATGTTATGAACATTAATTATTTTGTGTCATAAAAAGTAAAAAAAAATATTTTTATTTTTTTAATATAAAAATTAAAAAACATATATTTATTTCAGATATTAATTATTTTAGAATTAAGATAATATTAATTATTTTGGAAAAAGAAATAAATTTTGAACACTTTATATTTAAACTTTGCATTTGACCCCTTAAAACTAATAATCATTGCAAACTAGTCCCTTCGTTAACTTTTCTTTAACTTAACGGATTTTGGATGTGTCAAAAAGCCTGATTTGATAAAAAATGTGAAGTCAAACTAAAAAGTCTAAAAATCAAAGAAGTCGGGCCCTCTTGGGGACCTCATGTGCAACTTCAGGCCCTAATTTGTAATTAACCCATTATTAATTTATGATTTTAGTGAGCACTAAAATTAAAAGGGGTTTCCCAAATAATTATTATCTTATTATTTTATCGCTTTTTGTAATTTTTCAACTGGCGCAATTTAGGACGAACAAATTTATTATTTTAGAGATTTTATTAATTTATTTAAAGAATTTCTATGGTACCTAAAACGCATGATATAATTGTGTGATTAGTGATAATCGATGCAACATGCATGATGAGTCTCAAGGGTTAACATCTTAGCTAACATGCACTTTAAAAATAATGAACCAAAAATGTTCTAAAAAAACGTAATTTCCTCGAGACGGACATCCACGCAAATAATTATTTTCCATAGGTACATTATGAAATATTTATGTAATGCATACACTGATTTTCCTTTTCTCACAATGTAAGATCAAATAGAGGTATAAACGGTTACATAAATCAACTCCCTATTGCATAATAATAAACCTTTGTACAATCACAACAAATAGATAATTCAGCAGACCCGGCAAGTTATCCTAAATTCAGATACATCATGTCAGAAAGCCAACTATAACTGCGCTTTGAGGCTTAACCCCGGTTCACGGGCCTCTGAACATAAGATTTGTTGGGGTCTTCCGTCTTGAGCTTGGGGGGTCGAAGCTCCCCTTTCTTAACCTGCATATATACATATTGAAGCGTGTTCACAATCTCTTATAGTTTACTGTATTCACACAATCACACGCACTAGCAACTTTGGTTATTACTCCCTCCGTGCCAAAAAGATGTTCTCACTTTTTTTTGTTGTTTGTTTCAATGAACTTTTGAGCAAAAAGTATAGGTTCATTTCATTATCGTAATGAAAATCAAAATTTTGTTATTGATAGTATTTATAATGTGTATCAATAACAACTTATAGATTTTCGTTAAATGATTAAATCAACCTATAATTGTTGCTCAAAGTTCATTCAAACAAACAACAAAAAAAGTGGGAGCATTATTCCGGGACAGAAGGCATGTTATTATTTATTTTTCCGAGCAGAACACACTGGATTAAATTATCATACCTTCTTTCCCCCCTTCATGAAGTCTCTCCAGCTGGAAACCTGGTCCAAGAAAAGGAAGAAGTTAACTATGCAAGCCAGAGTCCAATAGTGTTCCTGCTTTCTAAAGTAGTAAAATCAACCGGCACCCACTCACAAGAGACTAAGAGAGTAAATACTCTTTACGTTTGAGTGAGAGAGAGAGGGACTCCATACAGTCGTGTCCTCTTACTAAAGAATAGCTGGATATACCAAGGGGATTTTGTTCCACGGGATCGGAATTTCAACTTGGTGTTAATTTTTCTTCATGAAAAGGGGGGTCAAAACTGATTTTTTCAAAGGAGTTTTTACCAAAAACTACCTCAAAAAGATGCTATTTACAAAAAAAACATATAAGTTGTGATATTACAAAAAAACTACTTTTTTTTTTGCCTTTTCGGTTAAAATAACTGATAAATGCATATCATTGATAAATGCATTTATCGGTTGTTTATAACTGATAAATGCATTTTACATTGATAAATGCATTTACCAATTGTTTATAGCTGATAAATGCATTTGTAAATTGTTTATAACCGATAAAAGCATTTATCAGTTATTTGGCAGATAAAAGGCAAAGGGCAAACCCCGGTGCGCCAAGCGCTCCCCGCCAAGCGGGGGTTGGGAGAGGGAACCATTTGTTAGAGCCTTCCCCTGACAATTGCCAAGAGGCTGTTCGCCAAGGTTCGAACCCGTGACCTTATGGTCACCAAAGGAGCAACTTAACCGTTGCGCCAAGGCTCGCCCTCTATTTGGCAGATAAAAGCGAAAAAAAAATAGTTTTTTGTAATATTTAAAGAGTTTTTTTTTGTAATATCCAACTTGTGTGGTTTTTTTTGTAATATCGATCTTTCAAAGTAGTTTTTGGTAAATTACCCTTTTTCTAATTATTTTAGCGGTAAAAGATTTTTTGTAAATGTCAGCTTTTCTTATATGTGGCTTTGCCACTGCCAAGGACCCAGGTAACTTCCAGTATACATACACACACACACAATGGGAACTCTCTATCTCAGTTACGGTTAGCAGAATTTACCAAGTGATATAGAAAAATGTATATACAAAGACTTGTTATTGTCTTGTCTATACAAACCGTCTTCAATATGTGTATTAATTTAGGGAGCTTGACAAGTAGGATTGTTAACTTCCCTGATTCTCATCCAGTAGCCAAACCAACATTTACAATCCTAGGGAGAAACAGAGAGTCCCAATTGCAAAGCAAACTTGTTAAGTAGTGAGTGCACTTTTCTACTTCGACATATGTTCTTTGATTGGGAAAGAAGTAGAGAGAGAGACCCATAGTTGAGCATAGGCTTTGGGATGGACCGGTAGTAGACCATGTTGGAGGTTCCAACTTGTCCATATACTAGTCCAAGTTTATTTCTTTAGTACTCCCTCTGGCCCTAAATGAATGTCGAAAAAAGTTTCAAATTTGCTCTTGATCAAGATCAAATATGAATTTTTTTCGACATTCATTTAGGGAAAGAGGGAGTACATGTGGGATATATTGTCTAACAAACATTTGTACAAGGAACGAAGTGTGTGGAGGACAGGAGTCAACCCTGGCATCTAATAATTCACCCCTAGTTCATGTTTTATATGTTCCATGTTTAGATCAAGTAGCATATTGTGTTTGCATAATCGTTCCACAAACAACCGAGCAATATAGTCCCAACACAGCTTATCTGAACCTGCTTACTGATGAAGATCTCTAACCAAGTCTAGATGTTGTAGCAAAGGGACCCAATAATAGATGAAGATGATTTAGCCAAGCATTGTTTGGTGATATTGGCGGCCTGACTTGAATACAATGGCTGGCTATGACCTCTGTGTTAAATGTTAACTTTGCTAAAAGGGCAATGATAGTTGGGGACGTGCTTCAACGTATATCTTTATGGAACTGTGATCATCAAACATTGTCACATTTTATTCTACTCTGTAATGCAGCAACTCATAGTTGTTGGCCTAGGACAGGACCCAATATAGGGGTTGCCACGCCACGTCATAGCACCGCTAAAACTTAGACAAGGGGCCATGACAAAGGAGTACTTGGGGACTTCCAAGACAATACAACAAGTAACCTTGGATATTCAGGAACCCCAAGTATGGACACTTATATCGAGGTGATATCAACCAGGAAGCATGACAACCTTAATAAGATTCCAGCTAACATAAGAATCCTAGAGACCCCATGGACACTATGCTATTCGCTTCTGAACTCTAAAGGGAATTTTATTGCTTTCTACCTTAAAAGGGTGACTCGGTTGTCACATTACTGAGTAGAAACGCCAACACTCAAATTTGCCCCCTTGAAGTTCACAAACCATTCGGGACATTGAAGTGATGGTTGAATTAGGAATATTTGATGGATGTGTTAAATGATGTACTTTTGGACTTATTTGTTGCACATCCTTGAGTTGTAGTTGTGTTTTGACGACATTTGGAGTGTTTTATGGGTATAGGGTCAAGGAGTAAATTTGCATGATTTATGGACTTGAAGAGTGCAAAAGGAAAGATCCAAAGCCGTAAGTAAGAAAAGAAGGACAAGAAGGGAGTGACCATGTTGAAACTTTCCCATTGAAAAGTACTCGTCGAGACTTTTCCAACAATTTGTGACACGTCCACGTATGAAGAAGTTATTATCTTCGAAAGTTTGCTGAAAACAGGAAGTGCACAACAGATGAAGGGTGCAGCCGCACCACCCAAATAGGGTGCGACCGCCCCCCTTGGACAGAAACCACGATTTTGGAACATCTTAGGGTGCGGCCGCCCCCTCTAATAAAAGGGTACCACCGCCCCCATCTCGCACCAGCAGCTTCCGGAGTCCTTTTTTAGAAGGATTGAGCCGTTTTTCCCCAATTTTTGGTAACTCATTACCCTAGTATATATAGAAAAACTCCGATAGTTTTTAAGGGATGCTTTATCATAGTTCTTAGCAAGGAAATCAAGGGTTTCATCAATTCAATTCCAGATTTTGATGTTCTTTAATTTAATATTTGTTTTTGTTTTCATGGCTATTAGTAGCTAAACTTTTAGATTTGCGGATTGGATGTAACAAATACTTAATCTCTATGCTATAACATTAAATTCTTCAAATCAATCTCATTCATCTTTGTGTTCTTAATATGGGGCTTCACAATGTAAGCGTCATCTTAAAAAATGTCCCAAGTTGAAGTATTATGATATAAGTCAAATGGTTATCGATCATGAGGGGAATGTTAAAACCAGAAAACTTGACCAAAAGTTTGCACGCGACCTACTAGCACAATCAATAATTAAGCATGATTTGCCATTTTATTTTGTTGAGTATGATGGATTTCGAAGTTTTGTGACGTATTTGAATCCTGAATTTAATTGCATCTCTAGAAATACTGTTGTTTCAGACATTAATTCAATATACTTGAGAGAGAAAGCAAAACTTAATAAAGCTTTGAAAGATACTCCCAATAGAATTTGTTTAACTTTTGATTTGTGGACAACATGCAGTAGCGAAAGTTACATTTGTTTGACTGCTCATTATGTTGATGTTGATTGGAAACTGAATAGTAAGATTCTTAATTTTGATCATATGCCACCTCCACATTCGGGAGTCGAAATAGCAAAAACATTGCTCGAGTATTTAAAGGAGTGGGGAATTGAGAAAAAGGTTTTTTCTTTGACATTAGATAATGCATCTAGTAATAACAATATGCAAGACAACTTGAAAGAGCAACTTGATTTTCTGAATAATAGCCTCTTCTGTGACAGTGATTTTTTTCATATTCGTTGTTGTGTTCACATATTAAATTTGATTGTTCAAGAAGGTTTGAAAGTGGTCAATGTTGGTTTGCATAAGATAAGGAAATATGTTAAAGTATGTTCGACCCGAGAGTAGGATGAAAAAAATTGACGAATGTGTGAGACAAGTTGGGTAATATTGACATACGTGTTGGTTTGCGCTTGGATGTGTCTACTCGTTGGAATTCAACTTACTTGATGTTAGAAAGTGCCATTAATTATAAGAAAGCTTTTACTCTTATTCAGTTAAATGATAGGAATTATAAGTATTGTCCTTCAATGGATGAGTAAAGTAAGGGAGAGAAAATATGTGAATTTCTCGAGCCTTTTTATGACACTACAAACTTGATTTCAGGTTTTTCTTATCATACGGCTAACTTATATTTTATGCAAGTTTGGAAAATTGAATGTTTATTGAGAAAAAGCATGTTGAATGAAGATGGGTTGATAAGTGAAATGAGTAAAAAGATGAAAGAAAAGTTTAAAAAATATTGGGCTCAGTATAGTACGGTTCTTGCTTTTGGAGCTGTTCTTGATCCACGTATGAAGCTTTCAATTTGGAGTATTTTTATTCAAATACGGATAATAATCCTATTGAAACACAAGAGAAGATGTCACTTGTGAAGGAAAAGTTATACAAACTTTTTGGGGAATATTCTAAAGAGAGGATCAATAATGATTTCACTACTAGCTTTCTACAACCACAGTCTTCTTTTGTCACACCTTCACAAATGGAAAAGAATGGAGGATTACGTAAAAATAAGGGCAAGCGAATATTTGATATAAGTATTAAATTTATCTATTTTTCTATCATTTTTCAGTTTTTCTAATATATATGTATATATATATACATATAATCATTACATATTCATTTATCAATTTAAGTATTTTACTATTTGCAGGAATGTAATATAAGAGTGTAACTGTTTCTACTGCGGAAAAGTCACATTTGGATCTCTATTCAGAGGGCCAAAACTTGAGTTTGCATTTTATGAAGATTTGGATGTCTTGGAGCATTGGAAATGTCAGAAGCACCGTTACCCTATTCTTGCGCGTATGACATGTGATGTTTTAGCTATCCCTATTATTACTGTTGCAACGGAGTCATCATTTTCCATTGGTGGTCGTATCCTCACCAAGTATAGAAGTTGAGTTGCATACTTCCTCGAAATGTGCAATCTCTTATTTGTGCTCGAAATCGGTTATATGGCTTTGGTAATTTCTTATCTTCGTTTTTTTTAATGATAATTTAGATATGTTGCTTTATTACTTTTTACTTACAATTATTTTTGTATTTTTATTTGAATGTAGGGGAAGCCAATGAAGATGAAGGCTTTTTAAAAGCATCTTTATCAAGTGAAGGGTCCAATGTTGTTGAAATTGTTGATTAATGAAGAATAAAAGGTATATAACTAAACTTTTCTTTTATGTCAGACTTTTCAAAAGCACTTAGTTTCTTTAACATTTTACATGTCCTGCAATTTTCAACTTGGGAACTTATGAGGTGTGCAGTCATTTTGGGTGTATATGTGTGACTCAAGATCACAACACTAGTGGTTTGAAAGTGTTAATGCATTATGCAAAGGTTCTAGTACAACTATTTATAGAAAGTAATCACAAGACAGCATTTTGCTGGCAGGACACACTGCTGAATTTTGTGGTGTTATATGTCTATTTTTGCTTGTAAAAGTCGCATGTTGTTGGTTTGAACTTTTATTCCCTTTCTTATTGACGGTGAAGTAATAGCGAGGTGTCTTGATTTTACCTTGCATTGAACAAATGGTCTTGTTAAATTAAAATTTGATGTCATTTTTGTTTCTCAAAAGATCATTATGGAGTGTAACACCAAACTTGTGAGTAAGCTCAGTTCCTTTGGCCATTTGAACTCCTACGGTTGCTGAAACCTTCCATGAGATACTCTCTCCATATGAACTTATATGGACACTATTTTGGAACTTTAGGGAGTGTGTATTTCTCTTGGTCCTTCCCATAGTTGCTTAGTCCAAGGAGCTTATAATGTAGGCGACAATTCTCATGTATATTTTCAATAACAGTGTACTCCTGCTTACTATTGGAAAACCTTGAAATGCTGTAATTCCATTGATTAATGTTTGATTTTGCTTTGTTATACTATTGTCTTTTCTCCTATTTGGGTTAGTCATAGGTGAAGGGTGAAAGCTTCCATGGGAAGGGTCCGAACGGAGTTTTGTTTTTGGCTTTTTGCACATTTTTGTTTCTGTCTCACCATTTTAGCAGTTTTTTGTGGTTATCTTTGATATTAAATGTCTTCCTTCGTTTTGTCCTACAGTTTGTGATCCAAAGAGCCTTCTTTTCATTTTTGGGATGCAACTGGACTACATCGATGCTCTCATTGGGGGAGGCTTCTCTTTCAAAAATCCAAATGCTACACAAACATGTGGCTGTGGTAAATCATTTGCAGCTGAGATGTAAATGTTGATTCACTGTAATTTGTAAATGACCTCTTAAACAATTCCGTAATATGTTTTTACTGCTAATACTCTATGTTATAGTGCTGAATTGCTGGTTGATTCACTGTAATTTGACGTCGTGTTTTTACTTTCTTGATAAAATTTAATTTATTGGATTGGCCCGCATTGGCCCGCCTGGCCCACCAACCCAAGGTGGGTTGGGTTGACATATTTTCAGCCCGACAGAAATTTGGGTCAGCCCGCCCCGCCCCGTTTAGTGACGGGTTTTGGCGGGTTGGGCCCGCCCCGCCAGCCCGTATTGACAACTCTAAGCAACACATATCCTAATGTACTCTACAGCATAAAATACAAGAACAAAAAGCTGAAAGAAGGCAAAAGACAAACCCTGTTTTCTCTTGTCCCTTCCCACTGTTCCTCATGCTCACGTTTTCTTTTCCACATTTCTTTTGATTCTTCCTCATCCTTCTTCAATCTACCTTCTTCCTCTGATATCTATAAAATGAAAAGCGGGCAGAAGGTTAACGAAAAATGAGAAGGTCAAACAAATAATCAACACAAAATAAATATAATAAAATAAGAAATAGGATATGTTGGAACATACTCTCATCTGCATTTTCCTCCTTCGCCATTCTTGATCAGTTAACAGTTCCCGAACCTTCAATTTCAGCTGCTGCTGAAATTCATCGGACCGTTCATATTCTTGCTCGTACTTACCCTGATACAAAACAAATGTGACCCCATAATATACAATTCAGGGCTAGGGAACCTACAAGATGAATCTCTGCAGAACTAACATTGCAAGATATACCCAGTTTTGAAAACTACATGAGGTGTGCTGAAAAAAGGCCAGGTGGAATCCAATAACTAATGGAACCAATAACTTGGGTGCATCATAATTACATAAACTTCATGGATATCCAAAACTGGATATCTGAATATGTAGCAAGTATTAGTCAACGGGAGACAATACTTCTCTCAAGTGATACTTTTCTTCCAGCAATATAATAAAAACAACGAAAAGGAGGAGAAAACATTTTTAAAAACCAGATATACAGTTCAGAAACAGAAAACAGAATGCTATCCAGCTAAATACGTCTATGACTTAGCTTAATCCAATTCCCCAGGTCTTCACATATGCAACCAAATATATCATGCAGATGGAAGACCTTCTAATGTATAGTCAAGTGTGCGAACAGAGTGCTCCAAGCAGATACAAGGACCATAGACCTTCCTGCATATGTATGATTGTCTTACTTTAGAAACCACTCTGCACTTACGAAGTTTTCAAATACCTCCTTTTTATTTGATGTTTAATTGTTTAGTTAATAATTATAATTATAATTATTATTAGATAATTCAGTAACACAATATGATTTGACTCGAACCCTGGACCTTCCAATGGATGGCCATTGAGCTTGAAAGACAGATTTTATATGCTGGATTGTAAAAGATTTCCGAAATGATTTAAGCTACATTCTTTTCAGTCAAACAAGGATCTCTGTCTTTGCAACAGGACACTGAGGTTTTGCTGAATAGACGTGGCCAGGCAACGCATGATTATTCAGGAAATATTCAACTTCACAAGCAAACTAAAATTACTCTTAACATAAAACAATCATCAAGCGTATTGCAAAACTGTTGATCCAAATTACTTGAACAATGTCTATAAGTGCATCATTACACTAACCTCATCAACTAATGATTTCAACTTAGAAGCAGTGTCCTTCTTCAGTTGCTTCTTCCTCTTTGCTCTAAGTTCTTCTGCAAAAAAAAAAAGGAAGATGTATTTTTGCTCTAGATAATCTCCAAGATAAAAACCCGATACATCCAAAGAATACAAAAATCATAGTCATTGCAGCATAGTACTTTTAATATCCACAGAGAAATTAAATTGTGGTGAACAATGAAATATTAGGAAAATATTGTCTAATTTCTATTTCACCCTCAGAAAACAACCGAGCACATGATGCATTTAACCATTTCTTGTCTGTTTATTGGGAGAGGGGAGATCGGATTAATTAAACAAATTGATATTTACTGAAACAATGTAACACCAATGATACATAATCAAGCACACCTAGAGAAGGAAAATAGAATAGAAGACATGCAAGGATGTAACAAGCAGTATATGGAAAGATCAAGGTGGGAAGTACAAACCTTTAGCTGCATTAACTTGGTTTAAGAGATACTCTCTTTCTTGTGGATCATGTAAAAGCTGTTGGGCTTTCGCGAGTGCTGCACAGAAGATCTTTAGTGTTAACTCAGGAGCAGAGAGTAAAAATATTGTTACTCTTTAGATAATTGAAACTTCATTAAGAATCCCATATAAACAAATTATTATTTTTTTGATAAGAAAAGAAATTATAATAGAAAAAACTCAAAGTACATAAGTATCCATATAAACAAATTATAAAATAAGAGCAGATAACTGTGCACCAACAATTCAAATTGATGGTGGTATTCTATCGGAGAATAAAGAGGAAAAAAAATGTTGGCCTTCAATTTGGGGTTAATCTCACTTTACTACCCTGAATTTGCATGTTATCTCACTCAGGGGGCCTGTAGTTTTGATTTTCTCACTTTATTCCCCTAGGGTTTACATATTGCATTATCACTTGGGGCCCATAGTTTTAATTTTCTCTATTCACTACCTTACTTGGGGGTTTGTGGTTTACATGTTATATCATTTGAAGGCCTATAGTTTCACTAAATGGGAAGATGGAAGTCCAGGCCTTAAAGTGAGATGATTAAAACTAGACCCTAAGTGATACAACAAGTAAACCATAGGGTAGTAAAATGAGAAAATTTAAATTAAAAATAGGGGTATTAAAGTAAAAAATTGACCCTCAGTTTATGGAAACTTCATGAAGAACTAACTTTAAACAAATTGGAAAACAAGTACTCCCTCAGTCCCTAATTGAATGTCCAAATTTCATTTTAGGGAACACTCTGAAAATGTGTGCTTTTCATACATTTTCATGATAAAGATGCATAAATATTCTTATTATCCACTTTCTAAACATTTAGTTTTTCGATAATAAAATGAATAGCGAAAGAAAAATTTGGTAAAAAAACGTTTAGGGACAGTTTTTTTGCACAAAAGACATTCATTTTGGGACAAAAAAACTCTTGAATTAGGATTTCATTTTGGGACAGAGGGAGTAAAAGGTAGAACTAAATAATGAACATCATAAGCCAAAAGTGTCCCTAATAAGGACACTAAAGCTAATACCCATTAAGATAAAAGGCTCTTTCGCTGAGGGGTACAATTGGAAAACTACACTTCATGGTGTTGGTCGTTGATGTTGTAGCCTTCTTGGTTCAAACTGTAATCGTAGCGATACTCTATTTAAAAACCAGACAGAGATTTGGGGTCATGAATGTGCATGAATTACCTTCAAGAACCTTCAAGGACCTTCAAGGCATGCAAAAATCCATCCATTTTCCGCTTTCAATAAGTTAGAAAAGGTCCCTTTCAAATGGAGGCTTTTGGGTCTGGTAGATACAGGTGTAACACCGACCACTTGTTATAGGCTAGACGACCTACAATGCATATCTCTCCCACTCCCAGATATCTACTTTCAGTAATGGTTGTTGGCCTCGTCCAATCCAACCTAACATATCATAAGTAATGCTCATATAAAACAAGAAATCACTTAAATTTTAGGAAGATTTGGATGGATCCTTTTTCACCAAGATGGAGAGATCCTCAAATATCCTAATATACTCCCTCCGTCCCGGAATTAATGTTGCACTTTCCATTTTGGTTTGTCCAAATATAAATGTCGCATTTCTAAAAATAGCGTATAAAATGAGGTGTTCTACCTAAATTGACCTTAAAATCCTTCAATAAACAACCATTTCTCTAAAGGAACAAATCTTTGCCCATTACAATTCATGAGTCACAAACGCAAACTAATGTAATCCAAGATAGTTTGTATAACTAGCCAACAGAGAGTTACACTGATCAAGGTAAAGGAAGCCAACTACACATTGAACTATTGAAGTGCACATGGCTAAAAATTGGGGAAAACTAAGAAACATTAAGAAGAGCTTTAAAATGTCGACTTGTCAACTGTGACATTTATTTCAGGACAGGGAGAATTAAGTGTAATGTTTTCACCCATGGAACATATACTTGGAATGCACACAAGATTAAGGTCTAGGTGAGAAGTCTACGCCCATATTTGCTATCTTCACCCGATCTACACAACCAAAGGTAATGCTACAAGTGTCGCAAAAGGCCCTTGATAAGAGACTTTATCTGGAAATGGTCTGCTATAGGATCCTGAACTATGGCATTGGAACATTCACCATTCCTTGCTTAATTTTCCTAATGCAAAGCATTTCCAATATAGTATTCTAAACATGTGCGTTGGAATACTTGTTAGCAGGAAAATTTCCACAATTCTCTTACCAGAAAATGCCTCCTTTGCTTTTGGATGCTTGCACTTGTCAGGGTGAACCAGCAGTGATAACTGTAGATGAAAAAATCATGTCAAAAATAGTAATCCTATGACTGCATGGTAAGATGTCAGATTACAACTGTTACAGAAAGAAAAGGAGCAAAAACAGTATGTTTATCTGGACAATGCAATTACCTTACGGTATTGCTTTTTCACATCTTCTAGAGATGAATCAAAGGGTAAATTGAGATACTCGAATGCATTCAACTTAAAACATGAAAGAATCCTGCAAAATGTTGATTTTCAATGTAAAACAATATTAGATAATAAAATATAATCCCCTGCTAATCGACTAACTTCTTTACTATGAAAAGAGAAGAGAAATCTGCCCAGCTAGTAAGACTGATACCATTTCCATTATATTGGTCAACTTCTATTTTGTCTCTAAATATGACATTTTCACATAGACAAATCACAGCAAAAACCCTATCTCAGCTTTCATGCTTTTAACAAAAGTGACATTCGTTTTGGCACTATCGTAAGAGTTATTCAACAACAAACGATCTATCAAGATTCAGCATCAGAGTCTAGGATGACACAAATGATGATATGAGATTCTAGTTCTTTATGTTAATTGCATTTGGTATGCTACCATGGTCACATGGCTAATGGGAAATGCTCAATTGCCTAATAATTTAGTATTCTTTTGGATCCAGCACTTATGTTATGTCTTTAGAGGCCTCAACATCACCCTGGTTGGGCAATAGGCCGCCTTGGAAGCATTACATTCTTCTTAGAGTAAAGATGACATTTGGAGAATAGAATTGAGCCAAATCCAACTTTGAGCACTTTTTCCATATAAAGTACATGTTGGCGTTGGACCTTCTTCCACCAGTGGCTCAAGCGCCAACACTTAAGGAAGTCAAACATGGTTCAAAAGTTAGGGGAGAGAGATCTAATGGATTAAAAATTACCCACACATTGCATTTCAATCACACGTTTTAACAGCGTGGTGGTTACATGGTCCAAGAATGACATGCAACTACAAAATCATAAAGATTCCACCAACTAATCCTCACCCTATGAACTCTTAAGATGAACACAGGCTGTTCCGCATGCTATTAAATTATAATCAAGTTTTCTCTTTTCTACGATAGATACCACAGCATGGATACGTCTCTTGTACAGAAGCTGCACCATGAACACCTCAATAGCACGTGTGCAAGCTACCTGCGGCTTGAGCACATTTCTTCTCCCCACCCCCAACAACATGTCTTGGAAGGACACAACCTACCAGCAGAATCATTTGGTTCTTAATGCACAACCCTAAGCATGCAGTATCGACCCGCATGCGGAACTAAGACACATGGTCTGATAGTATGGACACGCTTAACTAACTTTTACTTCACGCAAGAACCGCATACCATGGGACACGCAGTAACATTTTATGTACCAGTATGGACAAGTCAATAAGAGGGGTGCCACTGAACAGCGTTTTTACTTCATGCAAGGTCCGCCACATGAGGCCCTCAATAGTCACCAATAATACCCATCAACTCATTTATTGAAAAAGGAGTAGCAACTAGATCCTCAGAGTCAATCTGTCATGTCAATGTGTTTCCTTACTTTGCATTCCTACTCCATTTCCTAATTCATGGTGGTCTTTGTGCATAGAACCAGCAGTTCACCCGGTGTTATTAGCATCTTCCCCTTCCACAGGACTCGAAGCCAAACAGTTTTCATTTTAGAAATAAATAAAAATCGCATAGAAGGAGGCAAACCCCATCGGGACATGCAAATTCAGAAGACAGAAGATAAGTATACAGGAAAGAGTGTTCACTACACCAAGGGGGTTCGATTAAAGTTGAAAAAAATATCTATACAGGAGCAAGTTCTGCGTCCTATCAACTTATCTTATGCCAAGAAAATAGGAATCAACTTAGCTCAACTTCCTATCAACTTATCTTGAGCAAGTGGTCGTGAAGACTTGGCAACTAATAATAGTGAGATCCTTGCTAATAATTTGCTGTCAGCAGGTAAGGGTGAGGATGTGCATAAGTTGCCACACGTGGCTGGCATAACACAAACTAAAGAAAGTAGCTTCCATATGATTAATTCTCTGATTGCCCCTCAAAACATTTGCACTCACAACACAGAAAACATTTGACTTCAAACTAGGCAATAAATGAAGGTTAGTATAGCCAACTGAATGAAAAGAATGGCACAAAAAGGAAAGTTACTCTTCTAATGGGACAGCCCGAGGAGGAATGCACACCTCTTCAAGTGGGACGGGGGGGAGTAAAAGTAACACTATACAGTTGTAAATTGTACAAAGGTGCATAAAGAAGAAAACAAACACGGGAAATAAGCATTTTTAAAATTGATGAATGACTTGGTTCATTGTAGAAAAATAAATTGAAAAAGAATTTATGTAGCCTACAATAACGTCAAGTAGCGTTAGACAAATGTGCAATTGAGCTGACAAAATTTATAGATGAAGAATACATATACTCCTTCCGTCCCAATTTAAGCTTCATCTTTTACCTAAAAGGGTGTCCCATTACAAGCTTCACATTTCCTAAAATGGCAAAAATTGTGGAGCCCACTTGTCAATCTCACTCACTTATTCCACTCATCATACACTAAAATTGTGGGCCCCACTTGTCAATCCACTCACTTATTCCCCTCACACATTTAAATTGTGGTCCTCACTTGTCAATCTCACTCACTTATTCCACTAACAACCCCTTTCCCATTCACCATTTTTCTTAATCTTTGTGTCCCATAAAAATAGTGAAGCTTAAACAGGAACGGAGGGAGAAAATAATAACAGAGAGAGAGAGAGAGACGGAAAGGGAGAGAGTGTGACGGCAAGGGATCAACCTTGTTGAATGAAGAATAACAAGGAGAATGATTCATCCAATGCATAAAAGTACTCTCGATGTAACCTTAGACTTTACTCATATAACACATCTCCAAAACCTAGGCCACAGCGCATCTAAGTCATCCCCATCATGTAATCAATGAGCATGCAGCTGACATGGGAAGCAACCTTGTCTACAGATCCTCCCTCTATTTGGGCAGGCGGGCGGGTAAAGGAAGAACTTTTTGTTTAAAAGGTGGTCCTCTGTACGTCTTCGCTAGCAAATTACACAGATTCTTTAAGTAATGATTTTTTTTTGCATCAATCCAACAAAGTATATAGTCCTACAAATTTTCATATCCCCATTAATCTCACAGTAATTTAGAGTGGGATTTAAATTAGTGAAATACTGCTCCTCCTCTAGGATAAACTCGTATGATTACAATCCCTAAACAAGAATAATTAAGCATAATCATAAAAGATTCCGTCCAGTAAAAATCAGTACTTGAAAATTTTCCTATTATCAACAGATCAACTACTCTATCAGGTTCATTCCACTACAATTCCATTTTTAAATTTAAGAGGACAGAGAGAGACCTGGAGACTTCATTGTCACGCTCAACCTCGCTGACTTCGGCGAAGAAGTTCTTGAGAAGCAAATCGTCGTCGACGGAGGTTGAACTGGCTTCTCCCATCTCTGCCCCAAATTGCTGTTTTCGTTGCCCTTGATTTTCAATTTCCCCCCTTATTCAGGCTGTGGGAAGGAGAAGAAACAAGAGAAAGTCCGGATTGAAACCGGGTGTTGGTTATTCGGGGTTGGCCCTTGGGTATACACCGTTTGCCGTGGATATTAGCCAGCCGTCACCCTGGTGAACAGGCCTAGCCTGCTCAAATCCGGACCCGCACGGCCTGCTAGTCATACGGTAAGGCCCAGCCAGTGAGCCGAGCTGGACATATGAATTGCCATTTGGGCAACATGGGCGTGTCAACCCTAATTTTACATGGATAATTGAAAAAAAAAAAAACTTGTATAGTACTTCCCGGTCCGATTCTAACTTTCCTTTTTGTTATGTCTAGATTTTTAGTTTGTGTTTACCGGAATCAAACACCAAGGGGCGTTTGGTTCGATGAAAAAAAGTGAAGAAATGAAATGGTCAATGAAATTAAATTCCTGAAGAAATTGAAATGGAAAAAAACTGGTCAAACCCCTCCGTTTGGTTGGCACAGAATGAAATGAAATTGTCATTCAATACCTTGACAATTCATGTTTGATTTGAAAATACAAATTATAGGAATGAAATGAAAGCATATAAAATATCCAATTTACCCTTCTTTTAAAAAAAATTAATGAGTAAAAAAAAAATTTTTTTTGGGAGGGGAGTGGGGTGGAGTAGGCAGGGGTATGAAAAATAAGTAATTTTTTTTTTTTGGGGGGGGTAGGGCGGTGGGTGGGGATAGGCAAGGGGAATATGCAAAATGAGTAAAAAAAATTTTCGTGGGGAGTGGGGGGTGGAGGGGTGGTAGGGCAGGGGCTGGATGGGTAGGGGTATGAAAAATGAGTAAAAAATTTTTTTTTTTGGGGAGGGGGGTAGAGGCGAGGGGTGGGTGGGGTAGGCGTGGGGTATGCAAAATGAGTAATTTTTTTTCGTGGGGTGGTGGTAGGGCAGGGGCTGGGTGGGTAGGGTAGGTAGGGGTATGCAAAATGAGTAAAAAAATATTTTTTTTTTCGTGAGGGGTGAGAGGTAGGTGGGGGTGGTAGGGCAGGGGCTGGATGGGGGGGTAGGCAGGGGTATGCAAAATGAGTAAAAATATTTTTTTTTTCGTGGGGGGGTGGGGGTGGTAGGGCAGGGGCTGGATGGGTGGGGTAGGCAAGGGTATGCAAAATGAGTAATTTTTTTTTTTTTGCAGGGGGTGGGGGGGTGGGGGGGGTGGGGTAGGTGGGGTGGTAGGGCAGGGGCTGGGTGGTTGGGGTAGGCAAGGGTGGGGGTAGGTAGGGGTGATTTGGGTTTGGGGATATTTTGGTCATAATTTTTTTTTTTTTAATTTCATTGCCAAAGGAATTGAACATTCCTCCCATATTTGAAGAGAATGACAAATTCCTTCCTTTGATGAAATTGATCATTCCAGCGGAATGAAAAATTTAAAAAAACTTCAACCAAACATGTCAAAAAATTTGGGGAAATGAAATTTATTATTCCATTCCCCCACTTTATCACGAACCAAACGGGCCTTAATATTTATTTTTGGATGCGTTGCTTATCGGTTAAAAGCTGGTTACTTGTTGCTTGATGTTGAATCATTAAGCTTGTTTGGTAAACAAATTATGAGTCTTGTTAAATCTATATTTTAATATTTTAAAGTTGATGAAAATATTTTTAAGTCCGTCACATCGTACGTTCCTAAAATTCTTTGGATTATCATGCTTTCAAGTAGGATGGTCATTCAAATTCACGCGACGCTTCAAATTTCACATATTAATTGATACATTTTATCGATAAATATAGATATTCAAAAGGATAAATATAATCTATATTATAATAATGCTAAAAAATAACTGCAAGACAAAGAGCGATCAGGATCTATCTTCAACTACCATAAAGAGCGGCTGTGATTGTCTCAATGAATAACTTCTTATTGACTTTAAAAAATGGTTCAGATTAATCAATAACCGCCCTCATCTAATGACTATTATTAAAAGATTTTATTTCTTTTTAATTTCAATCGTTGGGTTATTTTTTAGTAACTCTAATCTAAGGGCTGACAATGAGCGATTTTCTTTATTCATTTTTTTTAAATTTTTGGCAAAAATCATATTTTTATCACTGAACTATAACATGTTTCAAAATGTTTTCACTGAACTTTTACATTTTTCAAAATGTTCACCCTATTAACAAATTCGCTTAAAATTTAACGAAATCTAGCCACATTAAATATGCATGATTAAAAAATTGAAAAATTATTAATTGTATTATAATAATGCTCGATAATAACTGCAAGACAAAGAGCGGCCATGATCTATCTTCAACCACCATAAAGAGCGGTTGTGATTGTCTCAAGGAATAACTTCCTATTGACTTTAAAGAAGGGTCCAGATTAATCCATAACCGCCCTTATATAATGGCTATTATTAAACGATTTTATTTCTTTTTAATTTCAATCGTTGGATTATTTTTTAGTAACTCTAATCTAAGGGCTGACAATGAGCGGTTGCCTTTATTCTTTTTTTTTTTTAATTAATGGCAAAAATCATATTTTTATCACTGAACTATCACTACCAGAAACAGGTCATTTAGCGACGGAAATAACAGCGACGGACAGATTCCGTCGCTATTTAGCGACGGAATATAGTATTTAGCGTCGGAATTATTTTGGCGTCAAATTTAGCGACGGAATTTAATTCCGCCGCTAAATTCCGCCGCTAAAAAGAATATTCCTCGAATATTCGTTTATTTCCGCCGCTAATTTGGCGGTTGATTTACCGACGGAATATTCCGCCGCTAAATTTTAACAAATGACGGAATTATTCCGCCGGTGAAAATATATCATTTTTTATTTTTTAATTATCAGCGTCGGAAATATTCCGACGCTGAAATTAAAATATTTTTTATTTTTCTTTTCGAAATATTACACCGACGGAATATTTCCGACGGTGAAATTAAATGCTTTTTTTTTTTATTTTAATAAACACCGACGGAATATTTCCGCCGCTGATAATTTAATAATTTTTTATTTATCGACGGAAATATTCCGTGTGTTTAATAAAAAAAAATTCAAAATTTCCAGAGAAAGACCGCCGCCCACAATGCAAGGGCGAAATGGTTGTACAGAGAAGAAGGTCTTGGAAGTGGTTGTGGAGAAGGGTATGCAAAATGGACAGAAAATTACATTCCCGTGAGAAGCCGATGAAGCTCCCGACACTCTTATCGGCGCTCATTTAAAATTTCAAAATTTCCGAACGAACAACAAGCGAGATAATCCAATTCAAACTTTCAAACCAAATTAATCGTACACCTAGCCTCTAAATCCCTCACTCCCATCCTCTCTCTCTATCTCTCTCCAAAGAATTGAATTTGAAAAAAACAAATATCGAGTCGCTCTTACCCCGGTGCTATTTCATCTTTAATTTCGTGTAATTCCACATTTCAATTCTCTCCCTTCCCCGTCCGGGTCCGAACTGGGTTCGACTTATGAGATAATAATCTCCAGAGTGTTGTCTAATAGTTGGTTAGTTCCTAATTTTGGACTAAACTTATTTTTGTTTTATTTTGAATAAAAAATTTAAAATTGTATGCAATTTACCAATTTGGGAATAGCTACAAGAACCCTTGCAATTCTTATATCCCCTAACCCCTAACCCCTAAACCCTAAACCATAAACCCTAAACCCTGAACCCGAAACCCTAACCCCTAAACCCTAACCCCTAACCCCTAACCCCTAAACCCTAAACCCTAAACCCTAAACCCTAAACTCCTATACCCTATACACCCTATACCCCGACACTCTTATCGGAGACATAGTCTTTGTACTACAATAGAAAGACCACCCAAAGTTCAAGCGAAAGGGTGATGACATATTTGTTGAAAGCACGCGTTGACCCTTACCGAGGCATTATGTGGCTTCCAATTTATCTTGACTCATCTAGATAATGTGCAAGGCTCCTCATCAAATCCCAACCTGGAGAAGTTGTTAAGCCAGATCAATTCAAGGCAATAAATGACGAAGGGATGCCAATGTACCAAAGACCATTCACGAGGGCAAATTATACATCCATTTCTGCCGACTTCCCAGATTCCTTGACTTCCGAGCAACGCAAGGCCCTAGAGGGTGTGCCGCCTCCTAAGCCTTCATCGCAAGACGTATACGGAGCTTGATGAGTGCGAGGAGACAACCCTTCACGATGTCAACATTGAAGCTTACGATGTAGATGATGACATGCACGGTGGTGGGGGCCAGAGAGTGCAGGTGTGCTCAGCAAGAATGATGTGGGTCTTTATTTTCTCGGATATCTTAATTAGTTATGACTTATGAGACAATAATCTCCAGAGTGTTGTCTAATAGTTGGTTAGTTCATAGTTCGGGACTAATCTTGTTTTGGTTTTATTTTGGATAAAAATTTTAAAATTGTATGCAATTTACCAATTGGGAATAGCTACAAGAACCCTTGTAATTCTTATATCCTCTAACCCCTAAACCCTAAACCCTAAACCCTAAACCCTAAACCCTAAACCCTAAACCCTAAACCCTAAACCCTAAACCCTAAACCCTAAACCCTAACCCTAACTCCCAACCCTAAACCCTAAACCCTAACCTCCTAAACCCTAAACCCTAACCCTAACCCTAAACCCCAAACCCTAAACCCTAACTCCCAACCCAACCCTAAACCCTAACCCTAACTCCCTACCCCTAAACTCCTAACTCCTAAACCCTAAACCCTAAACCCTAACCCTAAACCCTAAACCCTAACCTCCCTAACTCCCTAAACCCTAACCCCTAACTCAACCCCTAAACCCTAAACCCTAAACCCTAAACCCCAACCCTAACCCTAAACCCCCAACCCTACCCTAACCCCCTAAACCCAAACCCTAAACCCCAAACCCTAAACCCTATCTCCCTAAACCCTAACCCCTAACCCCTAACCCCTAAACCCTAACTCCTAACCCCAAACCCTAACCCTAACCCTAACTCCCTAACTCAACCCCTAACCCCTAACCCCTAACTCCCTAACCCCTCTCTAAACTTAAACCCTAACCCTAACCTAACCCTAAACTCCTCCCTAGCCCTATCTCCCTAACCCTAACCCCTAAACCCTAGTGGCATAGTGGCATAGTGGTAGGCATAGTGGCATGTGGTATAGGCATGTGGTATGGTATGTGGTATAGGTATAGTATAGGCATAGGTATAGGGTATAAGGCATAGTGGCATAAAAGTATAGGGCATAGGCATGTATAGGCATGGCATATAGGCATGTGGCATAGGCATGTGGCATGGGGTATATGTGATAGTGGCATAGGCATGTGGCATAGTGGCATAGGCATGGCATAGTATGGTACATGTGGTATAGGTATGCATAGGCATAGTGGCATGGTGGTATGTGGTATAGGCATATGGTATGTGGCATAGTGCACAGGGCATAGGGCATGTGGCATAGTGGTATATGGTATGGGTATATGGCATGTGGCATAGGAATAGGCATAGGCATGTGGCATGTGTGGCATGTGGCATGTGGCATGGTGGGCATGTGTGGTATGTGGCATGTGGTATGTGTATAGTGGTATAGTGGCATAGGCATATAGTGGCATGTGGCATAGGGTATGTGGCATAGGTATAGGCATGTGGCATAGGGCATAGTGGCATGTGTGGCAGGCATGGCATAGGCATGTGGCATGTGGGTGGCATGTGGCATAGGTATAGGGCATAGGGCATGTGGTATAGGCATAGGGCATAAAATTGGTTACAATATTGTCTTATAGATACCGAACATCCGGGTGATGCCAAAGCCGCGAGGTTAAGACATTTAGCATCATCTCCGTATTCGAACGTTCATTTATACAACTTATTTCGTGAATGGCTATGTGTTTCATACCAAAGCTTACGGTTTGTCTAAATTGACGTGGAATAGCGGTGTAAGCTTATAGGGAATGATTATTATGGCGTCCCGAAAGAAGTAGTCGAGGTGGAGTATCTGGGTAGAAACAAGGTTGTCTTGTTCAATTGTGGATTGGCGGGACGTGCGAGGTGTTAAGAAGCACGCCATATTTGACCTCGTCGATGTAAAGGACTCGCCCAGACATAATGGCGACGACGTCTTCATCTTAGCATCTCAAGCACAACAAGTATACATGACTCCCTACCCTCGTCCGCGACCCGACGGATTGTGGGCTGTTTGGATGACCAAGGCTAGGAGCATGATTGACAACCTACCCTCGTCGACAACCACAGAGTCGTCATTAGAAGCACCCTATCAAGAGGATGAAATGCCGATTGCCACCTAACGTTTCATCGCCTAATCATCCATTAGATGATGTCACTCATATTCCTCAAAATGTTGATGAACCCGAGGAGGATATCTTACTGGGGAATTTGCCAACTCCCCGCCTCGTTCAGTCATCTCGCGCACATTGATATTGATGAATCAGAGGAAGAGGAAGAGGAAGAGGAAGAGGAAGAGGAAGAGGAAGAGGAACTGCAGTTTGATTCATCGTAGTCCGAAGACGAAGATGAAGAACTCGAGTTTTGTAGTAATTCGTAGTCCAAATGATGATGGGGACGAAGATTAATAATAGTTTAAAGTTTAAAATTGTATTGTGAATGCTTTAGATTATTAGAACTTTAAAGTTTTATATGTATTGTGAATGCTTTAGATTATTAGAACTTTAAAGTTTCATATGTATTGTGAATGCTTTAGATTATTTTTAATATCCGTCGTTTTATATATATTGTGAATGCTTTAGATTATTAGAACTTTAAAGTTTTATATGTATTGTGAATGCTTTATATTATTAATAGTTTAAAGTTTTATATGTATTGTGAATGCTTTAGATTATTAGAACTTTAAAGTTTTAGATGTATTGTGAATATATTGTTTCCTATTGTTAAAGTTGTATATTTTAATATTTTTACCGTAGTACGATGAGTTCTAGTAGAAAGGGCGGTAAGAGGACCAAGCCCATTTACACTTTGATTATCGGGACGCAACCGTCCCGATCCTGGTAGCGATGGTGTTGACCCCTCACTCGCAGTACTAGCTCCACCTCTCGGGGCCGGTACTCGACTACCGTAGATTCCGAGGGGAGGATATATGTCCGGATCTCAAAGCACTTTATGACCAAGTAAGTAACTCTTCATTAATTTGATATAAGTTGGTTCCTTTTTGCTTTATATATAATTCATTATTTAAGTTAAAATGTTATTGTATAAATATACTTGGCGTGTAGGTAGGTGGATACCCCACCACCGGCACTAAGATCGGGCACATGCGGCGGTCTCGGAAAATGACCGAGTTTTGGCCCAACTGGGAAAAAATTGCCTGCAGAGGCAGTAAGGAGGATGCGTGGGATGAGTTTAGGGTAATGTGTTAATGGTTTTTATTTAAAACTTAAATGTTAGTTTGTTATTAAAATGTTATAATTAATAATGATTATACTCTTTTAGTTTTGTAATGTTATCATTATATGTTGTAGGCTAAATATTATTGGGATCCGGACATCAGCGAGGCGACGGCTAGATATGTTTTCTTTGAGCAGGCTCATAAGCTGTTTAAGGATTTTATTTGTAACATATTTATCTATCCTTAATTAGTTTAATTAACAATGATTATACTCTTTTAATTTTATAATGTCATCATTATATGTTTACAAGATATTCATATTTTTTATAGGTACCACGAAGAGAAATTATTATACTGCTCGGCTCGCGGCGGGACAACAGCCCTTGTGTCCTACTTTTATGACCGTTGAGGTGTTTGCTCAATTTTGCGAATATTGGGAGCCGCTCGCGGCGAAGGCCGTATCCGAACAGCCAAGGCCACAGAGCAGGCTCCTCGGGGTCGGCGGCGTTGCATACCGGGGGGACGCTCACGGTCGCCGAGCATCACGACCGCATGGTATGTATGTTAATTTAAATGTAGTAGTGTATGGATGCTTTTAAATAGGTTTATGTACGTATGTTATGTAACGACCCCAACCCTAGGCACTAAATTTAAGTATTACATTATATACTTTTAATATTTATGTTAGCTTTGTGTGTTCAATTATGCCTTTGAAAATTCTTAAATTAAGATAAATTGGGTGAGAAGTGAATTTGGAACCTCTTGAGAAATTATTGGGTATTAAATAAAGAAAATTGGGAAATAATAATAATGGAAATATGCTAAATAGTGTAGGGAGGTTAAATGAGTAGGATGAGTTAAATGGGATAAGGATTTATTTATTTCTTTTGTAATAAAAAATGAAAATAAAAGCCTTAGTTAGACTTCTTCATGGGGGGGCCAAAAGTTGTAACCCTCCCCTCCTCTTTGCCAAGTGTCCCCTCCCCCCTTTTTCTCCTCACTCTACCCGGCCCCTCCCCCTCTATTATCTCCCACACTCATCTTCCTCCTCCTTCTTTTCATTCACAAACTCCTCCTAGCAAGCTTAGAGGAAGCTCCATGGAAACTCCTTCTTTCAAGCTTTGAAGCTAAACCATCCCTCCACCAAATTCAAGTTAAAGGGTGTTTTGAGTTAGGATCATCTAGGGGATCAATCAAGCTTTGAAGATCATCTTATCATCCTAAAAACCTAAGGTGAGTTATTATGAATTCCTTTCTTTGTTTGTGCATCAATGATTTGATGTTGTTATTGTTATTAAATGGTTGTTTAATGCCTTAGAAATATTCTTAGAAGTTGAGGATTTGATTTATCTTATGGAATGATGTTATTGTTGATCAAGAGTGTAAGAACATAGGATGATTTGGGATTAAAAAAGGTTAAGCTTGAAATTGGTTAAGAAAGTGAGTCATGAGGGTAAGCAAATGGGTTTAATTAAATTAAGAAGTTAAGCTTGAATGTGGTAGTGAAATGGGTGGAAAACCAAGTGGTAAATGATCTAGGTTTAGGTTGTGTTACCTTGGGTTGAAATGAGATAATGAAGTGTCATACTAAAGTTGGGATATACTAGTATTAGTTTGGGTGAAAGGGATACCCCAAAAATATGTTGAAATCAAGTCAAAATCAACCTAGAACGGCAACGGGACGACTCGTCCCGTAGGGGACGACTCGTCCCCAATGCACTGGCTCAGATTCAGGCGTCCCCTTGTGAGGGAATAATTGGTTATGCAGGGGACGACTCGTCCCCTGGGATTGTAAAATTTTCCCCAACTTGTGATGGTCATAACTTAATCATATTAAATCGGAATTGGATGGTTCTTGGGTCTAAATTGGGTGTTTTTCTGAGTACTTTCTGAATATGATGGTTTCATAGCTAAAGAAGTTATCCTTATGTCCCAAAAATCTGATTTGGTTACAGCAGGTAGTATTGTACGTTAGAAGTTGAGTGGAAATTGAATAAATCATAGTTAATTCATACGAACTCGAAATTGGATGGTTCAAGAGTCCAAATTGAGTATTTTTAGGTGATATTTCAAATGGAATTGGTTTTATAAACTAAATATGTAATGATCATTTCCAGATATTCTATTTTACCATGTGACTATATTGTTTATCCCCTTTGTGGATTATTTGGCAAGTGTTATGTGGCTTCCCGAGTGTGGAATATTTGACAAGTTGTTATGTTATCCCAACGTGTGGATATGTTTACTGTGTAGTTGTATGGTTATTCCATTGTGGATTTATTTGTTATCATTCATATTTGTTGATGATACTATGCATAGTGTATTACTTAAATGTTGCATTATGGCATTGATTGGCATGAGTATACATTACCATGTTGTTATATTACTATCCCGTTTTGTGGATTTATCTCAAGTAACTATCATGTGCTTGAGCGTACTATGTTCGGGTGGGTATGATGGATGCCAATCAATTATTGATTTGTTCAATAAGTGATTGAAGGTACATCATACCGGTGACCCTTCCCCACTCTGTGGCCACGGCGTGAAATTTGTGCTAACTTTGTATTGAGTGATAAGTAGCCTTTACGGTTCATTTGCAACCGTTGTAAGGAGGGACGATATTATGTTTTTGGATATTCTAATATAGGTATCCTTTCTTATATGGATGGTCCTGGAGTATGAGTCCTATAAGAGGTGAATGTGCTTTGGAGGCAATTCACCAAAGAGTGGAGTTTTACTCCCAGTTGTACGACTTATTGTTCAGACGGGAAAAGGTAAAATGAGGTAACGTAAGGTGTTTACCGCTTTCATAATGTGTTATGTGTTGCCATGCTACGTGTTGCATCTTGTATGGCATCTTGCTGCATATCATAATAGCTCATTGAGATTTATTCTCACCCCTCTCCCTTTACTGTTTTAGATTCCGAGACAGGTGACTCGAACCAGTGAGGCCGGGGATATCATTGTGGACTTGTACTTTTGGGGCTTGTCAGGTTAAGTTAGAAGTTGGCTCTTAGGAGTATTTATTAAGTATTCCACTTTTATAATTTGTATGGACAACACTTTTACCAAACAATGTTATTCAGGGTTTTGTGTAATTAATCAGATTTCGGTTTATTAAAGTTGTAGTTGGATTCCCTCTAAGTAAGGATATTATCAATTCATTTTTTTTATTTATTTATTTAAAAGTTTGAAAGTATGGTATTCTTTTAAAGGCAAATAAATGTTTTAAAAGTTTTAATGGATTTTCTTAGTTTGAGCTCCCTTAGCTCGGGACACGTGTTAGGTCCCGGGTTGGGGTGCTCACATGTTAGCTGGGAGCCAATGTTGATGCTATGAAATCCATAGTTTTAGTGTAAATGTAGTGTATGCATGCTTTTAAATCAGTTTAAATGTTGCATTTATATATACAATTTCAAAGTAATAATCTCGCTTATTTTATTTATAGGAAAGGGAGTATGGTCCGAATATCACTTTTGTGGATGTTTACGCTAGCACCCATATTCGGAATTCTACAGCGCCCGATCAACCTCCGCAATGGGTTGACGATCGATGCACTCGCCTTTGTAAGTAAACTACCATTAAATGACTTGATTTTGAATATGTAAATTTATTTATGTACCTTACATTGTGTATATGATTATAATTGTTTGTTTTATTTTTCAGCCGCATATCAAGCCGCCGTTGTTCCCGAAGGAACGCCTCCGGCGAGCCCGTCCCCTTCGTGCACGATGTTTGGCGGAGGTCACCTCTCGGGGACATCCAAGGAGAGGAGCCCGAGTGTTAGGGATGGGGATTACGGGCGGCAATGCCCGTCGACGTCGACCGGCCGTCGGAGAAATGTTGACCAGCCCATGTTTCATGATCCGAGGGTCGACACTCTGGAGGCTGCGTTGGAGGAGGAGAGACGCGAGCGGGCAAAGCTTGCGGATGCTTTGGCGGTTCGAGACGCAGATGCGGGAGGAGAACGATCGACGCCATGCAGAGACTCGAGAGACAATTGGCGCCGTTGATGGCTCGTCTCGGCCGGACTCCCAGGATAATTCCCGGCGTCCCCCAGGTTGATTGCGGACTTTTTAGACATCGTTGTATTAATTTATACTTGTTTGTAAACATTTGAGACATTTGGTACCCGCGGGAGCCCCTCCTCGCCTCTCCCCCCGCTCCACCCCTCTCCCCCCGCTCCACCCCTCTCCCCCCCTCTCCCCTCTATCCCCCTCCCCCCCTCCCCCCTCTCCCCCTCCCGAATTGGTACGGTGGTATTTAGTTTTTATTTGGTACGTTGATATTTGAATTTTAGTTTTTATAGTTTTAGTTTTATAAATTGAAATGTTATATCAGTACAAAAAATTTTGGTTTTTGATATTTTAAAATATTTTTTTAATTTATTTGGAATCGGCGACGGAATTTTCCGTCGCCGAAATTAATCTTGAAAGAAAATTAATTAAATAAATTAATTTCGGCGGAAATTTCCGTCGCTGTAATAAAAATTAATTTAATTAAATTAATTTGACGGAATTTCCGACGCTATAATCATTTAATTTTTATTTAATTTTTGATTTCAATGCGGAAAATTCCGTGTTGTCGTAATAAAATTTAAATTAAAATTAAATAATTTCAGCGACGGTATTTTCCGCCGCTGAAATAATTTAATTTCAATTTAAATTTTATTACAGCGACGGAAATTTCCGCCGCTGAAATTAATTTAATTAAATTAATTTTTATTACAGCGACGGAAATTTCCGCCGCTGAAATGAATATTTAATTAAATTAAATTAATATAGCGGCGGAAATTTCCGTCGCTGTAACCATTAATTCACCGGCGGAATTAAATTCCGTCGGTAAAAGAAAAAAATAGCGGCGGAAATTGACCCGCCGGAGCACTGCGACGGGCTGGTAGCGGCGGACCACCGACGGAATTTTTCCGTCGCTGATTATTTTTAGCGACGGAATTTTAATTTTAGCGACGGAAATTTCCGTCGCTAAACGACCTTTTTCTGGTAGTGTATAACATGTTTCAAAATGTTCCCACTGAACTATTTTTCAAAATGTTCTCACTGAACTTTTATATTTTTCAAAATGTTCTCACTCTGTTAACAAATTCGCTTAAAATTTAACGAAATCTAGCCACATTAAATATGCATCATTAAAAAATTAAAAAAATATTAATTGTATTTTAATTGTGCGTCAATCAAAGTTCTAAAATTTTTATGTACATATAAAATATTTTAAATTATAATTATAATTAGTCACTTTAGTGAAATTTTAGAAGAGAAGAAACAAATTGAACCTGAATGTTTCATAGCTTGAATCAAATATTAAGATTGTAGTTTAACAAAAAAAAAATTACATTCTTTCACCGAGTTAATCAATTTAACTATTAAGTTCAAATCAAGTATGGCTAAATATTATCTCAGTGACGCTACTGATGTTCGGGTTATGATATAAAACTTTAACCATACATTAAGTCAATCGACCTCTCCATCCCCCTATTGCATAATACGTTATACACTTTTATAGGACCGACCAAATTTATACTGTCATCGTGCCATTGGTACGGATAAGAGTATATAGTAATAATGCATATCCAAGTAAGTATATATGTATAACTTAGGGTATTATATTCAATGAATATGTTATTTGTTATGTAATAGACTTATTTATTTATTCATTTAATAAAGTACATGTATTATCATAGATAAATATCGGTATGCAAAGAGATGAGATAAATTTATAAAAGTTTAATAGTTTTAAGTCAAAATCTAGGGAGAAACGCGTTTCTCCGTAAGTTATGGAGAAACGGGTCCCGACTTGTCGCGCGACAAGTCGGGATATCCAGAAGCTTTGAGATGGATATCCAGAAGCTTGGCCTTTGCCCCAAATCTTTTTTCTGGATATCCGTTCCAAAGCTTCTGGATATCCAGAAGCTTTGGGATGGATATCCAGAAGCTTTGGGATGGATATTCAGAAGCCTGGCCTTTGCCCAAAATCATTTTTTCTGGATATCCATCCCAAAGCTTCTGGATATCCAGAAGCTTATGAAAGTGATATCCAGAATCAGACATTTGGCCTTGGCTTTTTTCTGGATATCCAGCCCAAAGCTTTTGGATATCCAGAAGCTTTGGGATGGATATCCAAAAATGCGTTTCTCCATAACTTATGGAGAAACGCGTTTCTCCAGAGACCGACTCTAATTTTAATGTATTAATACTAAAATATGATAAAAACTAATCAATTACATTTGAACCACTTTCATCTATTCTTTATATAATATATAATTAATAGCATACAAGAACGTCTATATCTAATAGGCATTTCAAGTGGAAGCATATGAGATTCAAGAGTTGAAAAGTTACACAAATTAAGAAATTGTGTCACATATTAGTGAAAACACAATAGCAATACCAATTGTACATGGGGATTTGGCCTGCTGGCTAGAGCTTATTGCTTCCAACCTGGAGGTCATGGGTTCGATCCCTCCAGAAGTTAGAAGGAAGGCTTTCTCTCCCTAATATTTATCTTCTAGGCGCTTTTGTGCGTGCATGTGTGTATATGTGTGAGTAGTGAAAAAAAATAGCAATACCAATTCTTCAACCAACGTACCCCATCTTTTTTTCGACATAGTTTCGCTCACTTTTTGTCCTCGTATTGACATGAAGAAAAGTTTCTTAGTGAATTTCAGTTAGTAGTTCTATTTAATCATGCTTTGCTTTGATTTTTTATTTGGGTCAAGTTATAGTTTCATTTAAAATATATGAGTAACTTCATTTTTTGTTATTGTTTTTTCTTTAAATTGATATTTAATTTTGTATTTTTATTGCTTTGCCTATGTTTTTATGTTGATATTAATTTTATTTTTAATATGTTATTATAAATTTTCATATTTGTTTTGATGTTATTTGTTGTTTTTGTCTATTTGAGTGTTTGTGAGTCTTTCTTTTCTTTACATTATTTTATTGATTAATATTTTAAGTTTTGTGATTCTAATTAGATTTTGCAATTCTTATGTTTTTTATATTGTTTTAATTTTAAATTTTATTTTAAATTTTCATATTTGTTTTGATTTCATTTGTTGCTTTTGTCAATTTTGATAAACTTTGTTTGTTGTTTGTTTTTTGCTTTTTTAAAAAAATAAAATTGGATAAGACTTGATTTTGTATATCTATTTAATTTTTTTATTTGCTTTTGTTTAGCTTTATTTTATTGATTTTCGTTTTGATTGGATATTGTTATATATTCTACATTATTGGGATGAAAATTCTTCCAAGAACACATTTTATTAATATTATATATTACAGATAGTAATTTAAAATACAAACACAATTATAGACTAAGATAATAAAATCTTATAATAAATATGAAAGATATTTAGTAGAAATTACCATGTCATGGGGTAAATGTTTCTTCAAGATTTGTATAGATCTCCTTAGACAACTTTTGGCTATTCTTCTTTGATTTAAATATACTCCTTCATATCCAAAATATTTTTCGAAATCATAAATTATAGATTGCATAATAAATGGACTAATACCATATTTGACTATAACTTCTGCAGCAGCATTCATATTTTTTATCATATAATTAAGATATTCTATGTTATTTAGATTTTGATTAGTCCAAAGCATGTTTGGTTAGAGAGTTACCTTAATAGGTTGGAATAAGTGTAAGATCTTGAGTGTCTCTTTGCCAACAATTTGATAATTGTCCCGCGGATGGCTCTCTTTAATCTTTTGTGTCTGGCTATTTCACTCAGACTGAATAGAGATATTCAAGAGAAACTTTTCTCTATTTATTTTCACTCCCCCCTTTCAAACATTTACAATACCTCCTTTTATAGATGGAGGATGGCTACGGACTTCAAACACGGACTTGAAAATAAAATAAAAAGGCAAAAGATGCCCGACAGAAAAAAGTGGACACGCAGGTCTATAAAGAAAAAGATGGGCACGTAGTCCCCTTTACATTATTGATCCTAAAGATTCTTTAGCCGTCGCTATAGGACAAAATTACATGTCTTCTCCAAAAAGAGAGTCAGTGGAGGTGGTCTCATCATCTCTTACTTTCCGTCTTTCTTGACTTTTGTTGATGCAGTATGGACACATGTGGTCTGGTGGGGCCATCTCGCACCATTGTCTTCTTGTGTGTTCTGATACTTTGAGTTTTCCATCTAGGAAACTTGCTTCATTTGTAGCAATGCTTTCTAATTCATGAGTAGTAATTACATTGGGGAAATTTGAGATTACCACTACTTTATTATTGCAGTAATTAATCTTCTTTTTGCTGTCTGAGAAGATCTCAGTATATTTTTTGTAGACATTTCTGTGTCTTGATGGTCTTAAGGCAGTTGCCAGTTCTTCTACATCTTCTGTTATTTTCTTTGCTTGGGATAATTCAAACCTTACGTCTTTCTTGGCTAATCCCACTTCAATCCAATGGTAGGGAAGGAAATACTCTTCTTCATCCCAATCCAATAATGAACTGGTAACTTTAACATATATGTCTCGATCTCCGGATCCTATGACTTTGGTCCGATAATTCTTGATTGCATGAAAGATGGGCTTAGGTAATAAGCTCAATTCAATCAAATTATTACTTGGATAAACCATAGATAAAAGTCCACAATCGTAGACTTCCTTGACCATTTCGGGACTAGCTTTTTCAAAGAAAGCATATAAAGAAATTCTCTTTTTATCAATTGTGAAAAAACATTGTTCTTTGTTTTCATCTGAGGCTTCTGCCATATTGAAATAATGAAAAAATCTTTCTTTATTAATAGAACTAATTTCTTCATGAAGGACCAACTTGGACCTGTTAATTCTGTTCCTTATGGCCTCATGGACTTGGGACTTGGGCTCAGGGGCTTTTGGTGTAGGCACTTGTGGTTTTATGCTAGGTGAAGGTTTTGACTGGATCATCTGGCTATAAGTTTTTTGGTCATTTAGGGCCAGGGTTTTTCTATAGTTGAAAAAGGCTCTTTGGGCCTCTTCTGGGCTATTAAATGATTGGTGATGGTTGTTTCCAATTAAAGGAGCTATTTTTGCCCATTCGGTATAGATATCTTGGTTAGGGCCTGAATAGAGGACATAGTATTTAGAAATCTTTTTGGTATGGGGAGAAAAAGAAAGTTCTCCGGTAGTCTTATTTTCCGAAGACTGGGACGGATTTTCCTTTGAAAGGAACATACCTTCAAGAGGTGTAATTATGCTCTTATTATGAGCTATACTAATCTCTATAGGAGATTTTGAGACTGTTGTCTCTAAGTTCTTGCTGTTGCAAGTGCCCTTATTATGGGTAATATTATCCTCGTTGCATATAGAGGATGTCATGCTTTTTGGAGTTAGGTCTCCTTCCTTCATCTTACCATATATTCTTTCTAATTTTCTTAATTGCGTTTCTTTTTCGAGGATTTCTCCTTTTAGCTGAAGAATCTGATCTTCTATCTCTTCTTTTGTGCTTGATGTACTCATGCCAGCTCAGCTGTTCTTGGAACCTGCAAATTCTCTTGTCATAATATCAGCAAATACATTCTTGGTTCCGGATATATGTTCTATTTTGAAATCATAATAGTTCAACCATTGCTGCCATCTTACCAGCCTAGCTTGTTTGTAATCTCCTTTGATGGTTGTTCTAATGAAATAAGATACATTCTTATTATCAGTTCTTACCAGAAACTTGTATGGAAGCAAATATACTTTGAAGGCTTTAATGGTTTTTATTAGAGAAAGGATCTCTTTTTCATTGCTATGATATCTTGTTTCAGCAGGACTGAAAGTACCGGATGAATATCTGCATATTAATTCTTGATTATCAGGAGTAAGAGCTTTTAATACTCCTCCCCAATAAAGATCTGATGCATCACACTCTATGATGGGTTTATCTGAAGGACTAGGGTTGTAAAGATCAGGAAGTGTTTTCACTTGACCTTTAATTTTCCTTACTGTTTCTGTATCTTGGTCAGTCCATGACCATTTTATTTCCTTTTTTAGTTTTATTTGTAAAGGATGCCTAAGACTAGCAATTTTTGGATAATATCCAGAAATATAATTAAGTAATCCGAGGAATCTTTCCACCGTTTTCCTATCTTGCAATTGGTCAGGAAAATTACTAATGTGGACTCCTATATGTTTTTGTAAGACAAGCTTTCCACGATCAATGGTTAGACCTAGAAAATTTATTTGTGTTTTACATAATTGGGCCTTCTTTTTACTTAGGACTATACCATAATCTAAACATCTTTGTAAAACTTTATTGACATGTTCTTCATGTTGTTTTTCTGTTTCAGAAAATACAATAATATCATCTACGTATACTGCGCAGTATTCAGAAAAATCATTTGAGAGACTCTCATCCATGTGCCTCTGGAATATGGATGGTGCCTGTTTTAAGCCAAAGGGCATGACTATCCATTCAAAATGTCCTTGGGGACATGTGAAGGCTGTAAGCTTACTTTTGTTAATTCGCTCACCTAAAGGATGTTCAGAGCATACCTTGTCAAGTAAATTTTCTATGTCTTGTAGTGAATAAATTGTTTCGAGAGGGTCTCCCTCCTTCCCCTCATCAAAAGTGGAAATGTTATAGCTATCAGGATCAGTGATAGGTGTAACATTTTCAGGATTAGGTGTTGGAAGTGTCGTTCCTAACCTTTTACTTGCTAGGAATCCTTCTTGTCCATGAAAATAAGCTTTAGTTATTTTTCTTATGCTAATTGCTATATCATTTTTATGGAAGGTGATTGTATCCTTATATTGAGCAAAAGGCTCATATAACCTACAGAAGTTATTTCCTAATGTTATGTCTCCTGTAGTTTCTACCTGATACAATGTTGGAATTACGAATGTAACTCCACTTATCTGTACTTGTATCTGTTCTGCCACTTTATCCATGGTCATTATTTCATCATTTGCTATTCTAGCTTTTATGGGACTTTTAGTTTGTACCCAGAATTCTTCTGGTATAACTAATTTATTTGCCGTGCACATACTGGCTCCTGTATCTACATACATATCTAAAGAGTATTTTTTATATCCTCTGAAATAAAAGTATCCTTTTATGTAAATACTATTGGGATTAGTCTTGCTTAAGGACATAATATTTTCATTAGTATTGTCCAGAATACAATTCTTTTCTGTTTCCCAAATTGTATTATCCGTTTCTTCATCCCAAGGGATAGTTTGACTAAGTAAATTATTCTGAATTCTCTGTATCAGATTCATCTTCTTCTTCTGATGTGAGTTCCCAGAATTCTTCTCCATCGGAGATTTCTTCATCACTAAATATTGGTTCTAGTTCAAACCTTTGTAATTCTTCTAGTATTTTATTATAATTAGTATTATTTTTGCATTCTTGAGCATAATGACCTATTTCATTACAAATCCAGCAGCGACATGTAGTTTTCCCTTGTGGGCAAAACTTCTTTTTGTCTTCGACTTTAGGATCGTCTCTTGCTTGAGGTTTTTCCTCAAGATCCTTTTTCTGGTACCTAGGATTTTTCCTAAAAATTCTTATATAAGGTCTTTTATATTTATGAGTGTCATTCCATCTCCTTGGTTTTTTAAGTCTATATTTCCTTTTTATCTTTTTGTATTTATACCTATATTTATTATTGTTCTGGTTCCCACATCCATACATGCTACTAGGGTGAGGAAAGTTTGAACAACATTTATTGAATGTACTTTTCATAGCTTTCTTTATTCTCATTTCTTCACAATGTTTTTCCATGAAGTTAGTCACAAGTAATTTTGCATATGCTAAGCTTCCTCTTATTACTTCTCCTGATTGTAAATACTCAGGTAAAACAACCTTTCCTGCAAAAGGGATTTTTCTTATGAAATCTTCTACGTATTTTGACCATTCTCCCATTGGTATTTCTAATAATTGTTTTTCGTAGTCACAGTAGAAACTTTCTAATTGGCATAAATCACATATTTGTAAACTAACTAATCTCTTTCTAGCTTCTTCGGCTTTCTTAATCTTTTCTTCAAGTCCTTGAGTTAAATAGTTTTTTCCTACAAAGACAGTATATATTGAGTTTGTAAGGTGGGTTAGGAATTCTTCTCCAGTTCCATTAATAAAGAGAGAGACATTTAATTGTTCTAATAGTAACCTAACGTTTCCGGAGGTTTTGCATTTTGCAAGAGTAAATATTAAGTCAAAATCATTAATTAGATTTTCATCTGTCTTAATAATTAGTCTCATTTCATTATCCCATTCTTCAATTAATTGTTCTCTATTTGTAACACAGTCTAGGTTAAGATTAATATTACTTTGACTGGTTCTCCTAGTTGGTTGATATTCCTCAGGGATGTTATACTGGGTAAATTTCTGTGAGCTTCCTCCATGATATCCTCTATGGTCTCCTGCTCTAAATGGGTTTTGATGGCTTTTCCTGGGTCTTTGTTGTCCTTGATTTGAGCTTCCTTCCATTTCTTCTTCCTTTAGGTTTATTTTATAATTATCAGTTGGTTTGGCCACGATGACATTTAATTTTTCTTCTCCTAGGTTTTCTATTTCTATGTCTGTAAGACTTAACATTTGGACAATATAATCCATATGCTCAGAGCTCTTTGTGTTCTCAAAGTATTCTTCAAATTTATTTTTTATCATTTTTTCTTTGAGTAAAAGGAGTTCTCCTCTATTTCAAGATTTTCAGGATGCCATCCTAATTTGAGAATTTCTCTATTAGGTTCTCTTTTTATTTCCTCTATTTTTCGTTTCCCTCTTTCTTGGATTAGATCAATTTTTTCAGTTAATTGAGAAATTTGTCTTTTTAATTCAGCTATAATAGAGGCTGAGGCTTTTTCAATATATTGTTCAAAATGGATGCGCTGGTCACCTTCTAATTGCCTAAATCGATCTTCCATCTTTATTATTTCTTCATAGACTCGGTCTATCTTTCCTTGTTGTGCCATTAGACCTTTCCGTCTATTCTTATCATTGTATCAGATATATGATTTAGTATTTCAATCTTTATTTCAAGATTCATTATTTTTTGTTCTAGGGATTCCATCCTTTCCTTTATTTGGGATAGTTCTGTCTTTTCCTTTTCAGTTAACAAGGCTATTTGTAATTGTTTTTCATTAATAGTTTCTTCAGAGTTTTCTTTATAAAAGGATGTATTTATTCCTAAGGTTTTACAAATGAAATTACACATAATGTGTATGTTTCCAACCACCGCATTTATATTATTTAATTGTTTGGTGCAACCCTCAATGCCCTTTCCTCCTGAGAAAAGGTAATTTGGGCCTCCTCTAGATACATTTTATATTTGTAATCCTATGTATCTTTTCTTATGATATATATGAGGATGTTCGCTATGATTAGACATCTAATTGGTTTGCAGCCATATTTATTCTTCTTGATACAGTATATAAATCATCTATGGGTGGTAAACCATATTTTCGACTAAGAACTCTAGAGAAAGATATTTTACTAGGTTCTTCTTCTTGTTCTTCTTGGACAATTATTCTTGGAGCTTGTTCTAATAGTCTCCTATTATTATTATTTAGATCCATAGACCAGGTGTCTAACAAGGGGGTTAACTCCTTAGTAGGTATAGTTGATATTTTCCCTATGTCTTTAAAAAGATCATCTATGTCTATTCTTTTATTTGTCTTGAATTCCATACTATGGTGAGAATTTGACAAAGTATATCCTATTTTATAGGTTATAGTATAAGGATGTTTTCCTTGTTTCATTAAATTATGTCTTTCAAATTTATGGGCAAGACATAAGATTTGATTTATTTCTTTATCTCTCAGAGACACTCCTATATTTGGGTTGCAAGTGAACATAATTTTTCCGTAAGCTAGATTACCTTGTATTCCTCCAAATATGGCTTTACTAGGATTTTTTATTCTTCTATCAAGAAGAGCTACTTTTAAGGGAGAATCTATTCCTGTGTTAAATGTGGATTTTATCATAATTTTTATTGTTCCTATATGGATAAATCCTATAGAATTTCTTTCTTCTCTACTCTTAAGAGTTTGGATCTTCTTTTCTTTATAATTTGTTATTTTTGTCTATTATTATGATTATATTTGTGAATAATTAATCTTTTGTTATTTTTCATTTTGATAAGATTTTCTTATTTGTTTTCTTTATTTTTTTTCCTGCTATTGATTTTAGTTTTAGTTTTAATGGTAAATTTGTTATTTATTTGTTGCTTTTATATTCTTTTGATTTTGTTTATGGATGCCTTTTTTCATTTGATTAAGATTTTATCTTTGTATTTTTTTTATTTTATGTTTTGCTTTAGCTTAACTTATGAATTTTATTTTGATATTAATTTTTTAATGATTTTCTTAATTTATTTTTCTTGCTTTTTTCTATATTGATTATGTATTTATTGATGTTTTAATTATATTTTTATTCGATTAAGTTTTAATTTATATTTCTTTTTTACTTTCTTGATTTGGTTATGTTTTTTGTTTTGATATTGAATATAATTTTGTTGTGATTTTCTTTAGCTAATTAGGTGCTTTTATTTATTTTGATTGTGTTCGTGAATACATCCACTCATCTTTAACTATAATTTTTTTAATTATATCAACTTTCTTATATGTTTTAAGTAATTTAGATTATAGTTTTTAAGTTTATTGTTTAGCTATTTTAAGTTGTCAATTGTGTTGCAATTGTATTGCAATGAAAATAAGAATATAAATCTTAGTTCCCCATCGAATCGAATGATTTTTTTTTTTACTATACCTCGATTCAAAAGATAAAAGAATGCATTGAATGGATGTCCGAGCGTTGCGGAGAATGATATCATTTTGAAACGAATAACCATGAAGAGATACCATATGTCCTTCACATGTAGAAGATTAAAGAAGAGATTTTGGAGTTTCAAATATAGATCAAGAAGAGAATTAGATTATTATTGATATTGTGGTTTGATTTTATTAGCTAAGAAAAAATTATTTTACTGTTTCAAATTTTTGGTTAGATAGAGGGATATAATGGTATAATAAGTACACAAGATATTTTAGGTGAACGAAATAAAAGTGATGGGTCAGGCCCAACGAGTGAACCCCCAACCTTTTATACATTAATAAGACCATATTATCAAGTGGGCCGGTCCAATGGCTACAACACCAACGACCCATCATAGATCAGTCGATCAAGCTCATTGTTCAATCATCATTGGTCCCGACCTAGCTTCGTCCGACATGAGATCACATACTTGTACAGTTCATATATATCAAGCCAAGTTACAAAGTCAGGTCGCCCTTGACCATTCAAGAGACCTCAACCTACCAACACGTGCGCCAACCCACGTCATTATTTGTAACCGCCTCCTAGTTTCTCAGAGTCAGTTATGCCAACATTATTCCCGTGATTTTAGGGATTCAACACGATCCTACATCAACACTATAAATACCTAACAACATCCAACGTTCAAAGGTAATGTCTTATTTGCTATTTGAGTATTACTTTTTTAATTCAGTTTATAAGCCTAATACACGTTATCTCATCATCACGCCGGAGGGTCTTAGTCGGAGGCTAACCCGGCTAGTCGTTTGTTCGTGGTTTCAGGTCACATTGGCTGGAGATCAACCTAACTGATGGACTAAGTCTGATCTGGAACGTTTCTTGCATCATCAGTTTGATTCCATTATCGGGAACGATAAACGCCAGACCTTGAAACTTTACTCAAACTACAAACATGGTTACCGAACAGTTGCAGGCAACATTGCAGGCGACATTGCAGGTCCCTCAGCTACTCACCCTAGTAGGAAGGATATTATGTTTGAGCGAGCTAGGATACTACAAAGCTTGCTCGATGTGCAATATGAACTGCTTGAGATGCCCGAGTCTCCTAACAAGGATGATAGGAGATTGCAAAGAGTAGCTCCATCTCTCACTTCTCATAGGCCGACTAACGGAGGTCCTAGACCGTCAAGTGAACAAATGAGGATTGAGATGCCTCCTCCCTCCCATATTTCCATAGACCCAAATGGCGACCTAAGGGATAGGCACAACCAGCATAGGGATCAAAAGGCTGACTCAGCTCAGATGAGGCGGCTCGAAGCGGACAGGGCTCGACGTAGGTCGCCCTCAAGGATAAAAAGGTCATTGTCCCGTCGATAAAGGAGAGAGGTGACACCCCCACGGAATGAAAGACAGCGGACCCTCTCTAGAAGGGAGCCCCACCGGGAGGAAAGACAGAAGTCTAATTCTATCTCCCATTAAAAAAGCGACCTGGATGCTAGGGAGCTTCTCAACTTGAAGAGAAGGTTGGATAACATGGAGGCATACGGGAGGGAGACCGATGGGAAGGTCAAACGAAATTACAGTACTCTTCGACCACTGTCCCAGGATTTGCTCGACCTAAGGCCTTCCGTTGGTTTCAACGCATTAGACAAGTATTCAGGCGCGACCAATGCCTTGAATCATATGCAGCATTTTGAGGCCACAATGTGCTTAGTCTCCTCTGAGGATGACGTGTTGTGAAAGACACTAACCAGCACCTTCACAGGTGCAACACTGACTTGGTTTCGTGGCCTAACTACTGGCTGCATCACTTCATGGGAGTATATGAGGAAAAAATTCTTGGACAGATTCTCTACGGTCGGGGCCCGTAAGAAGACAGTAACCGACCTAAACAATATGACTCAAGGTAAGACAGAAAGTACCATGAGTTATTTCACACGGTTTAAGGAGTTGGTCGACCAGATCGAGGAAGACCTCACAGATAGGGAGGTCATCAACTATTTCAGAAATGGAGTGTCATCTCCTGATTTGGATTACGAGCTTCAGGTTAGGAGGGCGACCACAAGGAAGGAACTATTTGAGAGGTCCTATGATGTGGCCGTGGCTGAGGAGAGAAAAAAAAGAAAGAAAGACAAGGGCTCAAAACATTCTGAAGCTGGTGAGTCAGTAAAGGGGGGATAGGTGAAGAACCATGACAATAAAGGGAAAAACAGAACTAGGGCGACAGAAAGAGTCCCTAAAAGCTTCACCCCACTTACACTAAGTCAGACTGAGATTATGAATACAGTCAACCTAGGCCCTCCTGCCCCAATGAATGCCCAAAATAAATTCAGAAGGGACAACATTAGGTACTGTGAGTACCACAAGGATACCGGGCACATAACTGAAGAGTGTATGAGTCTGAAGAGGATCATCCAAAAGTGGGTTAATGAAGGAAGGTTAGATAGGTTTATCAAGGGAGATCGTCCTGCTGGTGGAGATCGACATGCCAGAGGTGTACCAGAGCCAAGGCAACCTAGGCTGACTTTGGGAGTGATTGCTGAGGAGACGAGAAACACTGCCCTTAAACACAAAAATTTTCAGTTAAGTAAAGCTCCCTATGTTCCACCTAGGAGTTGTGTTAAAGATGAGATGATCAGTTTCTATCCCTACGAGCTGGCTACCAGCATGACTGCTAGGGAACAAATTTTGGTGATTCTGGGGTTGATCGATGACTGCACGTCAAGTAGAATCTTGGTCGACACGGGGGCCTGCAAAGATATTCTCTACTACAAAACCTTCTTCGACATGGGACTGACAGATGCTAGGTTGTCACCTTACGCAGGTCGACTGGAGGGTTTCACCAATCACCGGGTTGATGCCAAGGGACAGATCGAGCTGGAGGTCGATATTTGACAACATCCTTTAAGGACAGTGACCAAGGTAACATTTATAGTAATTGACGTTATAAGTGATTACCATGCTATATTGGGTATCCCTGTACAGGTCGCTTTAGGGCTGGTGTCTTCAATACCCCACCAAAGTGTCAAGTTCCCCACAAATATGGGAGTGGGGTGCGTTCTAAGCACATCTAGGGAGTACCTGGATCATGTGCTTGTTGGGTTTTGGGGTTACATGTGTAAGTACACCAATCCAATTCGTGACCCTTTTAGGTGCATTTTAATGAGATAAAATTGCATTAAAGAGCGTTTTGGTAAATTCTCGGTCCGCTCCGAGACTTCCGAAAACTTTTTATAAGTTTTTGAGAAGAAAGTGCGTTTAAGTCATTTTTATGTACAGAAGGACCTACAGGGAATTAATTATTTTGGACTTTTAAGGAATTATCTCAGAATGTTCCAGAAGCAGCAATTTGGCGCCAGAAACAGTTATGGTCATATTGTGTCATGCGACAACATATGTTGTCACGTGACAACTTGTGTCGTCACGCGACAACTTGAACCACAGAAATTGGTTACAGGACGTCGTGCGACACAATGTTTCCATCATCTGCAGGTATAAATAAAGCCCTCTGCCTCTCATTTTTGGAGCCCAATTCGACTCCCTAAGGTCACTCTGCAGAAATTCCACCAGAAACGTATCTCTCTCCTCCCTCCACCTAAACCTACACACCAATCTCCTCTCAATTCAACCTCTCTCATACCCATTCACTCATCCCTCTCATACATCCATACACATACCAACTGAAGATATTTTAATGCTTTGTTTTATTGCTCAAAGGAAGGAATTACAACTTGTGAGCCTTTTACTGTGGGAGGCCACATCCCACTTACAACGAGGATAAGACAGATTACAACTAGAAAATGATTTTTGCAGGAATGACACAGAGTGTCACGTTACAACATATGTTGTTGCGTGACACAATGTTACCATTTGCAGAGACCTTACAATTTGAACATATTACAACTGAAAATGATTTCTGCAGAAATGACACAGAGTGTCACGTGACAGCATATGTTGTCGCGTGACACAATGTTACCTTCTGCAGAGACCTTACAATTTGAAGCACAGAAACAACAGAGCTCAATTCAGATCAATTTAACACAACAAATCAAACCAGAGACAACGAATTCACAATGAATTGACCAAGGGGATGTAGATATAGGGAGATCCACACTCCCTTGGCCAATAGGCAATAAATCCCATGAAATCACATCATGAACAATCAAATAAACCAAGTACTTCAAATTTAAACAGAGAGATGGCAGTTGCCACCTGATAATTGAAGCGGATGGAGCTCAATTATCAGGTGGAGGAACAGAATTACGCAAGGAGCAAGTAAATAAGAGAGAGAGGGATGGAGGGGATCGTTACCCTTGTAGATCCACCACCAATACACCAAGTTAGGTGTATTGGCCTTCAATTCAGCTTCTGGACGTGGAATTAGGCACAGATGGGGTGCTAGGCTTGTTCCTTGAGTTGTAAATTAGTTTGCGAAAGTGGTGTTTGGGTTTTAATCAATGTGTTGTTACTTCCAGTGGTATATAGGAAAGTTTTTAAGTTTGAACAGGTTTTTGTATACTAAATAATTAAGAAAGGACATTTCAAAAGTAAAAACAAAATTTAGACGTCTTTCGAGCGTGTCCCGGACGTGGGGCCAAGTAGGACCACGAATCGGAGCGCGTCAGTTGGTATCAGAGCCCAGTTATAGATAGTCTAGAGTGACTACGTGACCTAGGAGGGTAGTTATGTATTGAGTGAGTGACGTTAAGTGTTTTATGCAGGTACTCAATTATTATGGCATGAGTTGAGGGTAATCAAACTGGACCTTCTGGCCACGGAAATGCAAGAGATGAGACTCGGACTATGTTCCAAGGTATGTTCGAGGCAGCAATGAAAACTATGAATGATCAGAGGCAGGGAGGAGAATAGGCACCTCCAAGGTATGGACTTGAACAGTTTTTGAAGATGAAACCAATCGGGTATGATGGTGAACCAGATGTGACTAAGGCTGAAAGATGGATAGAAGCAATGGAGAAGATATTTGATGTATTGATATGTACTGATGAGGATCGAGTTAGATTTGCTGCTTATAAATTTTCTGGGGCTATAGAGCATTGGTGGAGAACGTTAAAGGCTAGTTGGGATGATGCTCACGTGCCTTATACTTGGGAGAATTTTGCGAGGAAATTCAAGGAGCACTTCATTCCTAAGGTGGATCAAGATAGAAAAGAGCTAGAATTTCTTAATTTGGAGCAGAATTTCTTGTCAGTGGCTCAGTATGTGGCTAAGTTTACCGAGCTATCCAGGTATTGTACTCATTTAGTTGCAACAGAAGAGAGGAAATCAATGAGGTTTGTTAGGGGATTGAAGACAACAATTCGAACTCAGTTAGTATCTCATAAGTTTCAAGATTTCCAGGATGCGGTAGATCGTGCTTATCACGTGGAACATGACATTGAGGAGCATAAGAGGAAGACTGAAGTGTTAAGTGTCGGAAGACAAGGAGGGAAAGGAAGACCACAACAACAAGTCAGGGATATTAGAGGAGGACAGGGAATGTCATCACAGTTTCGAGGACAACCGCAGGGTCAATCAAATGTTAGAGGTCGAGGTAATACTCCATGGAATCAAAACAAGAGGGTATGTAATTATTGTCAGAAGGAAGTGCATACATAAGAGCGATGTTGGAAGAAACAAGGGAAGTGTATGAATTGTGGACAGTTGGGGCATTTCCAAAAAGATTGCCCTAAAACAAAGAATCAACCATCAAGGAGTGGCACTGGGACTTCACAAGGTTAGAAAAGGGATGCTTCGGGGAGGCCTAAGGTTCAAGATCGTGTCTTTGTCGTGAATCAGCAACAGGCGGCGGATTCCTCAATAGTAATAGGAGGTATCATTTTTATATCGAGTCTAAGAGCACGCACACTTACTGGCTCATTGCATTCATATATTTCTATGCATTTTGCATCACAGTTGCATTCTTCTGCTGAGTCTTTGCCTTATGCGTTAGAAGTATCGACTCCTATGGGAGAATGTTTGGTAGCTGATGAGGTGTTACGTGCTTGTGATGTGCATATATGTGATCATGTGTTACATGCTGATTTAGTAGTGCTACCAATACATGATTTTGATGTCATTTTGGGCATGGATTGGCTAAGCAAGTATCATGCTTTAGTTGATTGTTGTAAGAAAATTGTTACATTTTTAGTCCCGGATATGCCTGAGTTTGTCTTTGAGGCCATTCCATCGGTTGGGAATATACGTGTTATTTCTTATGTGAAAGCTAGGAAATTGTTACTTTGTGGTTGCGCCGGGTATTTGGCTAGTGTATTAGATACTACGAAAGAGTTGCCTGAATTTGGGGATGTCCGAGTAGTTAAAGAGTTCCCTGATGTGTTCTCTACAGATTATGTTATGCCTCCGGATAGGGAGATCAAGCTTTGCATTGATTTGCTTCCAGGTACATCTCCGATATCAAAGGCACCATATAGAATGGCTCCAGTGGAATTGAAAGAATTGAAAGTTCAGTTACAAGAATTGCTTGATAGGAGATGCATCCGACCCAGTGTTTTACCATGGGGAGCTCCAGTTTTGTTTGTTAAGAAGAATGATGGATCCTTAAGATTGTGTATTGACTATCGGCAATTGAATCAAGTGACTGTGAAGAATAAATATCCATTGCCTCATATTGATGATTTGTTTGATCAACTTCAAGGCTCGACAGTCTTTTCAAAACTCGATTTGAGGAGTGGATATCATCGGTTGAAGGTCCATTCAGAAGATATTTCTAAGACTACATTTCATACCAGGTATGGCCATTTTGAGTTTCTTGTCATGCCGTTTGGGTTAACAAATGCGCCGACAGTTTTTATGGATTTGATGAATCGAGTTTTCAAGCCTTATCTTGATACTTTTGTAGTTGTATTCATTGATGATATTCTTGTTTATTCTAAATCTCGGTTGGAACATGAACAACATTTGCGCATGTTTTTGGCGGTTCTCCGAGAGAATAAATTATTTGCAAAGTTTAGTAAGTGTGCTTTTTGACTTGGGGAGGTTTCTTTTTTGGGGCATGTTGTGTCGAAAAAGGGGATTACTGTTGATCATTCTAAGATTGAAGCCATTGTTAGTTGGAGGAGGCCGGAAACAGTAACCGAGATTCGAAGTTTTCTGGGTTTAGCTAGGTATTACCGAAGATCATTGAGGGGTTTTCGAGGATTGCTACACCGTTGACTCAGTTGACCCGAAAAAATGTACCATTTGTGTGGAATGAGATATGTCAAGTTAGTTTTGAAGAATTAAAGAAGAGATTAACTACTGGACCTATTCTTGTGTTGCCTAATGGGAATGATGACTTGGTTATCTACTGTGATGCTTCGAAGGAAGGTTTGGGGGGTGTCTTGATGCAAAAGGGGAAGGTAATTACATATGCTTCGAGGAAATTAACTCCATGTGAGCAGAATTGTCCGACCCATGACATGGAACTGGCTGCGATTGTTTTTGCGTTACACAAATGGAAGCAATATCTTTGTGGGGCAAAGTTTGAAATTTTCATAGATCACAAGAGTTTGAATATCTTTTCTCCCATAAAGAATTGAACAATAGACAACGTAGATGGATGGAGCTTCTGAAGGATTATGATTGTACCATTTCCTATCATCTGAGCAAGGCAAATGTGGTTGCTGATGCTATTAGTCGAAAGTCATATGTAGCTTCAATGATGGTTCGAGAATGGAAGATGTTAGAAGATACACGAGATTGGTGTCCCCGGGAGTCGAGACATGGAGCTATATTTGCTAATATTAGTGCATTGCCAACCTTAATTCAGCGGATAAATGATGTTCAGAAGGATGATTCCGAGTTGAAGAAAATAATGGATAAAACTACGGATGGAAATTTTAAGGATTTCTCTCTTAGTTCCAATAGAGTATTGACTTATAGAGGTCTATTATGGGTACCTAGCATTGATGAAGTTAAACGCCAAGTTCTTGATGAAGGCCACAAGTCTAAGTATACCATTCATCCCGGGAGTAAAAAGATGTATCAGAATTTGAAGCAACATTTTTGGTGGAACAACATGAAATGAGAAATATCAGATTATGTATTAAAGTGCCTGACTTGTCAACAAGTTAAAGCCGAACACCAAAGACCCGCAGGTTTGCTTCAACCTTTAGAGATTTCGGAGTGGAAATGGGAACATATCACGATGGATTTTGTAACGGGATTGCCTCGTACTCATAGGAAGCATGATGCAGTTTGGGTAATCGTGGATAGATTAACAAAGTCCGCTCACTTCTTACCTATTGATATTGGCTATTCGATGGAGAATCTTGCAAACTTGTATATTCACGAGATTGTGAGATTGCATGGGGTTCCTGTTAGTATTGTGTCGGACCGTGATCCCAGATTCACTTCTAGATTTTGACAGGCGTTACAAAAAGCCTTAGGTACAGATTTAAGATTTAGCACGACATTTCATCCTCAAACTGACGGCCAATCCGAAAGAACGATTCAAATTCTTGAAGATATGTTAAGGGCTTGTTTAGTTGACTTCTTGGATTCTTGGGATATTCATTTACCACTTGTTGAGTTTGCTTACAATAACAGTTATCAGTCGAGTATTGAGATGGCTCCTTACGAAGCTTTGTATGGGAGGAAGTGTAGATCTCCTATTTGTTGGGATGAAATCGGGGAAGCCAAACTTTGGGGTATTGATATGGTTCAGGATTCAGCTGAGAAAGTCAAGATTATACGGAATCGATTGAATAGGGCCCAAAGTAGACAAAAGAGCTATGCCGATCATAGGAGACAAGACCTTGAGTTTCAGATAGGAGACTTTGTATTTTTGAGAGTTTTGCCAAAAGTGGGAATTAGAAGGTACGGCAAGAAGGGTAAACTCGCTCAAAGGTACGTTGGACCTTTTGAAATTCTGGAAAGAGTCGGAAATCTTGCTTACCGTCTTGCGTTGCCACCTTCTCTTGGTAAGATGCATAATGTGTTTCATGTCTCCATGCTTCGCAAATATTTATATGAACCATCTCACGTGTTATCGAGAGTACCGGAAGATATTGAGCCGGATATGTCTTATGTGGAGCAACCAATTCAAGTAATTGATACCAAGGTTCAAGAGTTGAGGAACAAGAGCATTCCACTTGTTAGGGTCGTATGGAGGAACCATAATGTCGAAGAGTCGACTTGGGAGCTTCGGGAAGAGATGGAACGAAAGTATTCGTGGTTGTTTGACCTTCTCAATAAGTAAATTTAAAATTCAGGACGAATTTTCTAGACGTGGCCATTTTATAAACCGGACCGGCCAATCGGGCGGTTTTCAACCGGTCAACGCCGTTTAACCGGAACCGGATAACCGAAACCGGTAAATGGGAGGTTCGGTTAAGGTTTGCCTTTTTGAAAAACCAGTCAACCGCCGGTTTTTGAGTTGCTCGGCCGAGTCATATCAGTTGCTCGGCCGAGGGGATCATTTTCAGTGTGTAAATTTCCAATAACGGTCATGCTCGGCCAAGTCATATGAGTTGCTCGGCCGAGCAGAACGCCAGAACCCATTCCAACGGCTACTTTTTCAAACTAGCTGTTATGTTCGTCACCCCCACCACCCACCACCACCACTACTACTACCAGCACTACTACCACCACCACCACTACCACTACCACTACCACTACCACCACTACTACCACCACCACTACTACCACTACTACTAATACCACCACTACTAGTCTACTACCATTACTACTACCACTACTACTACCACCACTACCACCACCACCACCACCACTACCCCCACTACCACTACCACCACCACCATTACCACTACCACCGTCCACCACTACTACCACTACCACTACTACCACTACCAAGTACCACCACTACTACTACTAGTCTACTACCACTACCACTACTACTACTACTACCACTACTACTACTACCGCTACTACCACTACTACTATCACTCCTACCACGACCACTCCTACCAATACCATTACTACCAGTCTACCACCACCACAATCACCACCACCTCTACTACTACCACTACTACTACTACTACTACTACTACTACTACCACCACCACCACCACTATCACTACCACCACTACTACCACCATCACTACTACTACCACTACTACTACTACTACAGTACTACTACCACTACCACCACTACTACCACTACCACTACCACCACTACTACCACTATCACTACTAGTCTACTACCACTACCACCACTACTACTATCACTACTACTACTAGTCTACTAAATGTCCCCCCTTATTTATAAAAGGGTAAGGTTGATTGTCCCCCTCTTTGTAATTTTAAGGGAACCATCCCTTTTTTCTTTTATATACTTTCGTTTCTTTTAAAAAAGTTAAGTTTTATTTCTTTCAAAATTCATAAATTTTTTTATATAACTTTTTGCAAAAATTGTATGTAGTAAACAAAAGTCTAAAATAGTCTTACTTATCCAAAAAAAAAAAAATTGAAAAAAAATTAAAAGTTAACTTTTTTCAAAAAACTGTTAAGTTTTATTTCTTTCAAAATTCATAACTTTTTTTATAAACCTTTTTACAAAAATGTATGCAGTAAACTTAAGTCTAAAATAGTCTTATTTATCCAAAAAAATTGAAAAAAATATATTAATATACTACATACAAAGTTAACGAAAACTGTTAAAAAAATTAACTATTACAAGGTTGAAAAATGATATGCTCGGCCGAGCACTACTATAGACTCGACCGAGCATATGAGACCAGAAAGTTGGCATTTTTTTAAAGGGTATGCTCGACCGAGCAGTATATATGACTCGGCCGAGCAACCCTCAACCCCTAAACCCTAAAAGGTTATGCTCGATCGAGCAACACCAAAGACTCGATCGAGCAACCCTCAACTCCTAAACCCTAAAAGGGTGTGCTCGACCGAGCAACACCAAAGACTCGGCCGAGCAGATCCAAATCAGATAAATCGGAGGTTAACCGGAAAACCGTTAAACCCGTAAACCGTCAAAACCGTAACCGGTTTATCCAGTTTGGCGATTCGGTTCCAGTTGAGGTTTGTCCAAGGTTCAAACCGCCGGTTTTCAACCGTGAACCGGCGCTTGAACCGAACCGGCCATGTCTAGAATTTTCTTTAAGGGGGAGTGATTGTAACGATCCTAAAATCCGACACTATTTTGATCACATGTTGAGCACGTGTATGTGGTGTGTGTTGCAAATCATTTCATGCATTGCATTATATTTGTGAGTATTATGTGTTAGTTTTAATATTTTAATAACTTATTTGATATTTTAAGTATGTTAATAAATTAAATTGAATTAATTAATGACTAATTGAAGCTAATAGGAGTTGTGTAGTTGAATTAGTAATTGTTGAAATTTAACTAAAAATCTATAAAATATATTGAGGTGCTAAAGAGTAAAAGTTAAAACTTAAGAAATTTAATTGCATAACTAAATTCTTGAAGGAGCTTAAGTGAAAATTCTTCAATGTATATCTTAAGTTTTGTGGAGAAGCTTCATAAACATCAGACCAAAATATTTTCTCTCCTTCTTTCTTGTTCTTCAAAAGCTTCAATTACGTTTTCATTCAAAAGTTCCTCATAAATCCAATCCTTGTCCGTTCTTCAATCCGACTACATCAAAATGTTCGGGAAACAAAATAGATCATTTCTATCCGATTAGATTTTGAAATCTTTCGTTTTATTTCGAGAGGTAAGTTATTATATTCCTTCCTTTAATCTTGCTCATATAACGTTTAAGTTAAAAATTTATGATGTATAAATGTTGCATGTGGTATTTGGACATTTTTCCTTGAGTTTGGAATGGATTGAAATGGTCTTGGAGGAATTATAATGAAGAGGGTATGGTGGTGCTAGCTTGAGGTGAAAGGGTAGGGGTAAAATGAACGTTTTCAAGCATTGCTGATGTTTCAAACATCAGATGTGAAAATCTGCTGAGGGCACGACTCGTGCTTGAGGCCACGAGTCGTTACCATCATCCCCACTCGTGAACAAGTTTGCACTCGTGCAGATCAGTGGCACGAGTCGTGCTGGCTGGCACGAGTCGTGCCCTGCCATGTTTCCTACTATGTTGAATTGACTTTTTAAAGAAATTATTCCTAACTATCTAAAACATCTTTGAACCAATTGAACACCACAATCAAATTACAATGTATGGACTACCTAATGATGTCTTAACTTCTCAATTTTAATGTTTGGAAAGTTGTTTAATACTTGGTTGAAATGGATGGAACATTTGATTGTCATGAAAACCAAATTTGCTCTAAAACTTATATGGTTGATAGAAGACCCTTGAAATGTTGTATTGAGCATGTAAACCTTATGTGTTACACAATATTGACTTATTTGACATCTTTAATGATGTGCTTGATAGGGTTCCTGACGTAGCGGAAGACTTGATAAAGATTAATCACAGAATTTCGCTCGAGAAATTCAGCGATCAATCGACAATTTTCGCTCGAGAAAATTGAAGAAGTAAACACTCAAATTTTATTAATCAACAACTGATTTTCGGAATTACAATTAATCCTAATTATATAGTGACCCTAGGACTTGAAAAACAAGTCAAAAACTTTCTAAAATAATTCTAGTCTATATAGTAACCTAATCAATCAATAAAACCTTAAAATAAAGTCCTAATATACTTCTAATACAAAAAATATTACCTATTTAAAATAAATTCCGAAAATAATAAAATAATAACAAATAAAAATAGTTAAAATCAAATCCTAACTTGTCATAATAATTTCCCTTCATCATTCTCCCCTGCTTGAAGAAAATTCGTCCTCGAATTTTAAGTTTTGCTTGAATTGAAGCACTTGGAACTATTTGACGGACTTTTAATTTAGTACCACTCGCCGTGATATCCATCCAGTCTGTCCATCCATTCATGAGAAAGTTCTCAATAATCATCTTTTTGAAGAACCAAGAATCTGAAACATTAGAACTATCAACATTGAAAGGATCTTCGTAAGGATGACCAATGTCAAACTTCCACATCAATTTATCTTGTGAAGATTCATTGCCAACCATTAGTACACCCATACGATGAGATGTTGGTAATTGACAGATTTCACAATTACATTCATCATAAATAGGTGGTTTTGACCAATCGATGAAAAGTTCGACAGTCACCGATTCGACGAAAGGCCACGAAATATCACCACCATCAGAATCCACCTCCCAGTCTCGCTGTCCGTCGCTGCCACCAGGTCTAGGCTAATTCCTCCGAGTCTGTTGATTGAACAAGTCAGACATCCAGACCGTTAACTGTTCCATCAACAACTCCATACGTTGATCTACGATGGATCCGATGCGTTCCTCCAGAACCGCTTCATCTCGCTCGTAGATCGCTTCCACAGTTTGTCTCTTCTACCCCCGAACCATTCTTCCTGAATCGAATGACTGGCTTTGATACCAACTGACGTAGCGGAAGACTTGATAAAGATTAATCACAGAATTTCGCTCGAGAAATTTAGCGACCAATCGGCAATTTTCGCTCGAGAAAATTGAAGAAGTAAACACTCAAATTTTATTAATCAACAACTGATTTTCGGAATTACAATTAATCCTAATTATATAGTGACCCTAGGACTTGAAAAACAATTCAAAAACTTCCCAAAATAATCCTAGTCTATATAGTAACCTAATCAATCAATAAAACCTTAAAATAAAGTCCTAATATACTTCTAATACAAAAAATATTACCTATTTAAAATAAATTCCGAAAATAATAAAATAATAACAAATAAAAATAGTTAAAATCAAATCCTAACTTGTCATAATAATTTCCCTTCATTAGTTCCATACTTTGGAATCCTAAGCTAAAGTGAATGGTTTCAAGAATTCATGGCCATTGTGCTATTTATGATTAACACATGTGTATCATTTTATTATGATATATTTGGTATGGTTCCCTACTTTGGAATCATATATTGGTTGTTCAAGCAAGTATTTATTATTGTTCTTTTATTGAAAGTCCAGCTGGTACTTGATTATTACATCGGGCAGTGGTATGAGATTATAATGGCACTCGAGCCAAGTTCATTATAATACCATTCACCGGTTTCCCATTTTTACCCCCTTCCATTGGCCATGGTTGAGTTTTGCTAGCTCCCTTTGAGTGAGTTCTAGCTACACGTTTGGGATATGACTTGGTGTCATTTTTCCTTGTTGTTGATGTTGTTGCTTGGTTTCGGAACCTCTTCTTCAGCTGTTGATGCTGCTCAGACTATTATATCCTTTTGGATTAAACCTTGGCTCAGTATCCTTCTAAGTGTTACGTTATTGCACTTATGTGTTTATCTTATGCGTCCTTCTATATGTTGCAAGATTGTGGTGTGTTGGTTGACTATGTTGATATATGTTTACATGATGTGGTTTCGCATATCATATTGTTGCATTTATAATAGCTTACTGAGATTTATCTCACCCCTTCCTTTATTGTTTTTCCTTAGATAAGGGCGAGCCAGGGGCTAGGTCACATTGAGCACAGGGAGGACGTCGAGTTGAGTATGTAACTTGGGAAAGGTATTTTGTAGTGGTTTGCATTATGTAAATGTATAATCAATGGGGTAGTATAACCGAGACCTAAATATTTTGTCATTATTTTGGTACACTTTAGTAATTGTAAATATTGTAAGTTTTTTGAACTATGTTCCTGAATGAACGCTCTCCGGAAAAAATAATTATTTTGAAAATTTCTAATTTTTGGGAGTCGCCACGCCGTTTTTAAAGGAAAACATTGAAAAACCTATTTTAAAGAGAATTTTGGGTTTGAGAGTCTGGTTACGTGTTTGGGAAGAACTTGAGAGTTCACCCAACACGCCTCTTTCGAGACTTTCAATCAACATTGGACAATTATAGACATTCAAAGTGTGTGTGCGATATGTGTCGACAAATAAGGCATGCAAATTTGGAATTTCATTGATGGTATATGGACTGAATACAACTTGTGAGCCATGATAGGGGGCCACACCCTTTACATATGATGATTTTTATCACAAGGCAGAAGGCTGAGACAATCTGCTCAGGGAGCTTTGATGTCGTCCGACACAGGACTTCCCATAAAGGGGATGTCGGACGACATAATGCCTCATGGTCAGATTGCCTCTTACAATGAAAAGGCTACTCTGGAACTGGAACAATATTATTTCACCCAAGGAAGACACTATTTGGTGGTCCAAGTTCAGTTTGGGGGTTGATAGGAGTGAGCAAAGTCATGATTGACTTTTAATGATACAGATGTCATATGACATAGAACATCCGAAGTTGTCTATGTCACATGCCAAACCGCCTCCACCAATAGATCGCACCCAAACAGACCTTAGGCACTCCAAATAGTGGCTAATGGGCCAAAACTACTTAAGTAAACTTTGAGTTACAAAGGGGTACAATCTTGACAAATCTGAAGTCCAAGAACAGCTTTACAGCCTTTTGGGAACTCCATGTCGCATGACACAGGACCTCCAAAGAGTCCTGTGTCGTCCGACATGAGCAGCCTATTTCAGTGCCCTTCAGTTTTTTTGATTTCCCCTTTGTTCCCAAGGCAAACCAAGTAACTTTATTAACTGTAAGCAGTAATATAGTAGTATTATGTGAGTATTATGGGAGGATCACATGGCTTTAATGGCCAAATGTGATGAATCACATGTTTATGGCCATTTTTATGTAGCCATCACCTCCTAACTCAATGTAAATTAAGAAAGATTCAAACTTTAATGGTGAGAATGTCACCAAATGTTCAGATCTGAGGTGGGGAGAAGTGAATATGGAAGATCCACTTCTCCACCACCTTTATCATGCAAAAACCCCAATATTTCACATAATATGAAAGCAAGTAAGCATGCAAGGTGATATGAGTATATGGATGAGTTTATTAAAGAGAGAAAGGGTTTAGTGGCTACCTATTGTAGTTCACAAGGTAAGAACACCAGTAGTATGGTGCTTACCCCTTCAACACACCAACAAATGGAACCTTTCTTTGGATCTTGGCTTTGGTGTATGTGTCTGTGTGAGGAGGGAGGATGAGTGTGTGTGTGTATGAGAGAGAGAGAGAGAGAGAGAGAGAGAGACTCTATTTCTACAAAGTTTCCCCTATTTTACTGATATCCTCCCTAAACTCTCCAAAATCCTCCCCTTAAAATGATCAGCCATGCCTTGTATTTATAGGCAGGCTGATGGGAAGACCCATGTCGTTCGACAGAGGCAGTTAAACCGCCTTAGTGTCGTCCTGTGTCAGACGACAGCGTACATCATTTTGGCACAGTTGGGCCGAATGGATGGCAGGCCCAATGGGTTGAGTGGGCTGTTGGATAATTGGACTCAATTTGCTTTTTAGCAAATACATAAGCCCAAAAATTAATGAAAGTGGACCCAAAACATGAGTTCGGGTTGGGGTACTCACAGAGCCCCTCGGCGACGTCACTTCCACCGGAAGTGGGGTCGTCGACACAATGAGAATCCCGAGCCGGACACGAACGGCGGGGAAAGAGGTGACCAAGATGGTCAAGTGGCTGGACCTTCTGTGAAAAGGATTCCTACGTATCCCGTGGGGGAATCAAGCCGAATCGTAGTTCGTCAAAGATGGACGTTTGCGTCCCGGGGAAATTGACCATGATGGTCATCCGGCTGGACCTTTTACGAAAAGGATTCCTATGTATCCCGTGGGGGAATCAAGCCGAATTTAGTTTGTCAAGGATGGGGTGCCAATGAAAGGTCACGGGTTTTATACCCGAAAAGTGACTGTTCCAAGGGGAGTCACCCTGAAGATGGACGTTTGTACCCAAGATTGACTGTTCCAAGGAGAGTCACCCCGAAGATGGGTGTTTGTACCCGAGATTGACTGTTTCAAGGGGAGTCACCCAGAGGTTTTGACTTTTTTCTTTGGGATTCACCTGCAAATTTGACTGTTTTGATGGGGAGTCACCCCGATGATTTGACTTTTTTCTTTGGGAGTCACCCGCGAATTTGACTGTTTTTATGGGGAGTCACCCCGATGATTTGACTTTTTTCTTTGGGAGTCACCCGCGAATTTGACCTTTTCTTTGGGAGTCACCCGCTAATTTGACTGTTTTGATGGCGAGTCACCCCGATGATTTGACTTTTTTCTTTGGGAGTCACCCGCGAATTTGACTGTTTTGATGGGGAGTCACCCCGATGATTTGACTTTTTTCTTTGGGAGTCACCCGCGAATTTGACTTTTTCTTTGGGAGTCACCCGCTAATTTGACTGTTTTGATGGGGAGTCACCCCGATGATTTGACTTTTTTCTTTGGGAGTCACCCGCGAATTTGACTGTTTTGATGGGGAGTCATCCCGATGATTTGACTTTTTCTTTGGAAGTCACCCGCGAATTTGACTGTTTTGATGGGGAGTCACCCCGATGATTTGACTTTTTTCTTTGGGAGTCACCCGCGAATTTGACTTTTTCTTTGGGAGTCACCCGCTAATTTGACTGTGTGGGAGATCTGTACGGTCTTCCGGACCGGGTAGTTTATAGCCATTCCGGGCTAAGGATCTTGATAATGATCTCGGTAAAAATTGAGAGAGATGGGCATTTGAACCCAAATGAAATGGTGAATTTTGATGATAGGCTGTCAAGAGGGACTTGACAAAATTGACCAGGGCCAAAATAGGAAAATTACCCCTTCTGGATTGCGGATGTCGTCCGACACGGGGCCTTCCCCAGGCTGTTTTATTTAAAATAGTTAGGTCGTAAGATAAACCCAAGAAATTGAATCCTCCGCCGAACTCAGAGAGAGAAAGAGAGAAAATATTTGAAAATTTCTCCCTCCCATTTTGATTTTAATCAAAAATTTACAATGCCTCCGCGAGCGGAATCGAGGAGGAATGTGCAAAGATCGTTGTCTGAGAGGAGGAAGCTCGTTGATCGGAACAAACGGAAGAAATTTCCGGAGGGCAATGGGCTTTATCCGGGCCTTGATTTTCATACTTCCACCATGGAACAGAAGGGGGTAAGTATTCTAAACCATCGACCCTTCCCTTTTCCTTTCCGAAAATTGGATTTCTAGGGCTCGAGATAGAATTTGGGGGAAATCGCACCCAAAGAGGAATTGCATGCTTGGCATGAAATGCATTGTTTTGAAAAGATTTTTCTTTTTCCGTTCTTTTGAAAGAATTTGGTGATTTTTTGAAAATGTACATGAATGAATGCACATATTGTTATGAGTATGTTTTTGATACCTGTGCTGTGCTTACCTGCAGACTTTGCGGACCAAGGGGTCCCCTGAGGCGATTGCGACTATTTGGGGCCTTCTTCCCGGCTCTTCTGATCTGCCGGGTAGTCCCAAGGGCTTGGTTTTTGCTGCTGGTCTTGGACCATTCTTTACTGCCGTTGGAGACTTTGGTGACACGCCCAGGAGTGTGGAGCTGGTGCGGGCCTTCAGGCAGTATTGGTGGGACTCTACCCACACTTTTCATTTATCTTGGGGTGAGTCGACCATCACTCCCTATGATTTCACTGCTATCACCGGTCTGCAGTTCACGGGCAGGCCCATCTTTTCTGAGGACCCTGGTGTGCTGAGCACGGACGCTATTCAGGCATTGACTGGCATGACCCTTCGTCCGAAGGGTAATGGGGTCCCGTTGGCGGATTTGCACTTGGCTTTGACGCATCAGTGCCGTCTCTTTTCTGAGGGTGAGGCCGCAGTTACGGCTGAGCAGCTGGCGAGGGCCTTTGTCTGGGCTGGATTTTCCGACACCCTATTCTGTAATGCCTCTACGACGGCATTGACTCTTCTGCTGGAGCCCCTTCGAGATTGGAGCCAGGTATCCACTTTTTCGTGGGGCGAGGCCGGTTTGGCCCAGGTGTATAGGGGCCTGGACGAGGTGAGCAGAGGCAGTGTGACCTCTTTGGATTTTTATCAGACTGTGCTGGAGGTATGTCTTTTGTTTTTCGCAACTTGACTGCTGCGTTGACTTTTCTGTCATCATTGCATTACTGCTACTGCACACTGAAAGCCTTCTGTCTTTTGATTTTCAGGTGTGGGCTTATGAGGTGTTTGGCTGTTATGCCTGGACCGTGCCTGAGAGGATTGCGACCGATTTGTTCCCTACGATCCGCTGATGGACTTTTGGAGTTAGGGAGAGCCAGAGAGTAGACGGGGTGAAGCCCCGGAAGACGACCTGTTATCACGACACGATGATTGCTCTGAGGGGCACCCCTGCTGGTTTAAGGCTGTTCCCTTGGCATGATAGATATGGCGAGGATGTGGTTGGTGATGCTGCCCTGGTGACCAGGATGAGGAGGCTTCTGATTGGCCTAGAGGGAGATGCCCTGTACTTGGGGGAGAGAGTCTGTAGGCAGCATGGTTATGGCGCTGCAGCTCGCGTCCCTCATGATCCTCCTGCGGGGATTTGGCATATTGATAAGTGACTATTATATAGTCAATTATCCTAGATTTTATATACTTTTACATAAATAAATCATCTTTTCTCATTTAGTTTTTAGTACTTTTTACTTACTTTTGCTATTTTATTAGATTTTACGTTTTTTGTATGTTTCATACATTTTAGACAGGTTTTAGGGTCTTTTTATATCCAAAGGATACTTGGACAAATTGGTCCAAAAGCATGGAAGAGCACCAACCAAATCAAGCACACAAAGTTAAATTCCAGGTGGAGCGGCCGTGCAGCCAACATGGAGCGGCCGTGCACCTAGCCATTTTCAGGCCATTTGTGGCCCTAAAATATAGAGCGGCCGTGCAGCTTGGAGAGGAGCGGCCGTGCGAAGTGTCAAGACTCAAATTCAAATCTGGCGCCAAGGGTCGCACGACCGTGCAACTTCCTTGACGCGGCCGTGCAAATCGTGACTGCAGATGTAAAGGCACCTTTTGATGGAACCCAATTGAAGAGTCTCCTCCCAATTATAAATAGGACCCTTGTAATCAGTCTTAGATACGAAATTTTAGAGAGAAATCACTGATACTTCATAGATAGAAAATACAAACACTTGTGATAACAATTTCCAAAGAGATTTGAAGATCAAGTTCATTGTTTGTTCTTGAAATTACCTTGGAAGAAAAGCAATAAAGTGAAGCACCATTTCCAGCATTTGCCTTCTATATTCATAAGTCTTTCTTACTCAATCTCTTACTTTTATTTCTTATATGTTATAAATGGCTTTGAGTAATCCCCCTTATTCTTGGGGTTGGAAACTCAAAAGCATACTTGTTCATCATTCAAAATGAAAAGTCTTGTCTTCTTTCTTCATCTAAACAATTTCTTTATACTATTCTCTAAATGCCTTACATTTTGGAGATGTCCAATTTATATGATTCAGTCAATTGAGAGAAGTACCTAGCGGAGAATCTCGATTAACGGAACCATATAAAGAAACTAGGTTTCATTGATCAAGAAAGTAGTTCAATGGCCTAGGGATGTTCCTTTAATGGAAAATATATCGACTCTCGTTCTTAAAGGGTTCTTACTAATTATAGTCAGCTAGAGATAAGCCGGAATGCCCGCTTGTGACAGGGCGGGAACAACGTAAACGGAAATCTCAAACAGTTAGGACATAATTAGTGAAGAATACAACGCTACTTGCTTGACCGTGAGAAGTAGTGCAAGCCGAATGTATCATCCTTGATTTTTATGAAAATCTTTTATCTCTAAGACAATGACGATTTGATGAACAAAACTATGTGTATGATTTCCAATCCCGAGAATGCTTCATTTTATAAGAATTTAATTAAAGAATTTTCTGTTTATGTTCTCTCTATTTTTCTAAAAACAAATTTTATCTCCCCCCAATCTTCTCTATAATTTCTAAAGACAAAAATATTCCCTAAAGTAAACCTTGTCTCTGTGGGATCGACCCGTACTTGCACCCTCTATATTACAATAGCCCGTGCGCTTGCGGATATAAATAAACCGTTAGGTTTCGACCGAACACATATCCGGGCCTTGCCTGACTTGGAGCGGCTGCGGACTGGCATTGATGCTGCAGAGCTTTCTGATGGTGGGGATTATGCCCAGTTTGTCTTCACTCGGCTGGTGACCCCTCGGGCATGGCCGCGGGAGGGCAATGGGGATGCGGATACCAGCGCCTCCCCGATTTTTTGAGTATGAGGCTGGGGGTGTCATTCGCCGCTCCTCATTTGACATGTCTGAGACTCATACTCATCTGTGGCTTCCCCGCGGGACTACCTCTGTGAGCAATCTTTTCTTTTCTGATTCGTTCAAGCCTTTTGCTGCTTTACTGTCTGTATCGATTGCTTCTGACTGTCTCTTTTGTTTCATTGAACAGGTCCCAGCCAAGACCTACAGGGTGGTGTCCAAGGCGCTCACCAGGGCTGTGAAGATGCTGCGCCAGTTTCAGAGGAGCACAGAGCATTGGAAGGGGAGATGCAGCTCCCAGCCCAGTGACGTCGTGCCTCCGAAGAAGAGGCACAGGCCGGCCTTGGCTCCTTCTGGTTCACAGGCAGGCGGGTCGAGTCAGCAGCCCCAGCCTGATGATGATGGCGAGGATGACCCTTATCAGCCCTCTTTTTCCACCGTGCCTGAGTGGCATGGGTATTATGGCGAGCCCTGCACTGGGGCCCACATGAGGATGATGATGATTCGGACGGCGAGATCTATGAGGCACCGGAGGGTGGCGGCGACGGCCAGGAGCAGAGCAGCTCTGAGGAGGAGGTGGGCAGCGTCCAGGACGACAGCGGCTCCGAGGAGGACGAGGAGGATGATTCTGAGCAGGATTGATCGCTGCGATCCCCTTTTGTCATGCTTTAGACTCTTTTAGGGAGAGAGAGAGGAGATGCATGCACTGTTTTTGTTCTCTTGGGTTGTAAAACAAGCATTTTATTGCATTTTTGTATTTTGATGACTGAAATATTTATTATTTGCATATTTGTTAGCTCATATGCACGAGCTTGTCCCAAGAATGGCACAAAATGATGGTTTTTGATGTGATTGGGTGTTTTTGTGATTTTTGTATGTATTAGGTAACGTTCATGCGTCTGCGGGGGTGTCGGATGTGCCGAATCCTCTCTCGTGGGCTTGATGAGTGAAAGGGAGTGTTTATGTATGATTTTCTGGTGTTTTGGACAGGTTTGGGTAGGCTTTTGAGCAAGCATTGAGCTGCTTGGGGTTGCTGCAGTTGCAGCTGCTGCTGTTTCTGATGGGACTCTCCATGTCGTCCGACACATGACTTCATGGAACTTCCCTGTCGTCCGACAGGGAGAGTCTGGGGGACAGATTTCTTGATCAGCAAGCCCCAGCATTTAAAAGGAGGCAGACTCGTAAAGAACATATTCCAGCAGTCAGAGCAGACTTCAAACTGGTCTTCCACCCCGAAATTAGCCCCAAGATTCGACCTTTGACCCGAAATGGAGCATTATAACGACAGATCTAAGACCAAAGAACGTCAATTTCATTTCGATCTCATAAATCTAACCTGCCATCATCGTAGCAACAATAGGAGGGTTATCGACCAACGATATGGGTTGAGATGCATCTGGGCATTAAAGGAGTGGGCGGTAGATTAGAATCTTCTTCGGCCGCGCCCGACATCGGGATTGCGAGAGGCATGTCTTTACCCTTTCATATAATGACCTTACACCCACCATCAAGAGTTTCACACTCGACCGGGGAGCCGAGCTCAGTGGATGCCGTTTTCCCACGAGATCCACGACCTCGACCGAGCAAGCTGGCCGATTTCTTGGGATTTCACACAGAGCGTAACCGATCCGATTCTCGACTCCGTCCTTTGTTGACCCGGCCCGTATAGCCCGATTGGTCAGATCGCATCCGGAGCTGTTTGACCCATCCACGGCCATGGATATTTTTATGCTGACTATGATCTCCCTATACTGCTTTTGTGAGTATGACGGGGTATGCTCCGGTTTACTGCTGGGAGTTGTTAGACAGATGCGGGGTTCTCGTGGTACCGCATTGACTGAGATCCGACCCGGGCAGGGAGAGAGAGACATAGTTCCCATTTTGCTGGCAGAGACTTATCATGGGATGGACCGACTGGCTGGAGGGTCATTGCACATGGGACGCGGCAGCCCCAGTCTCTTATCATTGTGGCTCTTTGAGCGGTTGAGGCTTATCTCTCCATTACCCGCAGGACAGACTGCAGCACCATGGGTTACACAACAAAGGCGAGTGGCTCCGGAGGCTTCACAAGAGAGCTGGAAGAGGCGATTGGCTAGGTATACTACCACTGATATTCAGTACTGGGTTCTTGGATGGAGGCTTGAGACCATGAGCGGCAGGCAGGATGACTCTGCTGTAGTGAGGCTGCCGGGATTACACTTCTCATCATTCAGCATCCCCTTACTTGTTCAGAGGCAGTATGGATACCCACAACAGGCTGTTGATGGGTTCAGAGAGCAGATGGCCTGGGATACCGTTCTTCTTGACATGACTGATGTTCGGACCCTCAGTTTCTTTGCCAGGGCTTTTTCTGGAGCATCTTTTCCCGCTCACACACTGATACGGAAGACCCGTAGAATCACATATTTGTCGACCCTGTATCTCATTTGGTATGGGGAGCACATGGGACCAGTTCAGCACATCATTGAAGTATATTGCCGAGGGATCCGAGGAGGAGACCAAACTAACCAGGAGCTACGCGATGCTAAGGCACATGTGCCGACCTGCACAACGTGACCGATGATCCTAAGCGAGATTTTGAGAGTCTCGTAGAGAGGAGAGCCAAGATGAGGGATGACCCCGAAGTTATGGCCCTGAGGACAGCTTTGAGAGAGGAAAGGGATGCCTGTGCAGCGCCGAGAGCCGCCGGATTGGTTGACTCACCGACTCGTATGATTCCCGAGCCGGACGACGGGAGACAGAACTGCTGGGATAGCTAAGCCAAAGACCTCCCGAGGATCGAGGAAAAGGAAGAAGAAGAATGCTAGTTCGGGAGTGGGAACGAGTGACTAGGATTAGGTGACCTATCATTGTATCCCTTGTCATTGGCTACGCATACAATTTAGATGTTCTTTTTAAAAGATATTATCTCGCTAATGTTAATGAGTCGAGAGTAGACCGTGCTTGAACTCATCAATGAATGTATTAATGTGATGAAAGTTGAAATTACTTCGTAACTTAATCAAGACACATTTTGGTAATCACAAATACAATCAAGCTGACAGGATTTGGTGATTTTTATGATTTTTAGACCGAACCGCGAATCACCGCCACGTTCCCCTTTACAAAATGGACTAAGGGGCTCAGGTCTCCGTAGTTCGACCCAATTAACTTTGTGTTTAAGAAAGGGATAAATAGAAGGGGGACAAATGGTGCAACCCTGTTTTTTACCTAGACCGCCCGTTTTTAGGGTTTTCAACCTAGTTGGGTATATTCTTTTAGCACCGAGCGCGCCATTGTTTTGCACCTGACCGCCTTTCGAGAGGTTTTCAGCCTCGTCCGGGTACATTATTTTCGCGCTTTTGTTTTTCTTTTCTTTCTTTTTTATTATTTTTTTTTTATATAGAGGGGAAGACTCGATTCAGACGTAATAGCGGCATAGTTTGTCGCCGTTCACCGGGTGCATGAAGGGGTTACCATCCAAATCTGTCAACTTTATTGCTCCGCCAGAGAAGATCTCCTTTACCAAATACGGGCCTACCCAGACTGGCGCCCACTTGCCCAAAGGACTGAATTGATTCGGCGGCTTTTCTTTTAGGACCAAGTCACCCACTTTAATGTCACGGGGATGTACCTTCTTGTCAAAGGCCCTAGCCATGCGCTTCTGATAAGCCCGGATGTGCTCCATTGCCTTAAGCCTTCGCTCGTCTAGAAGAGCTAACTCGTCATGTCGACTATGAAGCCAGTCTATCTCGTTGACTTCATTTTCAAGCAGAACCTGAAGAGAGGGTATCTCTAACTCAATGGGCAAAACGACATCCATTCCATATGTCAAAGCAAACGGGGTTTCACCGGTGGCTGTTCTTACTGAAGTGAGGTAGCCCCATAGTGCCAAGTGAAGCTTCTCAGGCCAATCCCGGCTCCTTTCAGCCATCTTCCGGATGATCCTTTCCAGGTTTTTGTTTGCTGCCTCGACAGCACCATTGGTTTGAGGGCGATAAGGGGAGGACTTATGTCGCTTGATCCTGAATTCTGCGAACAGTTCGTCGGTATGTCCCTCGAAGTGTGACCCATTGTCGGAGATAATCTCATTCGGAACTCCGTATCGGCACAGAATGTTTTTTTTATGAAACGGGCTACCTTTTTGGAGTTCAGGACCTTGTAGGATGCCGCTTCAACCCACTTGGTGGAGTAATCCACAGCGACCAACACGAATTTGTGCCCATTGCTACCGGCAGGAGTTATCTTCCCAATAACATCGATCCCCCAAGTTGCGAATGGCCAAGGAGTGCTCATACAAAGAGAGATCATGGGGAGGTATATGGTTGAGATTGAGAACCGCTCGACATTTATCGCAGTTCGCACAAACCGAATACGCCGCTTCCATGGAGATCCAATAATAACCCATCCTGAGTATACTAAATCATCAAGGCTCGGGCGTTCATATGTGGTCCACATGCGCCACCATGGACTTCTTCCATGACCTTTCTGGCCTTAGACTTGCTGATGTAGAGTAGAAGTGGCCCTCGGTGCCTCTTCTTCCATAAATCATCTCCCAGAATAACGTACTGTGCAGACAACCTTTTCAACGCTTGTAAACTTTTGGCGCAGAGACCTTCTTTTAGCCTACCATCCTTTTCTGTCGGGAATGAGGCTTCGCCATGCTTAAGGTACTGGAAGATCTGGCTGTACCATAGGTCATCGACTTTTTCTAGCTCAATCTGACAACAGTAGGCAGGGTTCTCGCGCCTCCCAACTCTGAACGGCTTTACTGACTTTCCCTCTGGAATCTCTACCAAAGAGGCTAGAGTGGCCAGGGCATCCGCGAACCTGTTCTTGTCCCGGGTAGATAGTGGAACGTGACCTCCTTGGGAATCGGTCGATCAGGTCCTCCATGTAAGCATAGTACATCTGTAAGTACTGGTCCACGGTTCTCCACTTATTGGATACCTGATTGATGATTAGCTGAGAGTCTCCGTACACCTCCAACTTTTCGACATTTCGTTCTAAAGCTGCCTCGAGGCCAGCTATACAAGCTTCGTATTCCGCAGCGTTGTTAGTAGCCGAGAAATTCAACTTGATAGCTATGGGGGTGTGCACATCCTTTGGATCAACCAACACCATGCCGATACCATTGCCCCTTTTGTTGGCGGCACCATCAAAGAACAACTGCCAACGGTCTGTACCTTCTATCATGAAAATTCCATCGTCTGGAAATTGGGGTTCGAACTCGGGCACTTCTGAGCTTGGGAAATCTGCCAAATGATCTGACAGAGCTTGGCCTTTGATTGCCTTACGGGTTACGAACTTGATATCAAATTCGGCTAAGAAGAATGACCATTTCGCAAGCCTTGATGACAGAGAAGACTTACCGAACAGGCACTTGATGGGGTCCATTTTTAACACTGTGTGGACCGCATGTGCCAAAAGATAATGTCTCAATTTGCCGAACCACCCATACCAAAGCCGCATGTTTTTCTCTAAAGCCGAATAGTTCAACTCGCCGCCCGAAGCTTCCTACGACGAAGTATATGGTATTTTCCACTTTTGAATACGGCTTTTCTTGCGCAAGCATGGCTCCGAGCCGTATCTCAGAATCGTCAAATATAGCAACAAGGGCTTGTCCTTATGTGGAGGACACAGGATTGGGGGATGGACTAAGTAGGCCTTGATTGTCTCGAAGGCATTCTGACACTATTCGTTCCATTCAACCTCCTGATTCTTCCGGAGCAGCTTGAAGATCGGCTCACAGATAGAAGTTAGCTGGTGGATGAAGCGGCTGATATACTGGAGATGGCCCATGAAAGCCTTCACCTCTGTGACTGTCGTCGGCGGCTTCATCTCCATGATGGCTTTAATCTTTCTTGGATCGGCTTCGATTCCTCGTTCTGTGACCATATATCCCAGAACTTTTCCTCGGACTACGCCAAAAGTGCATTTTGCCGGGTTCAACCTCATCTCATGCTCCCGCAGCCGGTTAAAGAACTTCCTCAAGTCGATCAAGTGTTGACCATCTGATCCCTTGGAGTGAATGATCATATCATCAACATAGACCTCGATCTCCTTATGGATCATGTCATGGAAAAGTGCAGTGACTGCTCGCTGGTAAGTGGCACCGGCATTCTTCAGGCCGAAGGGCATAACCGTATAGCAGAAGGTCCCCCAAGGGCTGGTGAAGGCAGTCTTTTCCTGATCTTCTTCGGCGACTTTAATCTGATTGTATCCCGCAAAGCCGTCTACAAATGACTTGACTTCGTAACTGGCAGTAGTATCTACCAACAGATCGATATTGGGCAAGGGAAAGTCATCCTTCGGGCTAGCTTTGTTTAGGTCTCTGAAGTCCACACAAACCCTGACTTTGCCATTCGACTTGGTAACCGTCACTATGTTTGTGAGCACCCCAACCCGGGACCTAACACGTGTCCCGAGCTAAGGGAGCTCAAACTAAGAAATTCCATCTAAATTTTAAAACATTTATTTGCCTTTAAAAGAAAACCACTTTTCAAACTTCCAAATAAACATCAATTGATAATATCCCTACTCAAAGGAAATCCAACTACAACTTTAATAAACCGAAGTCTAACCAATTACATTAGAAACCTTAATTAACCTTGTTTAACAAAAGAGTTTTCCATACAATTTACAAAAGAGGAATACTTAATAAATACTCCTAACAGCCGACTCCTATACTTAACTTGTCAAGCCCCAAAAGCAAAGTCCACAATGAAATCCCCGGCCTCACGGGTTCGGGTCACCTGTCTCGGAATCTAAAACAGTAAAGGGGAGGGGTGAGAATAAATCTCAATGAGCTATTATGATATGCAGCAAGATGCCAAACAAAGTGCAACACATAGCATGGTAGCACATAACACATTATAAAAGCGGTAAACACCTTACGTTACCTCATTTTACCTTTTTCCCGTCTGAACAATAAGTCGTACAACGTGGGAGTAAAACTCCACTCTTTGATGAATTGCCTCCAGCACATTCACCTCTTATAGGACTCATACCCCAGACCATCCATATAAGAAAGGATACCTATTTTAGAATATCCAAAAATAATATCGTCCCTCCTTACAACGATCGCAACAGGTCTGTAAAGCTTTTTGGTCAATACAGTCGTTAGCACAGCCCCACCCCGTGGCCACAGAGTGGGGAAGGGTCACCGGTATGACGAACCTTCAATCACTTATTGAACAAATCAATAATTGATTGAAATCCATCATACCCACCCGAACATAAACACGCTCAAGCACATAATAGATACTTGAGATAATCCACAAAACGGGATAACAATATAACAACATGGTAAAATATACTCATGTCCAACAAATACCATAGTGCAACAATTGATCAACACACTATGCATAATATAAACAATGTATATGAACTCAATGTAAGGCAAGGAAGTAGCATCAATCCATCCTACAAGGTCATTATACAATAATACATAGCCTCTTGAAAGGTCTAAGTTGAATCTACCAAGTTGGGATCATCAGTGTATAGTTACCAAACTAGGTTATCTAACGTTTTCCAAGCCACATTTAAAGTACTTCCACTATTCCATTTTGATCACTTAGGATGTCAATGTGTAGCCAAAGTATTCTACTTTAATCTAGGTAAAAGATATTTCATTTTGGTTCGAGTTTGATTAGGTTTGAATAGCCCTAAAGTTGAGGTGAACAAATCTGACCAGGGCACGACTCGTGCCCCAGGCACGACTCGTGCCCAAATTACCCTCGTAACCTGGCGTCCCCTTGCGGTCACGACTTCCCTTTATCCAAGGGACGACTCGTGACCTTTACATGGCACGACTCGTGCACGAGGTCACGACTCGTGCCCTCGGCCCGTAAAGGTAAAAACAAGAAGAACAACAACAATCTCCCAAAATACCAAAATTCCAACCAAGGGTATTCTAAGTTATGAACCTAAGGGGCATTTCCAACTTTGGTAACTTCAATCTACTCCATTTAATCCATGAAACCATGCCTTAAACCTAGATCAATTCAACTTCCAAAACTCATAATATTTCTATAAACCCAACAAAGTTCTCAATCAACACTTTCAAGAGAACAAACACAATAACATTTATCTTCATGATCATTCAAAGAAAGAAAGGTCATAACAACTCACCACAAGAATTCCAACCCATTTCATTAACATATTTTAAGTTTGATTTTCTAAACTAACTCCACCCATTTCCTTACCTTATTTCAAGTTAAACTCTCTTAATCCAACCAAACACATTTTCTTATACTCTTGATCAACTACTATGAACCAAAACATCATTCTCTAACATTAACCAATTTTCTCAAGTTCCAAGAAGGTTTCCAATCCTCAAAAACCATTATAACAACAACCACAACAACATAGTTCATGAACATTAAAGAAGGGAAAGTCATAATAACTCACCTTAGGGTTTTGAAAAAGGAAGGTTGATCTTTCTAGCTTGATGAATTCTCCTAGGTGATTCCACTTCAAAAATGCCCTTAGACTTGAATTTGGAGGAGAAGTAGCTTGGCTTCAAAGCTTGGAGGAAGGGGCTTCCATGGAGTTTCTCTAGGAAAAATATGGGATGAATGAATGAAGGAGGAAGAAGCATGAATGAAGGAGAAGGAAGGAGTGTGAGGAGGATAATGGAGAGGGAGGGGGCCGGTCATGGAGGGAGTTAGAGGAGGGCACATGGCAAGCCTAGAGAAGGTAAGACAATTGGCCCCCCAACAAAATTAACCTAAGGCTTCCATCCCTTTTTAAATTAAAATAAATCCTTATCCCATTAATTCATTCTACTCATTTAACCTCCCTATACTATTTATCATATTTCCATTATTATTATTTCCCCAATTTTCTTTATTTAACAACCAATAATTTTTCAAGAGGTTCCAAATTCACTTCTCACCCAATTTATCTTAATTTAAGAATTTAAAGACATGATTGAACACATAAAATAAATATGAATATTAAAAGCATTTAATATAATATTAAAAATTGATGCCTAGGGTTGGGGTCGTTACACTCACTCCCCCTTAAAGAAAATTCGTCCCGAATTTGATTGTCACTTACCCTAAGGTTCAAAAAGCAAAGGTTACCTTTCACACATTTTAGCTTAATATTTTCAATTAGACGTTTCAAGGGCAAGATTCTACTATACATTCTCACAACCCGAGTACTCTAGAACTTCACTTCTCAATTATTCTCTTCACTTCTATGATTCTTCCCAAGATTTCTAATTTCATTAATAATACGATTCTACGACACAACATCCCAAGAATACCATACAACTATTACTACCCGAATTTCCACGACCTCAAGAAAGTACCATTAAATAAAAGTATTACAACTTAAGTTACCAAATATATCACGATATTATATTTAAAACTTCAAATATTCTATAAGTTGATCCAAGTCGGTCTATAAGTCAAATCGTGAATCTTTTCTAGAACTTCAATTGGATTAACAAACTTTGGCGCTAAATTACCTTAGGCCTAACTTTACTAATTCCATCCCAATAAATTGGAGATCGATAATATCTCCACCGAACTACGCCTCATACGATTTTATCTCAAAGCTAGAATGATACCTGCTATTTACGCAAACTCGCTAAGGTTAATTAAACTTCTCAAGTTGAAGGGAAATCTGTCACACAAACATAACCTATTCTTCCAGAATTTGGGTAGTCTTCAAATCTCTTCCTTTCGACTAACTAAATCTTTCAACTCTTAGGGTCGGTAACTAACCCCGGAAGGGAGCTTCAAAAGATAAGATTCCACTTAAACCACACAAACAATTATAACCACTCTCGATAAACGATAAGAAAATTCCGCTTTACCTAAGTTAGCTTCCCCGGAACATACGCTATCACCTTCCCATTTTGTATAACACAACACCACGATCTTACGGTAATACATACTTAAAACTTCACAAGATCCTCACATCCACTAGGTAAGGTAAGGATCGGGTTCAAAGCTAACCTATTCTCCATTACTAACCATATGATTCACCCTTGTTACATCCCCGCACCATTTATACGTCCTTTAAAGTCAACTAAAGCAACGACTCTACAATTCTTAAGAATTCCTTAAATTTCTTAGGTAACACTTGCCAACTTAAGGATCAACCGACTTAATCCTCACAAGATCCATGGTAACATCCACGTTTAAGACTATAGAACCCAAAATGTTGAAAACTTCTCGAGCCAACTCACACTAGCTAAACTTTGCATACAAGTACTTCTCACCAAGGATTATTAACCCTATCCTCCAATGATTTTTTTTATGATCCTCTCGAAACTTTAATTAACAAGAGACCCTCAATTCTAATTACCATAAAGCCATCAAAATAAGGCTTAAAAATTCTGCTTATCATACTCAGAACCAACACATGAAATATACCGGCGGGAGCACATTTACCATTTACTCACAATTAGCACATACAATTTTTGAAAAGACTTCTTATGCAAGTCTAACATATACTAATTACCCTTCACATCTTAATTCAAATGTTTCACCTTAAATATTCACATATAACAAGAATTTCACACTAAGGTTTACCTATAACAAATACCAATATAAGCAATCTAGGCATGGAAAAAGGAGACTCACTTATTATGATAGTCTACCATTATACAACAACTACTTAACCCTCCCGGTCAAGTATATCTCAAAATCATAAATTAATAATTATACCAATCCAACTGGCAATACATACTCAGTCATGACCACATCACTATCGTGGTAAATCAAGGGAGGTTCGAGGTATCCTCTCATAAGAGCAGAATCCTCTAACAATAAAATAACATCTCAAACAATATATGTCACATATAAGCAAAATGTGATGCCAAGCATAAATGATATGCAACATGATCCATAAAATATGACCCCTAATTGCCGAGACAGGGAATATACCTTTAGTAACCTCCGAGGAAACTATCTCTCCTAGGTTCGAAACATGTACTCGACCATAGACCTTCTCTTTCGGTTCTCCTTCGCTATCTCTTTTGGTACCACCTCTTTGTCGTCCACCCAGCTGACCGCTGCTTGAAGCTCGTCCCCTCGTCATCCTTGGGCAATTCCTCTTAAAGTGTCCCGATGCTCCACATTTTAAACACTTGCCTTGCTTACTCCAACACCGATCTTCGGTATGTCCAACCTTCTTGCAAAATCCACAAATCATCCCATACTGCTTGGGTATTGGCCTAGACGAAGAAGCTACCACAAGTTCCTCTCTCATACTTCCTGAAGTTAAAGCACTTGGCTGTCCTCTAATGACCTTGGATCCTTATCCTAGATACTTTGGCTTATTTCTAATCCCACTTCCGGACCTTCCACTATTTTCCTCAATGTCCTTCTCGACCTTATATGCTCTATCTATGACTGTCTGATAATCGGCGAAACCATCAATCCATAATTCCTTCCTATACTCACTTCTCAAACCTGTTACAAACTTCTGAACCCTTTTCACTTCATGCGATACCAAATGAGGGCAACACCTAGCTAATTCCTCAAACCGGACTGAATACTGATCTACCGTCATGTTCCCTTGTTTTAGTCCTAAGAATTCAATCTCCTTCTTATCCCTTGTAACCATTGAAATGAAGTAGTCCTCGAACTGTTGAGTGAAATTATCCCAAGTGCAGGGCGTATGATCCCGCTCCCAACTTCCCTTCAAATTCTGCCACCACTGATCAGCTAAACCTTCGAGTTTGAACACGGCATACCTAACTTTCTCTTCGTTGCGACTTTCCATAACCTCAAAGATTTTGTTCATTCTTTCTAACCATTTTTCTGCCTTTAGCGGACAGGATATCCATTAAAACTTGGCGGATTCAACTTCACAAACCTTTCCCATCCATCGCTTCGACATCCCTCGGGTTGATTCGGAACCGATCCTCTAGTCTCCATATCTGTACAAATTTCCTAAATAATTTCATCATTTCTTCATCCCGAATTCCGCCTATCCCCAAATCTTCTTCAATTTCTAGAACCTTCCGTGATCATCCTTGCTTAGGCCATTAGAACGAACTCTGCATTAAACACTCGGCGTCAATTTCCACACATTCCCCCTTAGTTTAGACATCTACCCTTGACCTCTAAACTAAGCTCGACATTCTATTGTGAGCACCCCAACCCGGGACCTGACACGTGTCCCGCGCTAAGGGAGCTCAAACTAAGAAATTCCATCTAAATTTTAAAACATTTATTTGCCTTTAAAAAGAAAACCACTTTTCAAACTTCCAAATAAACATCAATTGATAATATCCCTACTCAAAGGAAATCCAACTACAACTTTAATAAACCGAAGTCTAACCAATTACATTAGAAACCTTAATTAACCTTGTTTAACAAAAGAGTTTTCCATACAATTTACAAAAGAGGAATACTTAATAAATACTCCTAACAGCCGACTCCTATACTTAACTTGTCAAGCCCCAAAAGCAAAGTCCACAATGAAATCCCCGGCCTCACGGGTTCGGGTCACCTGTCTCGGAATCTAAAATGTAAAGGGAGAGGGGTGAGAATAAATCTCAATGAGCTATTATGATATGCGGCAAGATGCCAAACAAAGTGCAACACATAGCATGGTAGCACATAACACATTATAAAAGCGGTAAACACCTTACGTTACCTCATTTTACCTTTTTCCCGTCTGAACAATAAGTCGTACAACGTGGGAGTAAAACTCCACTCTTTGATGAATTGCCTCCAGCACATTCACCTCTTATAGGACTCATACCCCAGACCATCCATATAAGAAAGGATACCTATTTTAGAATATCCAAAAATAATATCGTCCCTCCTTACAACGATCGCAACAGGTCTGTAAAGCTTTTTGGGTCAATACAGTCGTTAGCACAGCCCCACCCCGTGGCCACAGAGTGGGGAAGGGTCACCGGTATGACGAACCTTCAATCACTTATTGAACAAATCAATAATTGATTGAAATCCATCATACCCACCCGAACATAAACACGCTCAAGCACATAATAGATACTTGAGATAATCCACAAAACGGGATAACAATATAACAACATGGTAAAATATACTCATGTCCAACAAATACCATAGTGCAACAATTGATCAACACACTATGCATAATATAAACAATGTATATGAACTCAATGTAAGGCAAGGAAGTAGCATCAATCCATCCTACAAGGTCATTATACAATAATACATAGCCTCTTGAAAGGTCTAAGTTGAATCTACCAAGTTGGGATCATCAGTGTATAGTTACCAAACTAGGTTATCTAACGTTTTCCAAGCCACATTTAAAGTACTTCCACTATTCCATTTTGATCACTTAGGATGTCAATGTGTAGCCAAAGTATTCTACTTTAATCTAGGTAAAAGATATTTCATTTTGGTTCGAGTTTGATTAGGTTTGAATAGCCCTAAAGTTGAGGTGAACAAATCGACCGGGGCACGACTTCGTGCCCCGGGGCACGACTCGTGCCCAAATTACCCCCTCGTAACACCGGCGTCCCCTTCTGGTCACGACTTCCCTTTATCCAAGGGACGACTCGTGACCTTTACATGGCACGACTCGTGCCTGAGGTCACGACTCGTGCCCTCGGCCCAGAAAGGTAAAAACAGCAGCAACAACAACAATCTCCCAAAATACCAAAATTCCAACCAAGGGTATTCTAAGTTATGAACCTAAGGGGCATTTCCAACTTTGGTAACTTCAATCTACTCCATTTAATCCATGAAACCATGCCTTAAACCTAGATCAATTCAACTTCCAAAACTCATAATATTTCTATAAACCCAACAAAGTTCTCAATCAACACTTTCAAGAGAACAAACACAATAACATTTATCTTCATGATCATTCAAAGAAAGAAAGGTCATAACAACTCACCACAAGAATTCCAACCCATTTCATTAACATATTTTAAGTTTGATTTTCTAAACTAACTCCACCCATTTCCTTACCTTATTTCAAGTTAAACTCTCTTAATCCAACCAAACACATTTTCTTATACTCTTGATCAACTACTATGAACCAAAACATCATTCTCTAACATTAACCAATTTTCTCAAGTTCCAAGAAGGTTTCCAATCCTCAAAAACCATTATAACAACAACCACAACAACATAGTTCATGAACATTAAAGAAGGGAAAGTCATAATAACTCACCTTAGGGTTTTGAAAAAGGAAGGTTGATCTTTCTAGCTTGATGAATTCTCCTAGGTGATTCCACTTCAAAAATGCCCTTAGACTTGAATTTGGAGGAGAAGTAGCTTGGCTTCAAAGCTTGGAGGAAGGGGCTTCCATGGAGTTTCTCTAGGAAAAATATGGGATGAATGAATGAAGGAGGAAGAAGCATGAATGAAGGAGAAGGAAGGAGTGTGAGGAGGATAATGGAGAGGGAGGGGGCCGGTCATGGAGGGAGTTAGAGGAGGGCACATGGCAAGCCTAGAGAAGGTAAGACAATTGGCCCCCCAACAAAATTAACCTAAGGCTTCCATCCCTTTTTAAATTAAAATAAATCCTTATCCCATTAATTCATTCTACTCATTTAACCTCCCTATACTATTTATCATATTTCCATTATTATTATTTCCCCAATTTTCTTTATTTAACAACCAATAATTTTTCAAGAGGTTCCAAATTCACTTCTCACCCAATTTATCTTAATTTAAGAATTTAAAGACATGATTGAACACATAAAATAAATATGAATATTAAAAGCATTTAATATAATATTAAAAATTGATGCCTAGGGTTGGGGTCGTTACAATGTTGGCCAACCACTTGGGGTATTCGGCCACTCTAATGAAACCCACTCTGAGCAGCTTCTCTATTTCTTCTTTGACCTGGAGAGACCATTCTGGCTTGATCTGGTGAAGCTTCTGCTTGACTGGCCTGGCTTCTGGGTCCAGGGGTATTCGGTGCTCGACAGTTGAAGTATCCAACCCGGGCATGTCTTTGTAGGACCAGGCAAATACATCCACGTACTCCTTGAGCAAATCAATGAGGGCTTCCCGTTCTTCCCCGGTGAAGAAACTGCCAATCTGTGTCTCTTTGGGTTCTTCAGTAGTTCCCAAATTCACTGTAGTTAATACCTCATCGGCAGCTTGGGCCCGATTGTCGTCTCGGTCAAAAACCTGCTTTATATTATCATTTAAAAAGTTTTCATCTAAAAAGTCTGTGTCCTCTTCAAATGAATCATTATTAACCACTTTTAAGTCATTAAGATTTGTCTTAGTTAACTTATCATTTGTTAAGGTGGCAATTAAGGGATACGCAGAAAGGTCAACCATTTCATTCAACGCAAAAGGGAAGACAGAGTTAAAGACACGGCGATGATCATCAGCCGTGAGAGTATCAGACCTATCTAGAGACTCGAACTCAATAACAAAAGACTCTGAGGACTGACTCAGGATTACAGGGACAAACTTAGACTCGGACACACCAGGACGAGGGGTTAGCCTGAGCTTTTTAACCATAACTTCCCGGCTGGCGATTGGTCCCTTGAAGGAAGTCCAATTCCGGAGCGGCATCTCTGAAGTGCTGACGAATGTGCGCGGGTCAATCTCTTTGTCCCCACCAAACTCGATCACTGATACGTAGTCTTTCCCAGCCAGAAGATCAGTCACAGGTACATAATCATCCCCGGTCAGAAGGTCAACCATGCCGAAAGGATCTTTAGCAGCCCCGGCCACCAACAATGCCGCTTCGCATAAGTCAATCAACGGTGCTTCCATCAGTGGATCAGCCCCGACGGTTTCTGATAGATCGGCTTCTTCGAACAAAGCTGCGACATCTTCGCCCATATCGAGCTCGGTGGTTTCGTCGACTTCCCCAATCATAGGCTCGACCACAGATAACTTCCTGAACTGGTCAGTGAAATCGGGACTTCCCCAGAAGTGATACTGGCTTTCGAAGGTAGTCACAGCCCCTGGAATGTTAGGCTTGTTAATGATAAACTCCTGGATAGGGTTGCTTTTCAAAGCAAGACCTTTCATCTTCTCGAGCTGGCCCTTGGGGCACACAAAATCATCACCCTTTTCTTTGACGAAGTATTTTTCCAAGGAAGGGTGGTAAGGACGGAGATTAGGTTTGACATATGGCTTTCCAGCAGCACTAGCCTTTCTCTTTCTCGCGCTTCAATCACGTCGGCCTCTTTATCCTTGGGGGTCTTCCCAACATATCCCAGACCTTCCCTGTCCTTTTTTAGCTTTAATTCTTCAAGCTTGGGGGTACTCTGCTGACGTCTACCCAGACCAAGCCCCGAAATGTAGTTCATACGTCTCATCATCACCATAACTGGAGGGATCTTATCAAAGGAAGTTGTTAGGTCGATTGCGCAGATCTGGGCGTTTGGGCTCTCGACCCTGAAACTGCTCAACATCAAGTTGGCTTCATCGTGTTTAATTTCCATTACCGGCCTTCCCTCATCATCGGTGCCCTCGATGGTAACACTATCTCCATAGATGATGATCAGCTCACCATCTTGGACGAACTTGACGCATTGATGCAAGGTTGAAGCGACCCCATTGATTTGGTGCAGCCACGGCCTTCCTAGCAGAGCGGAGAAACTGACCGGAATGTCTATCACCTGAAACGCAACTACCAGAGGTTTCTTGCCGAACCACATAGTTAACGGTATCACACCTAAAACCTTCCTAGACGTGGAGTCATACGCCTTTATGGTTTGGTCGGATGGCTTCAAATCAGTGGCCTTAATATTTAACAGGCTCATCATTCTGGCAAGCAATACGTTCATAGCCGAGCCGTTGTCCACCATTACGTGGGGAAGCCGACGTCCATCTAACTGAACAGTGATGTGCAGAGACTCGTTGTGATTGGTTCCATACTTTGGCAAATCCAATTCTGTAAAGGTGATGATATTTCCGTACTGGGCGGTACCTATCAACTGGCATGCTTCATCAGGGGTGGAATTTACGGACACCGTTGTTTAGATAGGGATTCCTCCAACTTCAACTTGTGAGGATAAGAAGAAGTTAAGAGGGACCAGAGAGAAATGTTGGCCTGGGTTCGCTTCAATTGTGCAAGGATTGGGTCGTTCCCTGTTAAATCCTCTTCGACTGTCCCCTTAGCGTACGGACTTTTACTAGCTCCATCTCCCGGAACAACTGCTTCTTTGTCTTTCCTTGATGATCCGGCAACATCAGTTCCCAACATTTTTCCTGACCTGGTGAGCAAGTTCACCTCAGCTTCTTGGTCCTCATCGTGTTCTGCACTGGTTGCTTTCAATTCTGACCAACTCAACGGAGGTCCCTGTGTAGAGTACGGCCAGGCTGCTTGTCGCAATTGATTAACAGTGATTGCTGAGCTTGAATTTGCGGCGCGCTTAATCTCTTCCCAAGTGAGGGGAGTAGATTGGGAATTGGGGGAAATGTCATTATGCTGGACATCATTTGCTAGTTTTGCTGCGACTCGAATATCATCCCAAGACAACATATAGCAGAAATGAGCATTCGATTCATCATCAACATTGATTACATCATTGTTTGCGGGCACAACAGCCTCAAATTTACTCACACCCTCGTTGAGACTAGCCTTACCAAATTCTATGACATTGACAAACTCGATCATGTTGACCCTGTTGTTGTTGTTAGGCAGAGGATTGGTGACGATGTTCGGCTTCTCAATCTTGCGCTGGTCGATCAGACTCTGAACGATCCTCCTCAGTGTGAAACAACTGTTGGTAGTATGGCCCGAATTCTGGTGGTAGCGGCACTTCAAGCTACGATCCAGTCCCGGGGTGTTAGGAGTAGGGTAGTTCTCCAAAGGTTTGATCATTCCTGTCCTCATCAAACCATCAAATACCTCTTCGAGCGGCATCCCCAAATCATCATATTTCGACTTCTGAGGCCGTCCTCCACCACGGCCGGGTAGCTGATTGTTCTCCCCTTGAATGTAGTTGACGGTGTTAGAGACCGCAGTTTCTTTGCCTTTCGAAGCAACAAGGGCAGAGCTTGGAAATCGATAGCGGGGAGCTGGAGCATTACCAGGAGCAGGAGTTGGAACGATGGAGTAGGTAGCATTCTCACTTTCGGCCCCTGCGCTCACCATTTCTCGCAGATTCGGGTAGTATCCCCGGCCAATGGCTTCCCTGACAGATGGTTTGACGCATGAAAGGAAGATGGACTTTTCGTCAGAGAGGGGGATCGGGTGAACCAACTCATTAAGCTTCTTGTTTCACCTCTTATAAAAGTCTGTTACGGACTCATCGTGCCTCTGGATGGTGCCGATCAAGTCACTACGGGTGGTGTACCACTCGATACTTCCTTTGTATTTATCCAAAAAGGCATCACTGATCTGGGACTATGTAGCCCTCGCTTTCGGTTTAAGGCCCAGGAACCATCTCAAAGGATAGTCATCGAGGGATAAGTGAAAGTAAAGGGCTAGCATCTCTTCGGTGGCCCCTTTGGCACCCATTGACATGATGTAGCTGTTCATGTGAGTTTTAGGGCATGTGGAGCCTTCAAACTTAGTTATGGGGGCATCTTGAAGTTCTTCGGGAGGGCCTTGGAGTCCTTGAGCTCTACGGAGCTAACCATGCTGGATCCAAAAGTCATCTTGTGCAATTGTTCTTTCACATACTTCAGTTCTTCTTTTAAACTTGAAACCTCGGAAGACGGGGGTTGTCCTACAGTCGGAGCTACTGTTGAGGATGGCACTGGAAACTCTGGCGTGGACCTGATTGGCAAGGCAGCCGGAGGAAGACCAAGAGTGCTGGGTATGCTAACATTGCTGTCCACTAAGCCAACTGGGCTGGGGATCTTGTTCCCGTACATGTCGTAACCATTGAATTGGACATCGGGATTCCGGGGCCCAAACTGTACTGATTGGCTACCGACCTGACCATGAGCAGGGGACCTGATGCTGGTGCATGGAGCTGAATATGGGGTGGAACCGTACATATGCTGGGTGAGAGGAGAACAAACCGCAGGCTGAGGGATGTTGTTTTGGAATTGGGGTTGTGGATATTGCGGGATCGATCTGGCAAATCGGCTACGACATGCGATACCCGTTCTGCTGTTGATTGGACTGATCATGAGGAGCAACAAACTAACCACCAAAAGCTGGGTTGGATGGCTGACTCGCGTTGCCATACGGACTTTGACCCTGAGCCCCAAACTGATTCTGAATATACCCAAACTGCTCCTGGTTGACACCACTAGGTTGCTGACTCTGCCCAAGCTGATTCTGGGGATAAAACACAAACTGGTCCTGAGCACTGACCTTTGGGAAGGAGCTTGATTCGCCCCTCAGCCCGTATTGCCCACCATAAGTAGATACTGGGACGGGGGGAGGTCTTGACATACTCCCATGAGTTGGCATCGGGAAAGAGCTAGGCACACCATAGGAGACTGGTGGGGGCACATTGTGAAAGCTTTGCCTAGGTGAGGATGGGGGAACAAAACCAGTGCCGGTGATAGTAACATCGGGCTCTTCCCTGATTTCTTCATACGACCCATCGGGGCGATGGATTATGGCGACGCCTTGCATGCGCATTACTTCGACATAGCGAGCCCAACCGGCTTCCTCACGGGCACGAGAGGCTTCGAGAGCAGCACGGAGAGAAGCTTCCTGAGAGAAGTTGAAACCTGGGTGAGGGTTAACAAACGGACTTCCCGGGGGTGTCATGTGAGGACCCATGCCATAACCACTACTTGGGGAGGCATTCAAAGCTACGTTCGGCCCCGCATTCTGACCTTGATCTGGCCCTACACCTTGACTGGTATTCTGACTCTGAGCTGGATCAACACTCGCATTCGGACCCAAACCCGCTGAAACTTGTGAATCTGCCATTTCTGAGACTGCTGGAAACGAACCCCTGACTGGAGAGAAACTGATTAACCGACCACCCGGAACTCTGACCCAATACTTGCTCGCTGAAAGGGGGAGAGAATGGTTTTAGGTAGGGGAGAGGATAGGCTTAGGACGGACTCATGCATATGCTCTTTTTTTTTGTTTTTACATTTTTATATATATATATATATATATATATATATATATATATATATATATATATATATATATATATATATATATATATATATATATATTTTTAAAAATGATTTTTATTAATCCTAGGAATGGTTGGAAAAGGGGACACCTTCTTTTTCGCATTCTACGCTATTCCTGGATCAGTGGGTTCCATCACTACGTCTATAGACCCCTGTATTCCACCTGTATTGCACCTCCGGGATGGACAATCCCGACAGAGGTTCTATAGGGCACGTGAAACCCACCAATCGAAAGGGAGAACGAACCTATGGGCATACGAGCCAAAACAAGTCAAACTTGGGGTTTTCAAAACCAAGTCCAAGTCAACGTCTAAACTCAGGAGGAGAGAGGGTCGAATGTACGTTTGAATGTACGGGACCGCAATTTGCAGGTAAAATCCTGGAAGAATTGGGCATGACCTCTCCTCTTTTCGAGTTGAAAAATCCGGCATGGCCTCTCGTCACTTAGTGGCGAAATTTCGGCATAACTTCCGTTAGTATGCGCCAAGAATCCGACATGGTCCCGCGTTGACACATGCCGAGAACGCGTCATGACCTCTTACGAAGCCAAGTCGGGAAATCGATATGTACCTACGTCGAGATATGTCGAGATCTTAACGTGTACTTACGTTGAATTATGTCGTAATTCCGACATGAAGAGGGAGAGTATGCCAAGATTTTGTGGACGAAGCATGACTCGGACTTTGTGAGAAAATTTTGAAAACCGAGTTTGAATAATGTTTTGAAAAGTATTGGCCAAAAACCAACCGGTCACGGTAGAAAGTGTGTCACGGACAAGTGTTGGCTGACTCACAGGCTAGGAGGACTTTAGGCGCTCAAGCGTTAGCGAAACACGTCACTTTCCGCGATGCCGTCCGTACACTCCCGGGTTCTAACTCTATGTGCGGGTAGCGTGCGAGTAGTGTGAAGGTATTTTTCTAGGAAAAATAATTTTTTTTTGTAAAAGATATTTTTTGTTTTTGTTTTTTTTATGCAATATGCAAAAAGGAAAAAACAAGAGAATGAGTCCAAAGCACGACAAAAGGGGACTGCCCCAAATGTCAGAATTTACCAGTAGGCCGTAGTCCGCATCGTCACCCTGTTACGATCAACGGGAAGAGCAAATAGCGAAGGGGGAAGCCCCGGCTCCCAAAAATGCCCCAATACCAAAGCATATAGAGCATAGAAGCATGGCAAAGCCCATATGAAATGACACAAATGCACACACAAGGAGAATGAAGAAATTGTCCAAGTTGATTTAAAGAAAGTTAGACCCTCTTAAGAAAAACTTTTCTCTTTTTTTTTTTTTTCAAAAACAGAAGAATGACACTAGTACATGTGATTGTTAGACCACCATTTATCCCAAGCCCCGGGTTAGGGAGCGATACAGGAAGGTTAGTGGTTTCCACCTATATACCATGTATCGTCTTCATTTTTTTAAAAAAAATCAAAAGTTTTTCAACGATCGTCCCCAGCGGAGTCGCCACTGAATGAACGCTCTCCGGAAAAAAATAATTATTTTGAAAATTTCCGATTTTTGGGAGTCGCCACGCCGTTTTTAAAGGAAAACATTGAAAAACCTATTTTAAAGAGAATTTTGGGTTCGGGAGTCTGGTTACGTGTTTGGGAAGAACTTGAGAGTTCACCCAACACGCCTCTTTCGAGACTTTCAATCAACATTGGACAATTATAGACATTCAAAGTGTGTGTGCGATATGTGTCGACAAATAAGGCATGCAAATTTGGAATTTCATTGATGGTATATGGACTGAATACAACTTGTGAGCCATGATAGGGGGCCACACCCTTTACATATGATGATTTTTATCACAAGGCAGAAGGCTGAGACAATCTGCTCAGGGAGCTTTGATGTCGTCCGACACAGGACTTCCCATGAAGGGGATGTCGGACGACATAATGCCTCATGGTCAGATTGCCTCTTACAATGACAAGGCTACTCTGGAACTGGAACAATATTATTTCACCCAAGGAAGACACTATTTGGTGGTCCAAGTTCAGTTTGGGGGTTGATAGGAGTGAGCAAAGTCATGATTGACTTTTAATGATACGGATGTCATATGACATAGAACATCCGAAGTTGTCTATGTCACATGGCAAACCGCCTCCACCAATAGATCGCACCCAAACAGACCTTAGGCACTCCAAATAGTGGCTAATGGGCCAAAACTACTTAAGTAAGCTTTGAGTTACAAAGGGGTACAATCTTGACAAATCTGAAGTCCAAGAACAGCTTTACAGCCTTCTGGGAACTCCATGTCGTATGACACAGGACCTCCAGAGAGTCCTGTGTCGTCCGACATGAGCAGCCTATTTCAGTGCCCTTCAGTTTGTTTGATTTCCCCTTTGTTCCCAAGGCAAACCAAGTAACTTTATTAACTGTAAGCAGTAATATAGTAGTATTATGTGAGTATTATGGGAGGATCACATGGCTTTAATGGCCAAATGTGAAGAATCACATGTTTATGGCCATTTTTATGTAGCCATCACCTCCTAACTCAATGTAAATTAAGAAAGATTCAAACTTTAATGGTGAGAATGTCACCAAATGTTCAGATCTGAGGTGGGGAGAAGTGAATATGGAAGATCCACTTCTCCACCACCTTTATCATGCAAAACCCCCAATATTTCACATAATATGAAAGCAAGTAAGCATGCAAGGTGATATGAGTGTATGGATGAGTTTATTAAAGAGAGAAAGGGTTTAGTGGCTACCTATTGTAGTTCACAAGGTAAGAACACCAGTAGTATGGTGCTTACCCCTTCAACACACCAACAAATGGAACCTTTCTTTGGATCTTGACTTTGGTGTATGTGTGTGTGTGAGGAGGGAGGATGAGTGTGTGTGTATGAGAGAGAGAGAGAGACTCTATTTCTACAGAGTTTCCCCTATTTTACTGATATCCTCCCTAAACTCTCCAAAATCCTCCCCTTAAAATGATCAGCCATGCCTTGTATTTATAGGCAGGCTGATGGGAAGACCCATGTCGTCCGATAGAGGCAGTTAAACCGCCTTAGCGTCGTCCTGTGTCGGACGACAGCGTACATCATTTTGGCACAGTTGGGCCGAATGGATGGCAGACCCAATGGGTTGAATGGGCTGTTGGATAATTGAACTCAATTTGCTTTTTAGCAAATACATGAGCCCAAAAATTAATGAAAGTGGACCCAAAACATGAATTCGGGTCGGGGTACTCACAGTTCCTTGAGTTGTAAATTAGTTTGCGAAAGTGGTGTTTGGGTTTTAATCAATGTGTTGTTACTTCCAGTGGTATATAGAAAAGTTTTTAAGTTTGAACATGTTTTTGTTTACTAAATAATTAAGAAAGGACATTTCAAAAGTAAAAACAAAATTTAGACGTCTTTCGAGCATGTCCCGAACGTGAGACCAAGTAGGACCACGAATCGGGGCGCGTCAACAAGTGCCCCTTTGCGTTCCATGTAGGTCCGCCCCCAGCGGCAACCGAGGACAAAAATTGATCTCTATTATTTTATTTTCATAATTTTTTTAATTATAATTATAATTCAACATAATAGTAAGTCCTACAAAGTTATAACATCAGTATATTGTCTAAGCCTAACCATGACTTAAACTTAAAGACAAGGTCAAGAATCCATATGAAAACAAAAAATAAAATAAAAATAGATTCACTTTGGCCATGGACTAAATATCTTAAAGAAATATTCACTTTTTTGTTTTTAACAAATCACAGAATGAATAAATTCCTTTCTCCAACTTACATGCACTACCTTCCTTGTAATCATCCCCATAAACTCCCATTACAATTTCATATAAATACACACAAGGTTCCTCCAACTTCTTAATACACACACTACATCTGAGTTTCTCATTTGATCAAAAGAAGATAATAATGTCTTCCTCTGCCTCATATATGGAAATTGCCTCGAAAATAGACGTGACCACGGTAGGTTTATGCGTGGCGGCACTGGCAGCAGTTTACGTAACTCGGTGGCTTTACAAGTGGAGGAACCCTAAATGCAATGGTGTTCTACCTCCGGGTTCAATGGGTATTCCATTTATTGGAGAAACTCTTGAGTTGATCATGCCAAGTGCTTCTCTTGATCTTCCTCCTTTTATTAAGAAGAGAATCAATAGGTAAGCCAAAATTGTCTCTATTCAAGCACATACTGTATGAATTAGTACTCGTAATCGTTCGTGCTAATGACACAATGACATTATATCCCAAATAATCGGTGTTTACATTCTAAAAACCGTCTCTAAAAGTACTTTTTCACCAATTTTTTTCACATTTCATTAAATTGCTAAGCTAAAAATCTATAATGCTGATAATAATAATACGTATATATACTCCCTCCGTCTCAAAATAATGAGCACAAATGGGAAGTCACAAGAATTAAGGAGAAAGCGAAAAAGGTGATTTGTTGTGAGTGCAGATGGTTAGGTAAGAGATATAGAATGTGGGGGTAATTTCTGTAAGTATAATTAGTGAGTCACATTTTTATTTTGAGACTTTGCTGATTTTTGTGAGACGATCAAAAATGTCTTTTTTTGCAGATTATTGTGGGTAAGATGAAGTACATATTTATCATTAAATTTTGTAAAAAATAAATAAACATTTTCTTACTATCTCTTAAATTAAAAATAGGCATACATTTAAGACATTTTTCAGGTCTAAGTCTTTGATTAATGTGTCTCCTTTTCTTATAATTTAGATATGGCCCAATCTTCCGAACAAACGTGGCCGGCCGGCCGGTGATAGTGACGGCGGATCGCGAGTTCAATTATTTCCTTCTCCGGCAAGATGGAAAGTTAGTGGACACATGGTCTCTAGACACATTTGCTGAAGTATTTGATCAAAACACACAATCTTCAAGAAAATACACAAGAAATTTGACCTTAAATCACTTTGGCATTGGTGCTCTTCAAGAAAGACTTATTCCTCCAATGGAGAAAATGATTCAAGAAACTATTCAATCTTGGTCAACTCAACAGTCAACTGAAATGAAAAGTGCAGCCATCACTGTAAATTTCTTCTCTCTCTCATCTTTTTAATTGAGGGTCAAATTCTATGTGTTTCCATTTATTAACATCCATATTTATTTATGTCCATGGCAGTTGACTATTGACTTTGCTGCAAAGCAACTATTCAGTGGTGATCTAGAAAGAGCACCACAAAAATTAAGTGACATGTTCAATGACCTTGTTGAAGGTCTCATGTCATTCCCCATTAACCTTCCTGGAACTGCTCATCACAAGTGCTTAAAGGTAACAAATATTTAATTTTCTCCAATTAATCAAACTATTTTTTAAAAATCCCGCGTTTATTTTGTCACTTAATCTTTAAATACATTCGCCAGATTCACAAGCAAGTGCGAGAAATGATGAGCGACGTATTGAGGAAAAGGCGTGCATCATCAAATGAGAGCCGTGATGATGATTTGCTTGACCATTTAATAAAAGACATGACCACGGAGGCGTTCTTGTCTGAGGATTTTATCATCCAATTAATGTTTGGCCTCTTGTTTGTTACCTCGGATTCTATCTCTACTACATTTGCCTTGGCATTCAAGTTGCTCGCTGAACACCCTCAAGTGTTGGAAGAATTAACGGTTAGTATTTCAAAAATTATAATATTTCTCATTTTTTTTCCCTTGAAAATTAAGATATAAACGTAAATGTGTTTACATTCAGGCGGAGCATGAAGAAATTCTCAAGCAGAGGGAGAATGTGGATTCGCCACTCACGTGGAATGAATACAAATCAATGACTTATACCCTTCAGGTGAGTTTAGATTTTGAGCGATATACTCCGTATATGCATGTGTGTATATATATATCACTTCTTCAACTCCAATATTGCGATATTAACTATGGGAAACTGTATATATAGGTTATAAATGAAGTTTTGAGGCTAGGAAATATTGCTCCAGGGTTGTTTCGTCGAGCCTTAAAAGATATCCCTGTCAATGGTAAAAACAAAAATTACCTATATAGTTTTTTTTTTTCCAGTTTCCGCTTCATTTAATATCTCATTTTGGACTAATGAATACACGCGTGCAGGATATGTAATTCCTCAAGGGTGGGTAATTATGATTGCCTCGGCTGCTCTTCACTTGAACTCCTCTGAGTTTGAGGATCCATTAGTATTCAACCCCGGGCGTTGGAAGGTAAATATACATGTACTCTTGAGGACCTTAGGCCCTATTTGAATTCATTTTTTTTCCCCAAATGATCACATAGATTGGGAAATACACGAAAGTAATAACTTGACGGAGTGATTATTTTTGTAGGACATAAAATCGAGTGTTGTAGCAAAGAGTTTCATGCCATTTGGATCAGGAATGAAGCAGTGTGCAGGGGCTGAATATAGTAGGGTGTTCTTGGCTACTTTCCTGCATGTCCTTGTCACAAAATACAGGTAATAAACTTTAATTTTTTTTTTTTTTTGCGCATTTGATTATATATTGACAGTATTTAACAACTTTATATTATCTCTTTGGCGATCAGATGGGAATTGGTTAAGGGAGGCAAAATTGTTCGAGCTCCAATTATTAGGTTCCCGGATGGATTTCATTACAAGGTCTCGGCAAAGGAGTAGTTCTCGATCGATCGAGTTTTGGTTAAGGAATGCATCCAAAGTTGTTCGAGCTCGAGCTAATTCCATTCTTCAGACTATGTCTTGATCAAGTTCTGCAGTCAGTCAGATCTAGCAAACAATATTTCCCGCAAATAAAATAATTTCTGTATAATAAGGTGCCCTTTTCAAATGGGGACACACATTGTAATACATAGTAATTTTTCATTTCTCCATATTGTAATTTATATTTTTATTCTTGATATATTTATTTTACAATATTACCATGAATATCTGCACAAGCAATGTTTTTTTTATTTTTTTGGTACAAAGGAAAGAAAACAAAACAAACTACTTCCTAGCAGTGGTGACTCGCATGTGGTCAGCCACTAATAGTTCCTTCAGTTCTTCAGTTGGAGAGTCCATTCGCACAAAGGGTTGCTCCTGATCTGCTCCAAGATTGGCAAGATAGTCGGCACAGAAGTTGCCTTCATGAAGTGTGTGTTGGATAAAGCAGTTGGGCGCACGAAAAAGGGCCCTGATGTCGTCCATGATTGCAGCGTGTGGGTGACTTTCATCTCCAGGACCTTGAAAAAGATGAACTGTGGAGAGAGAGTCAGTTTCAATTATTGGCCTTACCCATGCTCTTCATAATCTCCAAACCCACAAGAATAGCTTGAAGTTCGGCTTCAAGGACGGTACAAGTGCTCAATCTGCCATAATAGCTTCCTAACCAATCTCCTTGCGAAAAATTCTTCCATAGCCGCACCTTCTATATTGAGAGAAGATATAAATTGAAATACTATCTTAGTTTTCATTGATATTGTTAGCCCCTATTTATACATAACAAAGGAAGAATTGCTGAAGAACTAGGAAAAGGAAATAGGAAACAAATATGATTACATATCTAAACCAACTAGGAAAGTAAATCACCAGCAACAGCAAGGTGAGGCGGCAGCCTGGTGAGAGGTGAGGCGCCAGCCTCACTGGCAGTGTGTTGTTTGCTGAAGTTGCTGAAGCAACCTCACAGGCAATGTGTTGTTGCTGAAGTTGAGGCGGCTGTTTCGTTGTTACTCCTAATAGGCCCCCGCAAGAAGGACGACCGGAGGGAAAGGCCAATCTTGGACATGAATTCTTGATAACGCAAACGAGCAAGCGGTTTAGTTAGAGCATCCGCGAGTTGGTCATTGCCCGAAATATGGGACACACGTAACTGATGAGCTTGGACTTGTTCACGAATAAAGTAGTAATCAAGAGCAAGGTGTTTCATTCTTGAATGAAATTTAGGATTTGCGGAGACATAAGTGGCACCCAAACCCAAGTTGTCACAATAGATAACTGGAATAGAGGTAGTCGCAACCTGAAGTTCACGCAATAAGTTTTGAATCCATACAATTTCGACAGGCTGCAGCAACAACCCTGTACTCGGCTTCGGTGGATGATCTAGCAAGCGTTTTCTGCTTCCGAGAGCTCCAAGAAAGCAAATTAGACCCAAGATAAACCAAGTAACCCGTTGTTGATACATATGTATCCTTATGCCCTGCCCAATCTGCGTCGGTAAACGCATGAAGTGTAGAAAGAGAGTTGGAATGAAGAAGTAACCCATGAGAACTAGTACCAACCAAGTAACGAAGTAATCTTTTAAGAGCAGTCCAATGGATATCTGTCGGTTGTTGCATAAATTGTGATAACCGATAGACCACAAACGAAACATCAACCCGAGTGAGAGTTAGGTATTGAAGTGTACCCACAATAGATCAGTACTCACTAGGATTCGGCAATGGTGTCCCATTGCCAACTGAAAGTGTCAAGCCTGGTGTCATTGGAGTCGGTACAGGATTGGCATCCATCATCTTGGTGCGAGAAAGTAGATCTTGAATATACTTGTGTTGGCTAAGGAAGAGTCCATTGGGATGGGAATAACCTCCACGCCAAGAAAGTAAGACAAATCCCCAAGAACCTTCAAAGAGAATCGAAACGAGAAGGTAGTGATGAAGTCGCTTAGAAAAGATGAGTTGGAACCTGTGATCAGTGTTCTAAAAGACCCCGCCTAAGGGCGCCTAGGCCCTAGGCGGGGCCTAGGCGCTAGGCCCCTCTCCAACGCCTAGTTCTAAGCCCCGCCTAGGTCCCAACTAATCCCGACTAATCCCGACTAGTTCCCGACTAGTCCCCGCCTAGGCGCTAGGCCCGGCTCCGCCGCCTAGCATCCGCCTAGCGCTTTTTAGAACCTTGCCTGTGATTATAATGTCATCCACGTAGACAACTAGAATGATAATTCCAAGAGAGTGACAGTTTAACGCAAAAGGCACTTGGATTAGGAACCCAAGAGCTGAGATCAACCGGTGAGAAGGTTGGAAAGAACACAACTGATCAAACGAAGCTATAAGTTCCGAGCTTCCCTGTCATATAGGTTTCTAATAAAATGGAAATTCCAGCAAAGGCTAATTTTATCCCAAGATAGATAAACAGAAATAGGAGTATTATGAATATCAGAAATCCGATACGAATTTCCATGGGCTTGCATATGTTAATGATAAAGTCCTATTCAAAACACTTACCAGAGCTACAACCAATATTTAGAACTGGCCATGGTATAGAAGTTAAATCACTTACCAGAGATACAACAGCTATACAACCAAAAACAAGTGCAGGGCAACGGAGTAAACGTTTTTCCATTCGGGGTCATGCGCCCCTCATCCTCCCCTTCTTCCTGCAGCAAAGATCAGCGAAACTGGTAAAGTGGAGCAGAAATGGATATTAAAAGCTTCTCAAAACAAGATGTCAAGAATTTGTAAAAGAATCCAAAAACATCCTAACATGACTTGCATTGAAAGTGGTAGATACAGATGCTTCAGATGAGCTTAACTTGTCAAAAATTCTATACTAACACAATTCCTAAAAGTTGCACAGCCATCCAGTCACCACTAGCCTAGAAAATAACCCAGGCTGTTTGCAGAAAGAGGAGAAAAGATCTGCATTTCGTTACTTAGAAAGCAATAAAGTAACATTAGAAAATCAATAACATTATTAAAAACACATGTGTGCAACTTTGACCCCTCCCCCACCCTAAAGTTTAATCTTAGAAATAGAATTGGGAGAGAGGCCCAAGGATGAGCATAGGCTTGGACTAGACCGGTACTCCGGTAGTAGACTATATTGGAGGTTCCACCATAAAACAAATTGGTAATAAGGGGAGTAGCCCCTCAAGTCTATATATCGGTCCATATTTAGTTACAATATTTAGTAGATGTGGGATAGATAGTCTAACGCGTCCCCTCACGTGTGACCCAGAGGAAGGTTGAGGATCGAGCACGTGGAGTTGTGGACTCTTTTTAGAAGATAGGAGATAGTAGACATCGTAGAAGTAGAGGGTCCATGTACTAATCCAGAGAATCATATTTACATTATGGACACTGCAAATAGCTACAAACATTGAAAAGCTGGGAACACATGCTATATATAGAGTAATAGCTCCTTACCACACTTGAATCCATAGGTGTTAAATTTCTTCAACACGACTACTTGTTCACAAAACTTAACAAAAGGGTATCTCCATGAACATAAGCATAAGTTGGCAGCATCAATCTTCATCTACCTCCTTCCCGCATACATATACATATACACCACGTAGGTACCCACTAACTACACTCTCTAATGAATCAACATATGGCATAAATATTCACTGAATAAAAAAGGAACATGGAATGGAGATGAGAACCTTCAGTGTCCCAAATATTTATTTTCTCCGATCTAAAAACAAAACCAAAAATCAAAATCAAAATCTACAACTAAATATAAATTACTAGCGGCAATACCAACTACAGAAAATGTAGGTATGAGCACACAAGAAAACCCACAAAATTTTAGCCACAAACACACGTTTAATTCTTGATTGGTTGGTTCATTCATGAGTGCACTCTATAACCAATTTACTACCAATGGTGTTAGTGACCAAATTTTTTGTGATTTTCTTTTTCGCCGGACGCGCTACTCATAAAATAAATCTCCTACGTCCCAAAAGAAAAGGTACTTAATGAAATTCATCAATCTCAACCCATTTTTTGGATGAACATTTATTAAAAACTAGGAAGCATTACAGTGTTGTCTACTTGGTCAACACACAGACTCACATACATACACACACACAAACAGCAGATTAAAAGAAAAGGGTTGGTTTAAAGAGATTACCTGATGAAAGAAATGAGTAGTTTGGGATTGGAGAAGCAAGAAATGTTGTTGATTTGGGGGGGGGGTGAATTTAGGGTTTGGACAATGAAATTGAAAGGCATTCGACAAAGCGAAAACCATTGATTGATTGATATATAGAGATTGTTCTTCACTGGGTAGAAAGAAAGAAATAATGATAGATTATGGAATTTGAGGAATGGAATGGCCGTTGGTTAATTTCAGCTTCCCATGTTCTTCATCCATTCCCTTTGCAACTTCAATCCATGGATAAAAACCAGACTCCATATCTGTTAAGCTATAAGTAAAGAAATGAAGGCATTGGCATCACCCAGGGTTCGCGTGGCCTAATGGATAAGGCGCTCGCCTCCGGAGCGGGAGATTGTGGGTTCGAGTCCCACCGTGAACGTTTTAGTAATTTAAGTTTTTGTCCTTACAGAGTTCAATATTCCATCCGTCTCAAGTCCGGGTCATAGAATCCAAAATTTAGAGAAACAATGCTTTTAGTGACAAATTTTAATCAAATTAGGGTCTTTTATTTGAGAAATCTATATATACTCCCTCCGTCCCACTATACTTGACACTTCTTTCCATTTTGGGCCGTCCCACCTCACTTGACACCTTTTAAAAATAACCTAGTTTTTATATTTTTATATTAGATGGACCCCACCACTAATTCTCTCTCTTCATTTTCCACCACTCAATTTATTCAACCAACACCACTATTTACCCCACTCATTCTCTCTCTTCATTTTCTACCACACATTTTCTATCACACATTTTCTTTATTTAATTGTTTCTTCTTAGTTTCCGTGCCCACCTCAAGGGTGTCAACTATAGTGGGACGGAGGGAGTATATATATTAAAGTTGATGAGGAGGGTTATGGCTTCGTCACGTGGACAAGTTTAGACAAACTCTTAATTTTGGAGAAGCTACGTCATCACTATCCCAAAATCTATATGACTTTTGGTATTCTCCTTATTAGCTAATACTATTAGTTAATAATAATAGTTATTATATAGGTTAACTATTACTATTAATAGTATTAGTTAACTATAATAGTTACTTTATAAGTTAACTATTACTATTAATTGTATTAGTTAACTATAATAGTTACTATACTCTCTTCGTCCACTTACATACTTCACACTTTCTATTTTGGGCGTTCAAATACACATACTTCACACTTTGTTTTTTTACCTAAAATGGAAAGTTTTTATTATTAAAATATTAACCCTACCCCACTCATTCTCTCTCCTACATTATTTTAATACTCACAACACCATTATAATTTACTATTTCATCCACTCATTCTCTCTCCTATTTTACTTTTACACTCACAACATTTATATCATTATTTTTTTCCTTAATCCACGCGTGAACAGTAACTGCGAAGTATGTAAGTGGACGGATGGAGTATATGTTAACTATTACTATTAATAGTATTAGTTAACATTAATAGTTACTATATATGTTAACAATTACTATTAATTGTATTAGTTAACTATAATAGTTACTATATAAGTTAACTATTACTATTAATAGTATTAGTTAACTATAATAGTTACTATATATGTTAACCATTACTATTAATAGTATTAGTTAACTATAATAGTTACTATATATGCTAACTATTATTATAAATAGTATTAATTTACTATATAGGTTAAGTAATAGTATTATAGTTACAGTATATGTTAACTATTACTATTAATAATATTAGTTAATTATAATAGTTACTATATATATATCAAAGTAGGTCGTTAATAATGCCAATGAGCATTTAGCTTAAAGACGTACTTTTCTCGGAAAGGTTAAGGGTTGGAACCCCCTACATTGTATTTAAAATGTTGTAATTTGAAAAGAAATAGGTCGTTAGTTTTTTCATTCACTTTGTTAACGTCCATAAAAAATGTTGCATACTGACATAAATGATGACATCAAAAATAAATGACATAAAGTATGAACATCAAAAATAAAATAGCAAAAATTGCTACATTGTTAGTCACAATGCAATTCCTAACTTATGTGCAACAAAGTTACTAAAATTGAACACAATTTTTCTAACTTTATAAATGTTAATGTTTTGATTCATTTATAATATACTTATATTATAAAAAATAAATCATGATATTAGCAAATTAGCTTCCCGTGCGGAGCACGGGTTACCTACTAGTTTGTTAAAAAAAACCTAGTAAAATCATGTGAATGAAATGTGTCATTCACATGATGTAATTAAAGTTTGAAATAGTTTCACTTTATCTCTCTATCCATTCAACGTTAAAAAACACAATTAACTCAGTTAGTTAATTGAATTAACTGAGTTATTATTATTTTTCGAGAAAGATAATTAATATATGACCTATTCGAATGTGCTCCTCCCCCCCCTATTAGTTTTATATATAGGGTCGGATCTTGGTTGATTAATGAGTCTTATGATGCGAAGAATCAAGAGGATGATCATTCTGATTTTTCCATTTCTTCTAATTTCTAAATCGATTCAAAAATCATATCGATTTAAAAAAAAATGAGAATTACCCTCTTTGTTGTAGCCCTTTCTAAAAAGGGTCCGAAAGGAAAGGCTGAAAGCGAAGCGGCATGCTAATTCCATTTCTTTTCACCAGGTTGCTCATCAGATGGATTCTGATATTTTTGAAGGCTCAAGTCGATTCGAAGGGCCACTTCGCAAATATCCTGAGCCAGAGGACGACCATACTTGTTCAGTTTATCTCTCTCAACTTGGATGTCGTAAGGTTGGCCTTGGAATGTTTTAATATACTCAGGTGGGATTCGCAAATCTTCTAGACGTAAAGCACGCAATGCTTGCATTCATTAAAGGTAGATGTGCAAGATTTATTATCTCCAGGGGATTAAATCCCGAGTTATTGTAAAGTAAAAAAACGATGAGATTATAAAAGTAAATATTCTTGCATTTATTGTTGTTGCACTGTTCATTTTTGTTCCTACTGCTTGTTTACTTATCATTTACGTAAAAACAGGATGAAAACGGCCATTGAAGCGGCTACACCCATGCCTGGTGTATGTACATCTGATTGCACTGCTCGGCTAACATCATGCACAACTATTCCATACACTAGTGATCCACCAGAAGAGTTAATAAATAAAATTTGTTCTTTGATATTATCCTCTAGATTGAGAAATATCATAAGACCCACAATTGTATTCACGACCTCTTTATCTAGGTATTTGAATAAAAAAAAAAGTGCTATGTATTGATAAGGCCGTTCGATTAGGATAAAATTCTATTCTTTAGACTACTTCCACCAGCGACCTCTCACATGGGTTGGCCACTAAAATACAAAAAAGGAAAATGAAAAAAAAAAAAAAAAAAAAAAAAAAACAAAAGCAACGACCCAAGCAAACCCGTGTGTGTCAGTCGGCTTGAGGCGTGGAACCAAGTTGGCAGCCAAAAAATACACTTGTCACAATATGATTGGACCAAAAATATTTTGTAATTATCCTTTTTAAATATATATCTAAAATAACTGTAAATAAATATATTTTTTATAAAAAAAAAAAAAAACATCAAAATTTTTTATTTTTCATTCTCTATAAATAGAGACTAGGTTGGAATTTTTTAGACACAATCTCAAATACTCTCTTTCTCATTCTAAAAAATCATTTCTTGGTCCAACTTTAAAAAAAAAAATCATGAATCCAAATTTTCAATTTTTTTTTTTCAAATCCTGAGGAATATGGCAATTCTCAAAACTATCCAAACACTCAATTTTATTATAACTCTCAGAATTCTGTAAACCCTCAAAATATTTCAAATTTCGAAAATGATCCAAACTCTCAAATTTCTCTGAATCACAATTTCTTTCCTACATCTGACATTGTTCAAAGCTCCCAGAATATTTCACGAAATTTATTTCAAGATTTTGAACAAACAAACACAAATACTCAAACAGACCCAAAGGCTGTGAGTTGGCTTGTAAAAGAAGACGTAGTTCTAATGTCGAGTTGGATTTTTGTAAGTGAAGATAGTGTGCGTGGAAATAATCAGAAGACTGCTGTGATATGGGCGAAGGTGGCAAAATTGTTCGAAGACGCTCGCATGGAGAATCCAGAAGAAATACGCAAAAGAAATTTGCAAATGATTAAGAGTCGTTTTAGACGACTTAACGAAAGCGTGAACAAATGGATTGCTGCATATAAGGAAGCATATGGTCGGAGAAGGAGTGGAATGAGCAAGAAAGATATCGAGGCAGAAGCTCACACAATTTATGAGGCCGGTGGTAGCAAGTTTACTAATATGCATGTATTTACAGAAGTTATGAGTAAACATCCTAAGTGGAAGTTAAATCTGAATCGCAATGCAACACGTGCCCGTTCTGAGTATGAAGAGAGTAATGAAGAAAGTCGTGACAGCTCAAAAAAATCAAGGACTGATGAAGGTGGAGAAAATTCAACCCCTTCAAACCCAGAAACTCCAATTAGTGATAGTTCAACAATTTCTCGACCCGAAGGTAGAGATGCAGCTAAAAGGAAAGGAAAAGGTAAGGTATCACAATCATCTCATATTTCTGATGATTTTACAGCAGAAATTCGTGCATTGAGGCTCACAAGAAACAATGAAGTTGAGGTGATGAACAAATTGGGAAATGAAAGGATTGAACTGGAACGTAAAAAGGAAGAAAATAAAATTGAAATGGAACGTAGAAAGGATGAAAGGAAAGTTATGAAAATGAATGTTACTCTGTTGAATACTCTATTGGGAAAAGATCACCTATCACCACAAGATGAAGAAATGAAACGTCTTCTCATGGAGAAAGTATTTGGGAAATGATTAGTTTGTTTTTATGTAATTTAAGTTTATGTATTTTATGAGTTTTTTTCTTGTAATTTAAGTTTATGTATTGTGTGTTTATGTTTATGTTTATGTTCATGTAATTTAATTTTATGTATTGTGTTTTAATTATTGTCATTTAAATTTATGAAATTGTTTTCTGTTCTCCTTTGAAAATTGCACAACTTTAAATGATGACTTACATAGAGGTTTTTGTTTTGTTGTAATTATCATTCTGACAAAGCCAAACGTCTTCACATGCTAGAAAAGATGACTTACATAGATAGAGGTTTTTGTTTTGCTGTAATTATCATTCTGACAAAGCCAAACGTCTTCTGGTAGGCTTAGTCGCACACCTACTAAATTAAATCGGGACTCGGCCACAAGAATGTAGCAAAGGCAAGTCCAGGATCGAACCACTGAAGAACAGTATTGCTTAAGAACTAGTCACACAAATGGGGGGTTTTTGTTTGTTGAATGATTAAAATCCTAAGACGGGAATTAAAATCTAAGTTATAAATAATAATGTAAAAGAACACTTTGGATAAGCAAAATTATCCTCGTCTATCAGTCAATATCACCGAAATGATTCTTTCGTACTTTCCCCTAATTACTTGATCACGAGATAATAAATCTCTATCTCTTCTTTGATAGTAGTTAATAGCGGCGACACGCTCAACTAAAAACCCTAATTAATAAATAAAACCTAGCCGACACGATCAAGGTTCTAAATATAAATTGATGAAATTCTAAGAGATGAAGATCAAGGAATTAATCTATTATTGTTTCAAATAGATTTAAAGCCAATTTTACTTTAATCACCATTCAAGATGACACATACATGAATAACGAAAATGCTACAATGACAACCCTAGTCTGACACGTAAAAAGGGAGATCTAGCAATAATCAATCAAAAGGATTAAGGGATTGATCAATTTCTCAAAACCCTAGAAATTGATTTGAAATAAGCATAAGCAAAATTGCAATTAGGGAAGAATAATAAAAAGAAGTCAAACCTCAATTGATAGTCAAGACGGTTCAAAAGTTACAAATCCAAAGCAATGGAGAACTAGCCTTCCATGGAGATTCAAAAGCTTCAATATTGTTTTCAAAAGCTAAGGAGAAATAAGATAACCTAAAATACTGATAGGAGGTAGTATTTATACTTCCTCCCTAAAATCTAGCTAAAAAGGAAAAGAAAATACATTAAAAATAAATAAAACTGCAAAAATACGCCAAGTCAGCCCGTCAGGGCACGACTCGTCCCAAGGGTCACGAGTCGTCCCTAAGTCTTCCTTCAAAGGGGACGAGTCGTGATGTAGGGGACGACTCGTCCCTGGTTGCACCCCTTCCTGATTCCAGCGTCCCCCCTTTGGGGAATAGTTAGGCCAAAGTGTAAGTGCTCCAATTTGAGATGTTAGCATTTTCGTTAGAAAATTAACGAAAGTCTTAACATTCCTAACATTTCTAACAATTTCTAACCTTTCTAACAAAACAAGGGTAAAGTAGGGATTGCTATTTAAGGTTAAATCAAGAAAAGAATCTTAAAAAAGAAAAGAAATTGTAAAAACTCGAATTGGCAAGCTGAAAAACACAGCCAGTTTGAATATTTTCAAAAATATTCCTTTGGTCCAAAGCCTGCAGCTGCATTTAATGAACAGTGCACGCTGCAGTACTCGTCCGCGCGGATCAAAATGTAAGTTTCAGAGGGCTATAAATTGAGCCCCTCAGTCTCAGAAAAAAAGGAGCCACAACAATTCACTCACAGCACCTTGGCGAAAATACTAGAGAAAACAGTGGGAATTCTCTTGAATTGCCACATTTTTCTTTTGATTATTTTCTCAAATTTCACTCACTAATCACTCAAAAATTCAAGCCTCAAACACAAACACAAAGAAGATTGGTAAACCCTCCTTCTCCTTACCCTAAACTCCTTCATCCATACATGCATTTCAAACTTCAAAGATGTAGTTTGTTCATCAACTTGGTGTTCATCCTTTGCTTGACCTAAAAATGTAGTCACCTTGGAATAAATTTCCATGGATGACCATTTAAAAGGTCCAAATTACTTCTTACTCACTTAAAAGTGTTTTTCCTCAAAATCATTCACTTAAAAGTGTTTTCCAAAATCAATTTCATACATAAAATCTTCATTTTCAAAGTTAAAACTCCCCTTCCCAAGCAAATGAAATGCTTCAAATCCTAATGTACCCTAAGGATGGCTTGATATAGTAGATCACCACTAAAATGTCTAGTGATCACTAATCAAAGCCTAAGAAAATGGGGACAAGCATGGATGCAAAACCCCCTTTAAAATCACATTTTCCTTCAAGAACATCTTGCTGTCCAGTAGCATTGTTCTAAGACCTCAGTCCATTTTCTATTTTTTTGGACACAGAAGAACTTGGAATTGGGTGTTGACTACAAAATACTTTTTGTAGAAAACATCCGTAGAATTCCATACATATTTTTACTTTATTTTTTACGTGAGTACAACTCCCTTTTTCAAATTATTTTTCAAAGGTCAGATTCAACAGTCTCTGGAAATCCAGATTTCATATCTGAGATTTCCAGAAGGTTTTGGTCCATTAAATCATCTCCAAATGGAAAAGTCTTTTGGAGAAACTTTATTTAAGATGTTTTGAACAACTTTAATTCTCGGACTTTCCCCAGATTTTTAAATTTTAAAGCTCTTAAATCCATTTTAAAATCAAGTGTCCACTGCCTTTTTCATTCTGGCAGAATTGATTTTCAACTTCAAGAAATCTTTTGAGTACCAAAACTCAACCTTAAAATCATACCAAAAATCATGGGACTTGTTTAATGTCTTACAAAGAGTTCCCAATTTTTTAGTTACTCAGTTTAAACTTATTTTGGCCAAAGGAACACACACACACACACACAAATGATTTTTAAGCTTGGAAGACTCGTTTTACGAGGCATTCCGGGTGAACACTAACGTTCTTCCCGGCGTGTAACGTGACCTCCGAACCCAAATCTCTAATCTCGGGAATTTTTCAAAGTTTTGGCCCTTAAAACAAAAATGGCGTGGCGACTCCGTGTTTTTGATTTTTCGAAAGAGAAAAAATCTTTTTCCGGTGGCACATTCGTCACAGTGGCGACTCCGCTGGGGATGGATAAGTTTTATCTTTTCAAGAAAAAAAAAGAAAAAACTTTTGTGGGTCAAGCTTCCTTCCCTGCATTTGAAATCGTTTGTTGTGTGTGTGTTGATTTTTCACATTTTCGTGTTGTTTTGGTCGCCTCGGAAAAGTCAAAATTTTGACTATCGGACCCGTTGCCTTGAATTTTGAATTATGTGCTTATGTGTGCATTTACTTTCAAAAAAAAAATTCAAAAAAAAAAGATTTTCAAAAAAAAAAAAAGATTTTCAAAAAAAAAAATTTCAAAAAAAAAAGATTTTCAAAAAAAAAAGATTTTCAAAAAAAATCATTTTTTGCATACATCATCCTCTTTAAGACACATAAAAATTTCTATTTTACTCAGAAAAAGAAGATAGACTGCTTGCACACTACGCGCACTTGGCCTTACACTGCACACTACGTCCTTAATCCAGGGAAATCCCAGTAGCAGCCCGTTTGGCCTTATTACGCCTCTCGGTGCGAGCACGGGACTACACAAACATCACATGGAGCCTCGTGTCGACCCTGCACTTGTCCGTGACACACTTTGTCCGAGATCCGGTTGGTTTTTAGTTTGGTCTGTGTCATGCCCTGTCTGTGTATAGATCTTTCCTTTCAAGCCTTAGTCGGCATACCAAGTCAATATATTTCGGGGACCCTAATCAGTCGAAGTCCTGCCGGTTTTCCGTCACGGGCTTTGACCAGATATTGTCTGGCGCCTTGACTTTGACTCTGACTGGCACAAATTATACACTGACTCCCAGCATGACACTGAGTCATCAAGAATTAACGATCATTCCATGCCTAATTACGGCCTAAATGACGACGGGTCAAGATCAATTGCGGACATTTATCAGTCCAAATCATGCCGACTTTTTGTCGAGCCCTCGGACATGATCTTGACCTTTGACGTCAGCTTTGTCCGTAATTTACATCGAATGCTCGTTAAGACTCGATTACCCGCTTCGAGACTTTTAGGATCGTTTTCTTTTCGGTCGGTGGGACCCGCTTGCCCTATAGGACCCTCGCCGGGCATCCGCCCTGGGAAGTCAAAATACAGGTGGAATACGAGGGGCTTATAGACGTAGTGATGGGGCCCACTGATCCAGGATCCAGAGTAGTTTGCGAAAAAGAAGAGCAATCTTTTCCAACCGATTAGGTTAATAAAATACGTTTTAAGTAAACTAGAACAAATAACTGCATGTTGCATGAGCCCTAAGCCCAAACACCTACCTCCCTTCACTCCCAAATATCTGAACCCTCGTGTCTTTCCCCCCGTAGCTCCTCACAAAGCTTGGTTTCAGGCACCGGGTCACCGTTTGATCAGTTGGGAAGAGTCAAGCGCATCGTCAGCTTCACCGTTTGTTCCGACTCCGGGTTTCAGAATGTCTGCATCAGTTGGTAACGATGGGGACAACACCACTCCGCCTCCTGGGACTCCTCAAACAGAACAGCAATGGAATCAGTTAGCCGAACAGATGAGACTGCGACAAGAAGCCCAGCTGAATAGCCTTATGGAGGCTATTAAGAGCCATGGTTTGGCCGCCAGCCTCAATCCTGATGGCGCCTTCACAGTGGAAGAAGAAGAGGACCCCAATCCCACTCTCAGTCGCCCTGATTACTCCAGGATGCCACCACCAACCTCTTACGGTACTACCACCAGAACCCATGCTTCTCGGTCTCTGGGTCAGCCAGCTCCCCAACCACAGACCACCGGATCCATGCAGCCTGACGGCACAAATCAGTTCGCAGTTCCTCAGTGGGGACAAAATCAGTACGGAATGTCTTCTCATGGTTGGGGTTACCTCGGAATGCCACAGCTAATTGGGATCCCGCCTCAGTTTGGAACCGATCAATCCGTACCTTCGCAGCAACAGTTCAAAGGGCCACAGCAACAGTTTGAAATGCCCCCACAGTCTGGTCCAGGACAACAGTCAGGAGCCCCTCCTTAGAATGATGCCAGTTCAGCTGCTCCTAACACAGCTTCTACAAACCCATTTCTCACTCAGGGTTCGATGGGTTACCAAGCCTCCATCCCAGTTTCATCAGAATCACCAGGACCGCAGTACCCCCCGGGTTATACACCATCGCCGCAACCAGCCATGCAATTCAACAACCAGGGACAGCAGCCCGCACTTAAGCCTACTTATGGGCCTCACTCCGAAAATCCAAGCTACCCGGCTACATCAGGACTGCCTTCACCCTCTTTGCAAGTTTAAAATCAACAGCAAGCCGCAAGGTTCTATCCCTTCGCCCAGGCTCCTACTCACACCCCTCCGGGTAATTTGGGCTAAGGACAGGTTTTCACCTACGTCCCCGGATCGGCCGTTCCCTCCACCAGTCTACCGCCAGTGGTAGCTCCTCTCTCTAGCTCAGTCACTGGATTGAACGCCATGGTTCCACCACAAGACCCTAACCTGGCCTGGTTCATGGAACAACATAAGGAAATGAAAGCGCAGATTGCTGAATTGACCGCTAAGAAGTCTGCCTTCCGGCCTACGGACCCGGACTCCATCGTTCCCCTGCCCCACAAATTCGTGATGCCTAATCTGGACCTGTTTGATGGGACTGCATGCCCGAAAACTCATCTGGATACATATACCTTGGCAATGAAGGCCAAAGGGTGCACCAATCAGCAGTTGGCTGACTATGTCAGTCTTTCTTTGAAGTCCAGTGCCCTAAAATGGTTCTTCCGCTTAAAACCCGAGGCCAGGGCTACATGGGACCAAGTCACTAGTGCCTTCACAGAAAAGTATAAAGCTAACTTGGAGTGGGAAACAAATAGAGTTGATCTGCAGACAACAGTGCAGCGTCCCGACGAGAACATCGGGGACTTTTACAAACGTTGGAATTTGAAGCTTAGCGAAATGGCAACTCCTCCTTCTGAAGAGGAACAACTGGACATCTTTCAGTCATGCTTGAAACCACATCTGAGAGCCTCCCTCAGTCACTTCCCCTACGCAGACTTGCGGGCAATGGTCAATTCCGGGGCTAAATTTGAAAAGGCTTACAATCAGCAACCGGCTGTTGCACCCGCTTACATATATCGGGCTCCTCCTTCCAACACCGCCCCTGCTCCTGCTAAAGGCAAAGAGGTGATTAATTACGCGGGACAGGAATGTAATAACACAACTCCTTTTGCTCCCAGAAAACCAGCTGAGCCCAGACCACGGGTCATAAACCTCGAAAACTTTGGAATGCCTCTGAACGACATCTTTAGGGGACTGGTGAAAGAAGGCTTGCTGCGGCCTTTGGAGAATTTCCAACCTAGGAATCCGAACGCTCCCATGGATACTTCAAAGTATTGTGCTTTTCATCAAGACCACGGACATCTGACCGATAATTGCTTTACTCTGAAAAAGGCAATCCAAGGCTTGATAGAGCAAGGAAAGTTGGAAGGCCCCGAGGGGCCTAATACAGTCAAAAATCCTCTGCCAAGAAACCATAACCAGGTAAACATGATTGAAAGCGGAGAACCTTCGCATGTCCTGGAAGATGCGGAAACTGATGAAGGTCCCCAAATACCCATGGCCAACCTTGTCGAGGATCCTGAATTCGGATTCCCCCTCAGCCTTGAGGATGATGAACAAGTCAGCCCACCTTGGTCTCATGTCAGAGATTTCTTGCAAGAATGTGAGACTCGCTATTTCTCGGAGGAAGGGAAAGCTGATACTGAAGAACTGGGGCTGTTCCGGTCAAAACATGAGAAAACCATTTACACGAGATGGTTAGAGCAGTCAAGGAAGATTGAGCAAGAAAGCTTCAGACGGGCGCCTGTACTGGGGCTTATCAGCAAAGAGGCCGAAGAGCATCTGGAGCTAGTACACTTCTGCAAGTTGGTTTTGGGAGAGGCTGAATATGATCCCGAGAACAGCGAAGAATCAGAGGAGGAGGATTCCTTCTATATCCTGCCTGGATTCAAATACGTGCCACCCCCTCTCACTCTTCCCCCGCAGTTTCTGGGAGGAGAAGCTGAATCGCAATTACCACTTCCAGGAATGGGGGCATACGACAATTTCTGCGGTTGCACACACCCATATTCCCCTAACGGGTTTGATCGGCGTTCCCTCTCAGCCGAAATCCCAGTAGTATGGGAAGATGATTCCGATGACAGCGATGACGATGATGATGACGAGAGCGAAGAGTCAACTGAGGCCCCAGATCCGGAATCAATCTGGAACAATCATGCCAGAAATGATATCATGGGAGCCGGACACAATGGTTGGTTGTCAGCAAGCGACGATGAAGGACCACCAGAAAATGCGGGTCAAATACCGATGGGGACGGGCCCCCACGAAGTGTCACTCGTAAGATGTACTTGTGGCCAGTGTCCGGATACTTCAGAGGATGAGGAACAACAAAGCCCACGCCCAGATCCATACATATCCAAAGTCCTAGAGCACAATGTCCCCTATAAGGACCTAACGGGCGAATGGAGAAGGTTCATCGAAGCCTTGGTCGAAAAGGGAGGTTTTCAGCGACCAGAAGACAATGAATTCGTAAACGTCATCGGATCTTTTTCTTCCTTCCCTAAAACAGACGGTATCACAACTGTAAGGGTCACGACCGAGCCGCTCGAACACCTCGAATGCATAGAGTCACTGAGAAGGGTTATTGATCTAAATGTCTCCCCAGTCGCCTTCATACCCATGGACCCACATGACGCTTTCTTAATTGCTCCTGTACCCGACAGTGGACCCCGGGTACTCCTCATTTAGACCCAGATCTATCGAGCCGTTGCATCAAACTACGGAAGTGAGCATTGCCTATCCTTTACTTGTGGTTGCCCTACTTGCAAGGGTGAAAGGAAGAAGATGTATGATGAAATGGAGGCTGACAGTCATAAGATTGAAGAAACTTCGGAGGACGATTATGAGACCGAGGACATGAAGGCTATGAAATTTCCTGGGGCTGAGCATGTGGACGTCATAGAGTTCAACACTGCCTACCATGCTTTGGGGAAAGGGTTTTTAGGCACCCGATCCAGGCTGATAGTTGAAGATCTGTTAGAGAAAGGGAAACTAACTCCCATCCTCCCCAATGAGAAAATAACCATGGTCAGATCAAATCCGCCCCGAAGCAAAGTAACGATCCTTGTCAGGGTTACCCAAGAAGAGGTCACTTTCCTGGAATGTATTTCAGCTCTCAGAGAAGTCCTGGAAACCGGCATGATACCCGATGCTCCTCCCACGCAGAATGCTATAATCATTTCCAACTCTGAGTATTACAGAAAGGAACCAGAGTGGCTGCACTATACCGGGGATGAAATCGAGAAGCCGCCAAGCCCTGAGAATAGCAATTCCTGTTGTATGATAACCATAGGCAATGCAGGCTATAAGGGCGAATCGGAGGACGCTTTAGCTCTGTGGGCCATCCAGGGGGCAACAACACAACCCCAGACTCAAAAGCCTGTAACTTGGGAAGCAGTCCTAAAGGCTGCCCAGGAAGGAGCCAGTACAGCTCAAGCTCAGCCCCTCACCGTTGCTAGACTCCGCCAGAACCAGTGGCCAATAGCCAAACAGGCTCCCCCGTTGACCTTAGCAGCGTTGAAGAAATCTAGTCAAGAAGCGACTGATGAGGAAGTCAACCTGTTGACCCGATCCGGGCAGATCTGCCAGGGAAACCACAAGGCAGACAAGAAGGCAGCAGACCAGGCACCGAAAGAAGATCGCCTCCCCTATGCCCAGACAGCCGAAGCTCCTGACCTCGAAAAGGAGGATCCCGTGCTCACCCAGTTGAAGCAAACACAGGCCAACATCTCTCTATGGTCCCTGCTCACCTCGTCTTATCCCCATAAGCTAAAGCTGGAAGAAAGCCTGGCTCGCACTCTGGTGCCTATCGATGCTACTCCCGATGACGTAGTACAATTGATCGGGAACATCCACTACGGGAACATAATCACTTTCACGGACCTTGATCTCCCTCAATTCGGGGCCGATCATAACGAGCCTCTCTTCATCACAGTCCAATTGGATGAACGACGCCTCCCTCGGGTCCTGGTCGACAATGGGTCCGGAATGAATATCCTTCCGGCAAAGATCATGAGTCTGCTCAACATCAAGTCCACAGACTTGAAGCCTTCCTCCCTCACAGTCAAAGCTTACGACTCGACATCTCGAGCAGTCCTTGGAGTTGCTACTTTGGACCTCTGGTTTGGCAAGAAATTGATACCTGTGGAATTCCAGGTTATCGATATTCCGATCACTTTTAATGCCTTATTGGGAAGACCTTGGCTGCATCAGGTCAAGGGAGTTGCTTCGAGCCTCCACCAATGTGTCAAGTTTGTCTCAGATGGATATCTAACAACCATTTACGGGGATCTAGTCACCTTGGAGGGCACGGATACAGGTGGAATACCTATTCTGGAAATCAAACATGATGAGGAAGGTCTCATGCTAACAGGCTTCACGGTCGAGCCTCCTAAGGCCCAAGTTTGCAACGTAGATCTGACAATCACTCGGGATAAAATCCCTCCGGTCTTGAAAATGATGAGGAAGATGAGCTATCTACCTGGCCTCGGTCTAGGGAAGCACCAACAAGGAACTCACAAACTCATCGAGGTGAAAGAGCAGAAAACTCGCCATGGCTTGGGGTATGAACCAATTTCGGGAAAAAATGTAAAGGGAAAAGAATTTGCTCTACAAAGGAAAGAAGCTATCACAGGAAGGGTCCCGGTCAACGGCCCTAAATCTCTCCCTTTCAGTCCTAATATGGGTGACTACTTCGTGAAAGGCCCCACACAGCATGGTAATGCCACAGTCAAAGAACCTACAGAAGGATGGCTGAAGCTACAAGATGATCTCAGAAAGTCCAGGGGAAACAAAGCCAACCCAGTCCGTAGGATGTTTGCGGATCTGCCCAAGATGCCTGGGGCTACCACCACCATGGAAAGTGAGATTACCTTCAAAGGCGTGCCAAGCCTAGTAGAACAGTTCGAGAAGCTCACTACCACAATTCCGATTGTCCAGGAAGGCTCAAAGCCTGAGTTTGAACTAACAGTGCCAAAAGATAAAGCCACAGAGGTCTTTTCAGATGATTGGGATGGTCCGATTATGCAGCAGTTATTCGGGGAAGAAGTTCAGGTGCCGGACCTGATTGATCTCAGTTCAGTCAAAGAGATGGTAGCGATGATCGAGAAGGGAGGACAGAAACAATGCAATTCCCGAGTCATGAGGCCGCTGACAGCAATGCCATTGAAGAATTGGGAAACTCTCTCAGGCCCGTCCGCGACCAAGGAGGAAATGATCACTAAGCTTGGATTGGTCCCCCGTCCCCCTGTGTCAACCTTTGTAAAGCCCTCCGAGTCTCTCATTGTCTAGTTCGAGTCTCTCGAGTCATCCAATGGCCTTACGCCTGAAGACTACGAAATTGTAGCCAAGACTGTATTTCCTTTCGTTCTTAATGAAATGACGAACCTTTCTGAGTATCCCTTGATTGCCACTTTAACTAGTGATAAATTGGCTAATAATTAAAAAAAAAAGAATTTTTAATAATGATTCACTAGATAAAAAAGCAGACACATTAAATAAACAATATATCAAAAAAAAAAAATCTTTAAGCAGGTTGTTCGGAAAGAGGAAAATCGAGCCCAAGCTGCCGAAGAGGTTTTGACAAGTGTGAATCTGGGAACTGCGGAAGAGCCTAAAGAGACGCAGATTGGTAGTTTCTTCGAAGGAACTGAAAAGGATGCCCTACAAAATCCTACAAAATCCTCAACTCAAAGAAAAGGATGCCCTACAAAATCCTACAAAATCTTCATCAAAGAGAACATCATATGCAGATACGGGTTGCCAGCCGAAATCATCTCAGATAATGGATCCCACTTTGAAGGGGAATGCGACAGACTGCTAGCGGAGTTCAGAATAACCCGTCACAAGTCATCTCCCTATAGGCCCCAAACCAACGGAGTCGTTGAAGCAGCAAACAAGACTTTGGAAAACATCATCCGGAAAATGGCTGTCCGAGGCAGAGATTGGCCCGACAAGCTTCACCTTGCTCTCTGGGGCTACAGAACATCCGTCAGAACGGCAACCGGGGAAACACCGTTTGCTCTCACCTACGGAATGGAGGTCATACTCCCAATCGGGCTAGAAATCCCCTCACTCCGTGTACTGTTGGAGAGTCAAATCAACGAGGTTGAATGGCTCCAGAGTCGCCATGATGAGCTGGCCCTGCTAGATGAACGCCGATTGAGAGCCATGGAACACATCCGAGCTTACCAAGGAAGAATGGCCAGGGCCTTCGATAAGAAAGTAAAACATCGGGAAATCAGGGAAGGTGACCTCGTTCTGAAAGAGAAGCCCCCAGTCCGCATCAACCCGCTTGGCAAATGGGAGCCTGTTTGGGTCGGACCATATGTCGTCCAGAAAATCTTCTCCGGAGGAGCCATGCAACTTGCAGACCTCGACGGAAATCCTTTTGTACACCCGGTGAATGGCGATAAGCTGCGCAGATACTACGCGTAGAACACTGAGTCAAAAAAAAACAAACAAAAAAAAAGAGTGCTAAAAGAGTAATACCCAACTAGGTTGAAAACCCGAAAAGGGCGGCCTAGGTAAAAAACAGGGTTGCACCAAAAAAAAAAACAAAACAAAAAACAAAAAAAACAAAAAAATTTTAACCGGGTCGAACTACGGAGACCTGAGCCCTTTAGTCCGAAGGGAACGTAGGCAGCCGGAAACGGTTTGGTCTAAAACACAAATAAAAGTCATACTTTGTCATCAATACATTGATCAGACCATGAAAGCGTCTTGAAAAACTCTAAAGCAATTCACATATTCATTACAGTTAAAAACTTTTTGATGAGTCTAAGCTCGGTTCACTCCTACGAATTACAACCTGCTAAAAGAAACTAAGATACATAATAACTAATGTGTCTGCTACGACAAGAAAGGGATACTCAGAAAACCTCAAGGTCACTCCAAGCCACTCGTACTGGCTTCTCCCCTCTTCTTTCCCCCTCTTCGGGTCTTCTTCTTCTGCACTGCAAAAATGTCGGTCTGCCTCCTACCAAGCTCTGGTGTCGGGACAGGATCTATCAAACCCGCATCTGTCAGGGCCTTAGTAGCCCTAGCCTCATCTCTCATCTCCTGTAGCCGAGCTGGTAACATAGGAGTCCTCCTCTCCTGTCTCTTGACATAAGCCTCATAGTCGGTCACGGCATCTCCGCTCCTATCATGAGGGTTGGCCCTCGCCTCAGCCCTCCTCCTCTCTGAAACCGTCATATCTTCCATACCAACAATGGCCTCACGCCGTCTCAAGATAGCCATCTGAGTCTCCCCCAAGTGCCTCTCGTACCAATCCAAGTACCAAGTGGTCAGAAACACATGTCTCGAACGCCTGAGGATAACCCTAGGAGGAAAGACGTCATGCCTCCATGCTCGGGAAAGAAATAGGAACACTAAGGGATCCTCCATCGAAGCAGAAGCTGCCACCCTGGTAGCTATGTCCTCAAAGCCCTCCAAAAGAGTCTGCTCCAAGCCAAACTGTCTCCGAACTAGAGCCGGAATGTAAAAACTGGACTGAGAAAGCCCCGGAAGCAGAACCACATGAGACCCATCCTGAAGAACTCTCCGAGTCTCTATCCGCCAATGAGGCACCGACCACCTGATGTCCGCAGTCTGGCGAAAAGCCATCCAACGCTCCCATGAGCCCTGATCATCAAGATCCACGGTAACCCCTCTCCTGGCAAATGTCCAAGGTTTGACCGCATCGGAAGTTTCGCGAAGAACCCCCAGGCGCTCCATCAGCCACATAGTCATGAGAAACGGGCTGCCCCCGTGCATATACCGCCTCCCGGTAGCCCACCTGTCAAGAGCATGAAAGGTCTCTCCCAGGATCAAGGGCACCACATCCCGGCCCGAACGGCAGTGTACAATCACATCCAGCAAAGCTCGATGACAGATCCCAAAAGAGTAAACCATGAACAAGGTACCAAACATGCAGAGTGCAAAAGCATCCCAATAGGCATCATCAATCAAGCCTAAGCCCCTAAATCTATCAGGAAGACCAGAAATGTCAAAATGATCAGGACCAAGGATCATACCTTGTGCTTCCTCCGGAGAAAGATTAAGAAGGTTGCACAACTTGTCAACAAAAGAAGCTCCTCCGGGCAAAGGAAACGCAATCTCCTCCACCTTGGGACCACCAAGCAAAGCCCGGAATTCTTCAACAGTCGGGACTATTTCATTGTAAGAAAAGCAAAAAACATGCCTCCTTGTATCCCAAAAAGAAGCGGAGGCCCTCAAGAGATCATAGTCCGGAACCAATTCTTTGAGAGACCACAAGCACTTTACCTTGTACCTTTCTTCAAAAAATGACCTTCTCTCGTGCATAATCTCCCTACACCACTCCTTGAACTTTTCAAAGAACAACATTTGCCTTTCTTTGGATAATTTTAGAGAGTTTTTGGTCATTTCCATGGCTTTTCCCTCTTCTCTCGGGAAATTCAAGTGAGTTTGAACTGGAGAAGATGACATTTATGGTCCAAACCAGATCCAACCACCGAAATAAATGAAACCTGCCAGATGTCACCCCTATCCGCGCGGATGATAATGTCACCACCAGAAAAAAAAATTGCAGCAGTTTAAACTGCTGCACCGCGGAGGAATATTTCATCCCAGCCGCTCGAAACCTGTGCAAAACCTGTCCAAACAGTTCATATACCAAACATTCACACCTAGCCAAGAAACCGGGCTCATGCAACATTGCATTCACAATAGAAAAAAAATAAATAACAGCAATCCTAGATTATTACATTCCAAAAAAAAGGAAAAACAAAAAAAAATGTGTGCAAGAAAAATAAAGTGTATCTGTCTAAATAGGTACAGTCCCAAAATCAACCAAAAATCGTCAGTCAGAATCCTCAGTGGTTGGCCCTTTCCCCCGGTCCCTCTTGCGACTCGGGCCCGCCTCCTCAGTAGTCATGAATATCTCGGGCTCAGAATCATCGTCCTCGTCTCCGGAGAGAGGCTCGCCTGGATCAACAGGTACGCCACGATAAGGCAACCCGAGGTCCGCAAAGAAGTCATATCCGAACGTGAACGTGTTGGATTCCTGGACATGCGAAGAAGAGCCACCATGATGCCAAACGTGCCCCTGCCCGTGCAAATCCCCGAGGATGACGTGGTCCGGAGGCAGCTCCATGCCGGGATCTATGAGAGGAGAAAGAGGAGTCTCGGTAGAATTCTCCGAAGGAATAGGGGAAGTCTCCCGCTCCACAGGCGCCGGCTGTGCCTGTATCGCTCTACCCTGAGCAGCCCCACAAGCAACCATCCTCCTGAGGAACCTCTTGGCCCCGATCACCTGCTTCGTCAGCTTCTCCACAACCATAGCCGGGAACTGCACGGAAACAAAAGCGTCAGAAATAAGTGATGCGAAAAAGATTGATGCGAAAGAAAAGAAGAAGAAACAGAAGCAGTAAAAAGTCGTACCTTCATATCCGGATGAGGCCAAAAAGCTCGTGGGACCCGCTCAGGTTGAGGGATATGCACCCTCAATCTGACCCCATCCTGGACATACGAAAAGTCCGATCGAGGGTACCATACAACCCCTAACCCCTCTCTCTCAAGAACCTGGGGCATCCTCAGCCTCCTCAAGATAAATCTCGAATACTCCTCAATCGCCACAAACATCGAGAAGTACTGGCCACCTCGATAATCACCCCAGGTCTCCGATCTCTCACTCGGATGCATCATGTCGGCAGGAGGCTCCACCGGTGCCATCAGAGGTGCACCCTCTCCATGCTGGCGCGTCACTCTCTCCCCCAGATAATACACATCACAGGTCAAACCTCTCAAAATCCTCCGCTGCACGGTCCATCTCTCGGCACCCTTCAGCTGCTCCACGTCGAAGCGGCCCCAGGGGTAGAAAATCATCCCCTCATCTGTCTCAGCTCTCGTCAAAGGCAGGCAATCCCTGTACTTGAGGGTCGTGCGCCCCCTGGAACCTATCTTCTCCCGAGCATGCTTGCTCCAGGAGAGCATGGTCGGATATGCCCCGATGTGCTCTGCCGCCTGCCGCCACATCGTGACATGAAAGAACTCCAGAGCCCATACCTGCGAAAGGTGAAGATTACATCAATTAAGTGCAGAAAAGAAATGCGTGCTTAAGGTAAAGAAAAAGCAGAAGCTTATACCTCCAGAGGGAACTCAAAGCACGTCAGAGAGCTGACAGCCTTCCGGCTATACCGATCCAGAGCAAAATATAGCTCTGCCAGCCCTGCCTCTCCCCAAGACACCTCCCCAGCCATCTCCACATCCTCCAATGTCCTCAGCAAAGCGAACACCGCCGTCCCCTCGACGTGTCCAAAAAGGGTGCTCAAAAAAGCAAACCACAGAAAAGCTCCTAGCACCGCACCGCAGCCCACTCTCTCATCCCCAGCCTCGTAACTCTCAATGCTCTCCACGATCTTCCCGTGGACCACAGCATACTCCATACCCATCCCCTTTTTGGGAATGGGGGTAAAGCCCAGAAGATCCTGCAGCTCCAGGTCACTGTAGCCGTCTCTCCACTCAATGCTCCGTCCTTTAAAGGACAGGCCCGTGATCGCAGCGTAATCGGAAGGAGTAACCGTGGCCTCGCCCCAGAAGAAATGGAATGTGTGGGTCACGTCCCACCAGTGCTGTGCCAAAGCAAAAATCAGGCCCTTACTCTTAGAAAACTTAACCAACCCCCTCAGGCACTCAATGAACTCATACAACCCAGTCCCAATGACGATCTGTCTCGGACTCATCAGAACTCCTCGGCCCAAGACTGGAAGCCAATCCCACAGGTCAACCACGGCCTCCACTGACCCTCGAGTCTTCAGCTTATTCAGCTGCTCCGTCACAAAACGATCTCCACCCCGCAATAAAAAAAAAAAAACAAAACAAAAACAAAAACAAAAACAAAAATGTCAAAAGAAAATTAAAAATTTGCATTTGCATTTGCATTCAAAAGAAAAAAAGCATACACATGCATCATAAAGTTCTAAAGAAAATTCGACAGCATAACGACATACAATGGACTCAGCCCCATTTTTCTCACAAAAGAAAAGATTTTCAACAATCACCATTCATCATTTATTTAGGCATAAAGAAACATGTCAACGGAAGTAAAAACTTTGTCCCATTTTTCATGAAATAGAATACAGAAACAATTTTCCACAATTCATACATTCAATCAACGGAAGCGAAAATCCGTCCCATTTTTACAAAAATCATATTTTTACAAAAAGCATGCATGCATACATTTGCATCATTCATAAAAACACATCTACATGCAAAAAAAAAATCCGTCCCGAATTCGGGAAAATTTTCATCATCTCATATTTCAAAAAAAAGGCAAAATGCCTATTTTTTTCAAACAAAATGCATAATTGGGTTACCCATATACTCATTACAACATGCAAATCATCAAAATCGAATTTCAAGCCCAAGAACATCTACTTTCGAAATTTTCAAAAAAAAAATCACAAAAATCAATTTCAAACAAAAAATCGACAAAAGAAATGAAGAAATTCGAAGTATACCGTGCGAAGACTCGTATCAGTGGACCAATGTTGCCACGCATCGGGATATGGCTCCTCCGCAATCGATTGCGAAAGAGAGTAATGCCTCCTCATTCGAACGAGCTCTAATCGCCTCTCCGCGACCGGGCCGCGTCCTTGACCTTGAATGGCGACTCCCCCGTGTTCCATTGCTCGAAAATCGAAGAAAATCGGAAGATTTCGAAGCTTCTTGGGCGTCAATGGCGATTTTGGCTCTCCCTCTCTCGAAAATTGCGTTTAAAACAATGAGGAAGAAGAAAGAAAGCCTCGGCATTTTAAAACCTGTCTGGGCTTCATTCAAGCCCGCGCGGATGGATTTGAGGTGCCAAAATGACTATTTTGCCCTTTAAAATTTCAGGACTCTGCAGTTTAGTCCTCAACTTAACAGAGTTAACCAGAGTTAACCAAAGTTAACCCCCTTTCAAAAGAGCTTCACGGCAGTAAAACGTAAGTCCGATATCTCCGAGAAAGTTAACGGAATCCCATTTCTTTCATCAATATCATCAACGGCCGTAAAACGTAAGCCCGTTCTCTCCAACGAAAGTTAACGGAATCCCGTTTCTTTCCTCAATTTCATCAACGGCCGTAAAACGTAAGCCCGTTCTCCTCCGAGAAAGTTAACGGAATCCCGTTTCTTTCATCAATTTCATCAACGGCCGTAAAACGTAAGCCCGTTCTCCTCCGAGAAAGATAATGGAATCCCGTTTCTTTCATCATTATCATCAACGGCCGTAAAACGTAAGCCCGTTCTCCTCCGAGAAAGATAACGGAATCCCGTTTCTTTCATCATTATCATCAACGGCCGTAAAACTTAAGCCCGTTCTCCTCCGAGAAAGATAACGGAATCCCGTTTCTTTCCTCAATTTCATCAACGGCAGTAAAACGTAAGTCCAATTTCTCCGAGAAAGATAACGGAATCCCGTTTCTTTCATCAATATCATCAACGGCAGTAAAACGTAAGTCCGATTTCTCCGAGTAAGATAACGGAATCCCGTTTCTTTCATCAATTTCATCAACGGCAGTAAAACGTAAGTCCGATTTCTCCGAGAAAGATAACGGAATCCCGTCTCTTTCATCAATTTCACCAACGGCCGTAAAACGTAAGCCCGTTTTCCCCAGCAAAAGCCAACGGAATCCCGTTCCAACCCCCAGCAGCTTTTTGAACTACTTAAGGGCTTGATTCCCCAATCGGGATATGTAGGTAGCCTACCATAGGTCCAGCCACTCGACCAAAATAGTCATCCTTTCCCTCGGCAGCAGACGTAAGACCGATCCCTTCAAATGAGGTCTACCAAAGGACCATCAATCCCAAATCTTTAAGGTTCGAGGCACCTAAAACGCCATCATCACCAAAGGTTCGAGACACCTAAAACGCCATCATCATCAAGGTTCGAGGCACCTAAAACGCCATCTTCAAGGTCCGAGGCACCTAAAACGCTATCATCTTCAAGGTCTGAGGCACCTAAAACGCCATCTTCAAGGTCCGAGGCACCTAAAATGCCATCATCAAGGTTCGAGGCACCTAAAACGCCATCATCATCAAGGTTCGAGGCACCTAAAATGCCATTATCAAGGTTTGAGGCACCTAAAACGCCATCATTACCAGGTTGACGCCTCAAAATAGTCACTCTAGGGTCAAAGTCGAAAGATCCGAACTACGACTGGCTTGATTCCTCTTAAGGATACGTAGGTAGCCTATCATTAGGTCCAGCCATCAGACCAAAATGGTCATTCCTATCCCCAGCAGAGCGGATATACAACTCTAGCCACCAGACCAAAATGGTCATTTCCCATCCTCATCAGAGTTTCTTTCAGCAATCGACTGCAGAACTCGCTCGCCAGGTTGACATCCTAAAACAAATACTCTAGTGGTCAACATCGAAAGACCCGAACTACGACCGGCTTGATTCCTCTTAAGGATACGTAGGTAGCCTATCACCAGGTTCAGCCACTCGATCACTTAATCATCTTGTCAAATATGGAGCCTTACTCTTATCGACGACCCCGCTTCCTTCGAAAGCACCATCGCCGAGGGGCTACTGTAAGTGCTCCAATTTGAGATGTTAGCATTTTCGTTAGAAAATTAACGAAAGTCTTAACATTCCTAACATTTCTAACAATTCCTAATTTTTCTAACAAAATAAGGGTAAATTAGGGATTGCTATTTAAGGTTAAACCAAGAAAAGAATCTTAAAAAAGAAAAGAAATTGTAAAAACCCGAATTGGCAAGCTGAAAAACACAGCCAGTTTGAATATTTTCAAAAATATTCCTTTGGTCCAAAGCCTGCAGCTGCATTTAATGAACAGTGCACGCTACAGTACTCGTCTATGCGGATCAAAATGTAAGTTTCAGAGGGCTATAAATTGAGCCCCTCAGTCTCAGAAAAAAAGGAGCCACAACAATTCACTCACAGCACCTTGGCAAAAATACTAGAGAAAACAGTGGGAATTCTCTTGAATTGCCACCTTTTTCTTTTGATTATTTTCCCAAATTTCACTCACTAATCACTCTCAAATTCAAGCCTCAAACACAAACACAAAGAAGATTGGTAAACCCTCCTTCTCCTTACCCTAAACTCATTCATCCATGCATGCATTTCAAACTTCAAAGATGTAGTTTGTTCATCAACTTGGTGTTCATCCTTTGCTTGACCTAAAAATGTAGTCACCTTGGAATAAATTTCCATGGATGACCATTTAAAAGGTCCAAATTACTTCTTACTCACTTAAAAGTGTTTTTCCTCAAAATCATTCACTTAAAAGTGTTTTTCAAAATCATTTTCATACATAAAATCTTCATTTTCAAAGTTAAAACTCCCCTTCCCAAGCAAACGAAATGTTTCAAGTCCTAATGTACCCTAAGGATGGCTTGATATAGTAGATCACCACTAAAATGTCTAGTGATCACTAATCAAAGCCTAAGGAAATGGGGACAAGCATGGATGCAAAACCCCCTTTAAAATCACATTTTCCTTCAAGAACATCTTGCTGTCCAGTAGCATTGTTCTAAGACCTCAGTCCATTGTCTAATTTTTTGGACACAGAATAACTTGGAATTGGGTGTTGACTACAAAATAATTTTTTGTAGCCAACATCCGTAGCATTCCAGACATATTTTTACTTTATTTTTTACGTGAGTACAACTCCCTTTTTCAAATTATTTTTCAAAGGTCAGATTCAACAGTCTCTAGAAATCCAGATTTCATATCTGAGATTTCCAGAAGGTTTTGGTCCATCAAATCATCTCCAAATGGAAAAGTATTTTGTAGAAACCTTATTTATGATGTTTTTAACAACTTTCATTCTCGGACTTTCCCAAGATTTTTAAGTTTTAAAGCTCTTAAATCCATTTTAAAATCAAGTGTCCACTGCCTTTTTCATTCTGGCAGAATTGATTTTCAACTTCAAGAAATCTTTTGAGCACCAAAACTCAACCCTGAAATTATACCAAAAATCATGGGACTTGTTTAATGTCTTACAAAGAGTTCCCAATTTTTTAGTTTCTCATTTTAAACTTATTTTGGCCAAAGGAACACACACACACACACACACAAATGGTTTTTAAGCTTGGAAGACTCGTTTTACGAGGCATTCCGGGTGAACACTAACGTTCTTCCCGGCGTGTAACGTGACCTCCGAACCCAAATCTCTAATCTCGGGCATTTTTCAAAGTTTTGGCCCTTAAAACAAAAATGGCGTGGCGACTCCGTGTTTTTGATTTTTCGAAAGAGAAAAAATCTTTTTCCGGTGGCACATTCGTTACACAAAGGGGGACGACTCGTCCCCTGGAGTAAAATCTCTGTTTTCTTCATTTTTTTCTCTCGACTCCTTGGCTTGCTTCCGAACTTCCTTGACTTGACTTCCATGGTGTAAAACTTGATGAACTTTGAGCAACACTTGAGGACCAAAAACACTTACATCCAAAAACTCTCTAAAAATTCTCTCAAATTACATCTTTTATCTCATAATCCTCACAATACATAAAATCACTCAAAATACATCAAAACTAGCTAATTACATGGAAATAACGAAATATAAGACCGGAAACATAGGAATTACATAGTGAAAATCCGCCAAATCAAATACCCCCACGCTTAGACCATTACTCGTCCCTGAGTAACATCCTAAACTCCAATCTAACACCGTTCTAAAACAGATGCATGGAGGTAAATGATTCCTAGTCTCCTCTAATCCGCCAATACGTCAATCAAAAGTCACAAACAGAGTAAAAGAATCTCCGTCTCCTTATATAACCAAAATATGAACAATGAATAATAAAACTTTAACTTGATACCAACTCTCAATATAAAATGGTATCCAAGCTAAGTTCACACACAAAAGCCAAGGGGAACTAAAAATGACCTATGTTTCCCCCACGCTTGGCTCACACTACATCATCCCTCAAAATAAAAAATTGTTCGGGTGTTAATCCCTCACAACTACCTCATGAAACAAACTCCTACGCCCCCTTATTACTCCAGAATGAATGAGGATTTCTAACCTATCTCCTCTACCCGAGCCTCCTACACCAAGATGCAAATCCTAACCCAAAACTCCAAACCCCCCTTTTGGCTCCAACACCGGTGAATTAACGGATAGAAAGAATTTCATTCACTCACCTTTTGCCTAGGTGCCATTTTCGATTTTCACCTAGCCTCTCGTTTTTTTTAAACACACTCTCTCCTTTTTGCCTAAGTGCCCTCTCGGGTTTTCACTTAGCCTCTCTTTTTTTTTAAGTTACATGTACAGATAGACCATACCCCCACGCTTAAACTACACAGTGTCCTCAATGTGTGTGCAACAATAAAAGTGCTAGGACAGTAAAAGCGTAATAGAGGGAAAAATAATACCATCACTGAGGTGGCCACTGCCACGTCTGCCACTGCCAATCTGGATACTGCCACTGACCACCTGACTGTGACTGCGAACTAGAACCCACGTCAGTAGCAGGCGTCCGTCTAGATGCACGCCTTATCTCACGGGCCTCACTACGGGACAACAAACTGGCATACTGCTCATCCGCCACAGGGACATATGCGGAAGGTCCCTGCTGCTGCATCATCCATGACTCCATCTGTCACTGGCGGCTATCTATCGCAATCTGTTTGTCCTGTATCTCCTCTAAAGTATCACCATACTCCGTCCATCGCCTATCCTCAAAAGCTACCCGGCTCATGAACCTATGATCCTCATAAGCATATCTATCCTGGGTCCTCCTGTCCTCATAGGCATATCTCCCATGCTGCTCATCTAGAAATCGCCTCATCACATCCCACTGATCAAAAGAGCCCTGCTGGCCCTGGTTCTGCTCGCCTTCATCCCGACCACCCTGCTCCTGCTCCTGCTCCTGCTCATCATCATCCTCATCAATATGATCCATCTCATCCTCAACACCGAGCATACGCCAATGCCTGGTCTGTGTGCCACTCGGAAATGTGGATCCCATCGTGCAAGAAACCGTCCTCTTGGGATTACCATACTCAAATAATAGGGAGAAGTTGTCCGCCCCCCTCGGGTCCCTCGCAAACTTGTCATATTGCACAAGCCAGTCTCTAGAGTAAAAGCTCGTGCCCCCCGTCAACTTTACCGCCTCGGGCTTTAACTCTCCCACACAAGCTGCTGCAATCAAAGTGATCATCCCCCCTACAGAAATGTTTCCCTTTTTGGTAAGGGCAAACGCCTCACATCTCCTCACAAAAATATCTACCCAGTCAGGAATCACCTGAAAACTCCTCAACCCCGTGCGCAAGAGATTCACCATAGCAAGATTCAATTGAGCGGGTTCCCCATTAGCCAACCAGGTCATAGCTAACCCTCTATAAAAACAACTTTCACGCCGGGTGAGAAAGGGAAGAAGCCCTAAGGAATTTCTTAGTGCAAGGCAATCCCGTGAGCTCCGTAAAGAAAAAGCAACTAACTCCATCCGCATCCAACCAGTTTCCCCTCGGCTGGTCAACCCCCAAGATTTCCCTCAAGTCATCATAGGTCAATCTATAAACTACATCATCAAGATGAAACCGAATAGCATTGGCATGTGACCCCTTTTCTACCTCCAAGGTCGAAAGAAATTCCAGTGAATATCTCAAATAAGAATCCGCTCTCTTCCCCAAGAAATTTCCCAACCCGGCTTGGTTCATCAAATCAGCAACTAAGGTTTCTAAACCCAAATCCCTTAACACCTGCAAATGGAGGAAGGTGGTGACCTGGAACTTCCTACTTTCCAAAGTCCACCACTTTTTCTTTTGAGCGGAAGACAATTGGAGCAATCCCATAAATGGTGAGGAAGCATTAGGGGGAGGGGGATCATTTGGGACTTCGAAGTGGGTTGTTATTCTACCTCTTTTATTTCCACCCCCTCTAACATCTCTTCCCCTAGAACTCATTTTTACTCAACACAATTCACAACAACTCCTCCACACAAAATTCACCCAATGTATGCAACAAAACACACCACCACGATCACAATCTCCTTCCAAATCCCAACCGAATCGCCAAACAACAATTCAACAAATCCCAACAATTTAAAGTGCAAGAGAGAAGGTTGAAATTTGTTTACCTTACTCTAACTCCTAAATGCAGTCAACAACCTCCTTGTATCTTCCAAACGCAGCTTCCCATGAAGTTTGACCAAAAATTCTGACTTTGACTTTCTAGGGCTTGATGAATTTTTGAAATTGGGTGAATTGAAGGAACCAATTGAAGAGGGTAGGTCGAAATTGTGTAAAGAAGGTGGATTAGGGTCAGAAATTGAAGGAAATAAAGAGAATTGGGTGAAAATTTCGGATTTGGGTAGAGAGGGAAAGCTTGGGCCTTTAATGGTGGTTGAAGGTTTTTGAAGAAGAAGATGGAGAGAAAGGGGCTCGGTTTTGGTTAGGGTAGGGTAGGAGGGTGAAGGTTTGGTTATAGGGAGTTGGAAGGTGGTGGATTTAGGTGGTGGGAGTGGTGGAATTAGGGGTTGTTTGTAGAGAGAGAGAGGAAGGAGGAAAGAAAGGCACGACTGAGAATAGAGAGGGGGACGACCGCTGGGGTTAAAACCCTTGATTTTCTTGTTTTTTTTTTAACACAGGTCCAAGGGACGAGTCGTCCTAAGGGTCACGAGTCGTCCCCCTTTTCACCCCTCTCTGAATCATCCGTCCCCCCTTTGGGAAATAGTTGGCTTGAACTGGGACGAGTCATCCCCTGGGCCAATTCCACACACATTTTTTTTTCAGAACAGGCCCAGGCTTTGATCCTTTCTCCTTGCTACTCCCTGCACACCACCACAAAACAAATACCTTTAGTAGCACCGATTCATAAAATGATGAAAACAATAAATACAACAACAATAAAAACTAAGAATGAATGATTAAATTCCGGGTTGCCTCCCAGTTAGCCGCCCTTCTTTACCGTCTTTAGCTAGACCAAACGCCGGGTATGCCCCCGGCTAGCATCAAATTTTAAGTCCTTGACAAGACTCAGAAAGAAGGTCTACTCATAATTAGGATTTTGGAGATAATGCACCTCCATATCCTCATTTATTCCCACGCCATCATGATACAATTTTAGGTGTTGACCATTTACCTTTAAAACCTTGTCTCCGGAGAGACTACCAATCTCAACCGCACCATGCGGATATACCTCCCTCACAATAAAAGGTCCGATCCACCGCGACCTTAGCTTTCCGGGAAACAACCGGAGACGGGAATCAAATAAAAGGACTTTTTGACCAACCTTAAAGTCCTTTCTAATGATCATTTTATCGTGCCAAATCTTCGCTCGCTCCTTATAAAGGAGGTTATTCTCATACGCATCTCTCCTAATCTCATCCAACTCACTCAAGTGCAATTTTCGCTCCTCACCGGAACCCTCCAAGTTCAAGTTGAACTTTTTGATCGCCCAATAGGCTTTGTGTTCAAGCTCAACTGGCAAATGGCAAGGTTTACCAAACACCAACCGATATGGTGACATACCAATCGGTGTCTTGTATGCAGTCCGATAGGCCCACAACACATCATCAAGCCTTTGACTCCAATCCTTTCTATTCGGGTTCACAGTTTTTTCAAGGATGGATTTTATCTCTCTGTTGGATACCTCGGCTTGGCCATTTGTTTGGGGGTGATAAGCAGTCGACACCTTATGGGTGATGTGATATCTCTTGACTAGAGCTTCGACTGTCTTATTGCAAAAATGTGTCCCCCTATCACTAATAATGGCCCTCAGCATCCCAAACCGACACAAAATGTTGCTCTTAAGGAAGTTGACCACCACTTTTGAATCATCAGTGCGGGTAGGGATTGCTTCAACCCACTTGGAAACATAGTCAACCGCCAACAAGATGTACAAGAAGCCAAATGAATTGGGAAAAGGACCCATAAAGTCGATTCCCCAAACGTCAAAAATCTCACAATTTAAGACATAATGTTGTGGCATCTCATCCCATCGCCCAATATTACCAACCCTTTGGCACCTATCACACGACTGACAAAAAGTGGCCGCATCCCGGAACAAAGTTGGCCAAAAGAAGCCACACTCCAATACTTTCCTAGCGGTCTTTTTCACACCAAAATGACCATCACACGCATGCTCATGACAGAATTTAAGAATAGAGGACACCTCACTATTGGGAATACACCTCCAAATGACTTGGTCGGCACAATGCCTCCACAAGTTGGGCTCATCCCACACATAATACTTGGCATCACTACGGACTTTATCTCTTTTAGATTTTGACATCCCCGGAGGGAATTTATTAGAGACAAGAAAATTGTCCAAGTCCGCATACCAAGGAGCCGCTGAATTAACTGCCCAAAGAACCTCATCAGGAAACTCACCCCAGATTGGGGCTTGTTTATAAGGCTTGTCCTCCTCCATAACAAGGCGACTCAAATGATCGGCAACTAAATTTTCAGCCCCCTTTTTGTCCTTCACCTCTATATCAAACTCACTCAACAAGAGAATCCATCGAATGAGTCTCGGTTTAGCCTCTTTTTTAGACATCAAGCACTTAAGAGCAGCGTGGTCGGTGTAAACAATAATTTTAGTGCCCAACAAGTAGGACCTAAATTTTTCTAGTGCAAAGACTACCGCCAACATCTCTTTTTCAGTGGTGGAGTAATTTCTTTGTGCCCCATTCAAGGTCAAAGACGCATAATAAATCACATGCGAGGCACGCTCCACTTTTTGACCCAAAACCGCCCCCACGGCATAATCACTAGCATCACACATGATCTAAAAGGGACGAGACCAATCGGGTGCTTGAATAATGGGGGTGGTTGTCAACCTAGATTCAACTCATTGAAAGATTGCTTGCAATTACCATCAAAATTAAAATCAACCTCTTTTTGCAACAGAGTGCATAGAGGTGAAGCAATCTTTGAAAAATCCTTTATAAACCTCCGGTAAAACCCGGCATGACCAAGAAAAGACCGGACTTCACGCACGTTGGTAGGGTAAGGAAGTGAAGAAATGACATCAATCTTAGCTTTGTCAACTTCAATACCCCTTTTTGACACAACATGACCTAACATGATGCCTTGCTCGACCATAAAATGACATTTTTCAAAATTTAGGACCAAATTAGTTTCAATGCATCTATCCAACACTAGTCCTAAATGAGCAAGGCATTCATCAAATGAGTCTCCATGGACACTGAAGTCATCCATGAAAGCTTCCATAAATCTTTCCACAAAATCGGAGAACATACTCATCATGCACCGTTGAAAAGTTCCAGGTGCATTACACAATCCAAATGGCATTCTCTGATAGGCAAAAGTGCCGAAGGGGCAAGTAAATGTAGTTTTCTCTTGGTCTTCCGGGGCAATAGGTATTTGAAAATACCCGGAAAAACCATCAAGAAAACAAAAATATGCCCTTCCGGCTAACCTTTCCAACATCTGATCAATAAAGGGGAGGGGGAAGTGGTCTTTAAGAGTTACCTCATTTAAGCGTCGGAGGTCAATGCACACGCGAATCCCCGTTTGCTCCCGGGTTGGAACCATCTCTCCCTTCTGATTACGGGAGACTGTGATCCCGCCCCTCTTAGGCACACACTATGTGGGGCTCACCCACTTACTGTCGGAGATGGGATAGATGATCCCCATCTGTAGTAGCTTCAGGACCTCCTTCTTTACCGCCTCCATCATTGGCAAGTTAAGTCTCTGCTGCGGTTGTCTCACTGGCTTCGCACCCTCCTCTAGGTTGATCCGGTGCATACACAAAGATGGACTAATGCCCTTTAGATCGGCAATAGTCCAACCAATCGCAAATTTCCGCTCCCGAATCACCTCAATCAACCTATTCTCTTGATCCTCAGTCAAACTGCTAGAAATCAGTACCGGAAGCTTCTCTCCCTCACCTAGATAAACATACTTAAGGTGCTCAGGGAGAACCTTCGGCTCAAGCTCCGGCGCCTTCTCTATAGATAGAACAAGCTTCTCCACCGGAACCTCTAACTTCATGTGACCATGACCCGATTCTGTAGCAAACATGGCACTCTCTGTAAGACCCATATATAACTGCTTCCTTCATCGAATCTGAGATGTCAAACTCCAAACTAGCATACCCCAAAGCATTCTCTAATGCGGTCTTGAGATCATCATCTCCACTAGACACCTCAAATACCTCCTCTACCAATGGCTCGACCACATCAATGAAACACAGTGACTCCATATCCTTAGGGTATCTCATAGAGTCAAAGATATTGAACTCCATCACTTGGCCATCAAATTCTATTGTCAAGGAACCATTAGCCACATCAATTTTTGTCCGAGCAGTCGACATAAAAGGCCTCCCCAACAGTATGGGAGCCTTTGGATCCAACTCCATCTCTAGCACATAGAAATCTGCGGGAAATATCATCTTCCCCACTCTAACAAGAACATCTTCTACCAAACCTTTCGAGTAGGCATTTGACCTATCCGCTAGTTGTATCACATTATCTAATTATCATGATTTTCTAATATAAACATCATGAACGGGGCTCTGATACCACTGTTGGGTTTCGAGGGTCCGTGCGCAGCGGAATAATGCAATAACTCGAAAACCCGGAGCCCTAGGATCCGTTCTAGATGATTAATTAAGAAGAATGATTTATAATTACTAACCTTGTATGCCTTTGTCGTTGATAAACGCGTTCCAACTCCAGATTGATGAACTAGTAAATCCTCGATGAACGATCAATGAATCACGAACGAAAGATCTTGAATAGCGAAGATCCTCTATGTGTATCCACGCGATGAATGAACCCTAGAACAATTCTAGGTGGATTGCTAGATCCTTTGATTGAAACTCCTTTCAATCAATGAAGAATATGGAATTGAATGGTGTTTCGATTCTCAATTCACAATTGGAATCACTCTATTTTGTGTTTCTCTAAACCCAAAACGTGAGTCTTACAGCTAGGGCAACCAGGGGTAAGTATTTATACGTTATAAAACTTTTCCCTTTGCGAAAACCCTAGTTTTAAGTCAATTCCGCGTCAGTCCAACGTCGACGGGACGAGTCGTCCCCCAGGGGACGAGTCGTCCCCTGGCACCTAGCTTCTGAATCTGGCGTCCCCTTTAAGGGGAATAGTTGGTTCTGGCCTGGGGACGGGTCATCCCCTGAGAACAAAAACTCCATATTCTTCATTTTTGAAAATTCGTTCGATGCGTGTGACCCCATAGGACTATATTATGTTGGCAATGAGTTCGATCACATCGATCCTCATAAGACATGAGCGGACTCTAGCAAGCCATCATGCCTACCCAAATAATATAATATCAAGTTCGATTTTCCTACATAGAACATATCACAATCCCATTGTCACACGATGTTATATTGAACATGAGTCATGGTCCACGTCAACTCATATTGTTCAATGCTTTCTCGTTACTAAGTAAATTGATCAATCGAATGTAATTAATCACATTAATTCATTCGGACATGGCCATGTACATCATCAATCTTACTTACGAGTGGCCAAGCAAACATCTCTCTTTACGAGGGACAAATTTCCATCTTGACTTATCATTCTTCCCAACAAGAATCCTATCATGCCAATAATAGCCCTTATTGTTATCCGGTTAAAGACAACGTTAAACTATATCAAACACAATATTCATCGAGTGGAAGACGATGATAATCTCAGGTCAAAGGATATCAATGATATGACTATATGAGATTTAATTATGACATTTGACCATGACATAAATCTCATAATGGGTCAAGTCCAGTACCTTGTTCTCCAACAAGTACCCATGAATTTAATGTGCATCCCTATGTATATAATCATCACATGATTATCCATTAAACTTCATACTAGTGCTTCATAAGTACTAGGGACACGATTATTACAATAAACATGCAAACATATATAATAATCAAAGTAATAATCTCATATATAAATGAATAATGACATTACAAATAAGTCTATCTCTATAGGCCTAGGGCACTAACACCTACAATATTGATGCTGCCGCCGAGGCTCTGAATGATGTAAGATTATACTTCTCCTTATTTTTATTTCTTTGGGCTCGTTTTGCAGTTACATCTTTCTCTTACCTCATTTTCCCTTAATTTCCTTCACACAAACTATAGAAAGACAACAATAGATGAAATCATTTCAAGAGCATGAGATTGAGGTTTTTCATAGCATTGCCCTTCAATCTTGATGGCTAAATTGACTTAGTAACTCATGATATTTGTTGTTTGGTGCAATGATATAGTTGCCAATCAAGAAACTCTACATGGTTGTAGAGATGGCCGCTCAGGGAGAACATGGTGGAGGAGCTGAAGCCATTTACTCTGGTAAAGAGAAAATCACGATTTCCCATTTCTATGATTGCCTTCAGGATATGGTTCGTTACTAGTGAGGAAGTGTGTTGCCTGTTTCATATCCACGAGGCGCTCTTTCACTTTAAATTAATACAGGAAAAAAAAATTAAAATACTGAAACCACAGTTTTGCATCTCCTCTTGTATTTTCTTCATTCATTTTCCCTCCTGTCTGCTGAGTTGAGATCCAAGGCGGTAGTAGAGATCTGCGTGTTTGCGTTATTTGTATTTAGCACCAGTATATTCAAACTTCAGCTGTTTTTCTTACTATATTTATGGGTACAATATTCTGGGTTTTTCTATTGACTTGAAAAGTTCAAGCATTGTTGCATAATGTAAGGGCCCGAGTCCGAAGCATCATGCACCCTAACATGGCACACCATTCTTCGGAGTCGGTTTTTAGCACAAGTGGAAGAATTGTTAGCCCCCATCGAAGTAGATTGGCTCCTAATACCTTGGAAGCATTGATGTGCACTCAAAATTGGCTTCGAAATGAACACAAGGGTAAACTATTTGAATTTTCTATATTTTCATATTTTGCAACTTGTTAATATTCTTTACTAACTTGAACTCTTTTTCTATGAAGAACTTTCTTTGATGGTTGAGGATGAGCGGAACTTGGCAACTTGCATTGATGATGTTGAGAGTGATTGAGTAGGTATAATGTACTTTAAAAGTTAAATTTTTATTAGCATTTATTTGGATTGTTTTATTACCAAGACAGCATTAACTTTTTGTTGCTGATGATTCAAAGCTGCGATCTTATTTTTTCTACCTGGCAGTTATTACTTTCTCTGGCTCATTTGTGTTAGGCAGGCATTGATAGATCTTTATTCATGGGCCATGTTATGCCTATGACTGATAAAGTGTGAGAGGATACTGATAGAATAGAATAGCATTTCCATGATCCTTTTTTATTTTCTTTTATGGAATATTGTCCTCTATAAAATGTACCTCTTCTTTGCTTGAGTATTAATTTTATGCACCTTTACTTGTGTAATAAAACTTACTTTACCAACTATTTGTATTTGTGTAGGTTTGTGATTTTTTTTGCTTGAAGTCAAGTGTTGGATTGAAGTTTGAAGAATGAAGTATTTGGAAACTCAAGTTTATGGATTTGAACATTTATTTACTGGAAATGTAATATGTGATGTTGAATTAGTGTTTGACTACTCTGTTTGTTTCTTTATGGGATTGTAGTTTGGATTGTTATGGCCTATTGGATTGAAGACTTGTAGTAAAGACTTGTAATATTTGGAAAGGTAAAAATGTCATGTAATCAAGGTACTGTTTTCATTATGGGATTGTAGTTTATGGCTTTTTTTTTGTTCACATGTACTATTTCGGATCGGATCGGTTTAGTAACAAAAAAAATGTTCCAGCTTCGGATCGGATCGGGGCTCGGATCAAGTAAGCTCGGATCGGATCGGATTCGGATATGGATTTTTAATATTCGGATCGGATTCGGATCAGGCCTGATCCGAGCCGATCCGATCCGATTGCCATCCCTAACCTCGGGACAGTCTGAAGAAGATCCAAGAAAGGAATATTAACCTCCAACCTCTTGAAAGTGTCATAAATCGCCTTATCAGGCTCTGGCTTTCGATGCTCTTTCAAGGCCTCGGGGAATGGAACCTCAGGCTCATATACAGGAGCCTTAACCTGCAGTGCACTTTCGTCTCGATCCGGTGCCTTGTGTGCGCTCAAACCTCAACCTCAATCTCCGGTTCCTCTGCTACAACCCCGTCCTGCGGCTCCTTACCACTGCGAAGAGTGATCGCACATGCATTACGCTTTGGATTCGATTCGATGCAGTGAAGGCGGCTTTCCCGAATTACGAGCCTCCATCCTACCCACAACATCGCTATCTGTCCCATCTCGTCTCTCCGGACCAGCTGATACTCTTATCGAGTCCTCTGCGATCTCTTGAAGGCTGGCGATACTCGTATCGGTCCTCTGGCGTCTTCTTTGAAGGCTGGATAAGGTGCTCATACTACGAGCCGGTGTACGGAACATATCTTACGTAGGCTGTCCTGCTAGCTGCTGCCGTTCTTTGTGGCCGTTCTTCTTGTCCAAATGGTGGTCTAAAAGCGTTGTGCCGATTACCACAATGCTGGCTGCTGCGATAACCTGCTGATTGCTGATACTGTGACACGTACCCCATCTGAAATTAGGATGATTTCTCCAGTTGGGGTTATAAGTGTTACCCATCGGTCTCTGTCCCTGCTGCACAAAACCAACTGCATTGACATCCTCCGTCTCACCCGTCTGCAACGAAGGACATGAATCTGTAGGGTGCGTAATGTCGTAACAAATCCCACACGGCTTCGGTGTCTGTCCCAGAACCAACTGCTTTACCATACCCTTAAGATCCTCCATATCTGTCTCGAGCTTACTGGTCAACCCACTGCTAGAACCCGCTGCGCTAACCTGTCTCACAGTTGACCTCTTGCCATGGGTCCTTGTGCTCTTGGCTAGCTCCTCGATCAACTTTTTAGCTTCATCAGTGGTCTTATTCAAAATACTTCCCCCACAACACGAATCCACTAATCTCTTTTCCTGAATGGTCAACCCTCCATGAAAATAGACAATCAGCTGATCCTCAGTAAACCCATGATATGGACAACTCCTTCAAAGCTTGTGGAAGCGATTGTAGTAATCGTATAGAGTCTCATCTGCCTTTCGCTCCATATTGCTGATGTCCCTCTTCATTACATTAATCTGGTCCTGAGGGAAGAACTCTTCCAAGAATACTTCTTTCATCTGCTGCCATGTCGTGATGCTGTTGGGGGGCAAGTGGTAATACCACCCGTTCGCGTTATCTTTCAGTGTGAAAGAAAACGCCCTCAATAATAGAAGCTCTATCGAAAGCGACGTCGGCTTCATACTCTGACAGATTTGCACAAACTGAGATATGTGCTGATTGGGATCCTCTCCGGGCATCCCTGTGAAGTGTGGTAGCTGATTGAGTAGCCCCGGCTTCAACTCAAATGTCACCCCTGCAGGTAAGGTGGAGAATTGGACGGCATGTGGTTGCTCATTCCAATTCGGTGCAGTCCTTTGCCTCAATGTCTGTGGTGGAACTGCTTGTTCACCACCACCACCACCATTATCTCCGCCCTGCATCTCTTCAGCTAATAATATCCCCTTGATTCTCCTTCTTTGTTGTCGTCCTTTCTTGAAAGAACGTTCAATTTCTGTATCAAGAGGCACAAGTAAATTGTTAGTAGAACGGGTGTGCACCATGCACGGTTACACACCACAGGAGAGCAGGGTACAACACTTAGCAGATAACACAAATACTAAAATAAAAATAAATAAAAATAAATAAATAAATAGAAAAAGAAATAGATTAAGAACAGAATAAGATCGTAAACAATTACACCGTTCCCCGGCAACGGCGCCAAAATTTGGTAGGCTTAGTCGCACACCTACTAAATTAAATCGGGACTCGACCACAAGAATGTAGCAAAGGCAAGTCCAGGGTCGAACCACTGAAGAACGGTATTGCTTATGAACTAGTCACACAAATGGGGGGTTTTTGTTTGTTGAATGATTAAAATCCTAAGACGGGAATTAAAATCTAAGTTATAAATAATAATGTAAAAGAACACTTTGGATAAGCAAAATTATCCCCGGCTATCAGTCAATATCACCGGAATGATTCTTTCGTACTTTCCCCTAATTACTTGATCACGAGATAATAAATCTCTATCTCTTCTTTGATAGTAGTTAATAGCGGCGACACGCTCAACTAAAAACCCTAATTAATAAATAAAACCTAGCCGACACGATCAAGGTTCTAAATATAAATTGATGAAATTCTAAGAGATGAAGATCAAGGAATTAATCTATTATTGTTTCAAATAGATTTAAAGCCAATTTTACTTTAATCACCATTCAAGATGACACATACATGAATAACGAAGATGCTACAATGACAACCCTAGTCCGACACGATAAAAGGGAGATCTAGCAATAATCAATCAAAAGGATTAAGGGATTGATCAATTTCTCAAAACCCTAGAAATTGATTTGAAATAAGCACAATCAAAATTGCAATTAGGGAAGAAAAATAAAAACAAGTCAAACCTCAATTGATAGTCAAGACGGTTCAAAAGTTACAAATCCAAAGCAATGGAGAACTAGCCTTCCATGGAGATTCAAAAGCTTCAATATTGTTTTTAAAAGCTAAGGAGAAATAAGATAACCTAAAATACTGATAGGAGGTAGTATTTATACTTCCTCCCTAAAACCTAGCTAAAAAGGAAAAGAAAATACATTAAAAATAAATAAAACTGCAAAAATACGCCAAGTCAGCCCGTCAGGGCACGACTCGTCCCAAGGGTCACGAGTCGTCCCTAAGTCTTCCTTCAAAGGGGACGAGTCGTGATGTAGGGGACGACTCGTCCCTGGTTGCACCCCTTTCTGATTCCAGCGTCCCCCCTTTGGGGAATAGTTAGGCCAAAGGGGGACGACTCGTCCCCTGGAGTAAATCTCTGTTTTCTTCAATTTTTTTCTCTCGACTCCTTGGCTTGCTTCTGAACTTCCATGACTTGACTTCCATGGTGTAAAAATTGATGAACTTTGAGCAACACTTGAGGACCAAAAACACTTACATCCAAAAACTCTCTAAAAATTCTCTCAAATTACATCTTTTATCTCATAATCCTCACAATACATAAAATCACTCAAAATACATCAAAACTAGCTAATTACATGAAAATAACGAAATATAAGACCGGAAACATAGGAATTACATAGTGAAAATCCGCCACATCATCTTCACATGCTAGAAAAGATGACTTACATAGATAGAATTGTCCCATCCAATAATGCCCATCCCTACTGCATTATCATTCTGACAAAGCCTTTCAATTCACAGATGGCATCTATCCAAGCTGGGCTGCATTTGTGAAATCAATTGCTTCTCCTACAATTCAAAAACACAAGTTGTTTGCTCAACGTCAAGAGGCTGCTAGAAAAGATGTTGAGCGAGCTTTTGGGGTTCTCCAATCTCGTTTTGCATTTATCAAACACCCATGTCTTGTTTGGGATCGTGATAATATTGGTAGAATTATGATTGCGTGTATCATCATGCACAATATGATTGTAGAGGATGAACGGGACACATACAAAAACTACTATGATCCAACCAAATTTTTAAAGGATGCACCTACTAATCGCCGTAAGAAAAAAAAAAGCAATAGAGTGGTAGAAGAAGAAATGGAAGAAGAAGTGGAAGAAGAAGTGGAAGAAGAAGAAGATGTTGATCAACATTTTCAATACTCTACTCAACGGGTTGCTAGCTTAGCCACATATATGACTAACAGGGAACAACTTCGTAATAGAGAAGCTCATACAATGCTTTGAGATGATTTGATTGAGCACATTTGGCAAAAATTCGGCGAAGATGATTAATTATGTAATTTTCATTTTATTTCATGTATTGTAATTTCATTTTTGTCTTGTATTTGTAATATTTTAAGTTTAATTTCAAGTTGAATTTTAATTTTGTTTGATAATTTTTATTAAGTGATTTTTTTTTTGCAATTATTATAAATTTAATAGTTAAATATATTTTTATTGATTTATTACAAGATTAAAAAATAATATAAATTGAGTATTGATAATATATGGTAAATAAAAAAAAAAGATAATTTAAAGAGATATTATGAGTTAGGTTGGATTGGGTTGAATTGCTAATGGAGGATAAAAATAAAAAAAGTGAATTGTAAATGTAAGTTGGATAAGTGAAAGAGAGAGAAATAATATTTAATTGTTGGATTGAATTGGGAAGGATTGCTGATAGTCATAGTCTTAGAAATCATACAGGCGCCTTTTGATACCTACCACTCTTTCTAAATTTTTTTCTTCTTCTTCACCAAATCATACAACCTACCACACCACCAATGCCAATTTCAAACCGACCACCATTGCCTAACTCCACCACCTTTCAACTAAGTCGCCCTATTACTACCATCTCCCCATCACATCACCACCGCTCATCTACTATATTCAAAATCAAACAAAAGAATTTACAAGTCAACACCACATCTTAATTCAACTTTGAACCATGACAACCCTTAATCCAAGAACCACTCAACAAAATTTAGAATCATATCGCAAAATAAAAAACAATGAGAATGCAAAATCAAAAACTAATGATTGTGTTGCTTCGTCAAAAACCGAAATTAAAAAACCAAAATGTTTAAAAATTCCCAGATCTTCTTTCAAGAAAAAAAATCCCAAATTTGGGCGTGGGTGTTACGAAGAAGCAGAAATAAGGTGTTGACGAAGGGAATAGAAAGAGAATCAGAGATAAATATGATCTTGCGGAGTGCCACGAGAGGTGGCGGCGTGGGAATAGGAGTGGAGGGGAGGGGCGACGAACAGTTGTGAGGGGGTGGGGGCGAACAATAAGCCGAGGAGGGGGGAGTAGCCGATGCGTGGAGCAGTGGGAGGAGGTGATGGTGTGGTAATGGTGATGACGAGGGTAGACGATGGTGGGTTGGAGAAGAAGGTGAAGATAAAGAGGAATTTTTTTATGTTTTTTTTTTTTTCCTTTTTTCTCTAATTAGATTTTTTAAACCAAAATTAATGCCAAAATCTTGTGAAAAACTAGTTTTTCATAAACATAAGAAAAAAAACTAGTTTTAAACGCTTAGCCTAACTAATAAGAGGAATGAACAATGCTGAAAACTAGTTTTTTCATAACATTTTGAGAAAACTAGTTTTTCACAATACCTACTCAAATTAATTCATTACCATCATTAATTTAAAAAATTTAAAATTACATATAAATATATATTAAAATATTAGTTATTTGGATATAATATTATATAGATATAAAAAAATATATACTTTTTGTATTAAATTATTATTCTTTAATAATATATTTCCTTAAAATTAATAAATTAATAATTTTAGATAACAATAATAATTATAATAATAAAAACAACAACAACAATAATAATAATAACTCTATTTTGAATATTTATGATTGTTATATATCAAATTCATTAAAAAATATTTATGATTGTTAACACGAAATGAATATTTATGATTGTTATATATCAAATTCATTAAAATTTGTAAAGTTAAGCTAGCTAGATTTTCTAACGAATTTCGTTAAAGTCCTTGTTTTGATTAAAATTTGTCACCACTGACCTGTTTCACTATATTTTGGACGACGTGTTGACATCATTTCGTGTTTGTAATTTACCCCAAACTAAATGACCATTTTGAATTGAATGACTATTTTGAAAAGGTTGTTTTTTAATATAAAAATTTCATAAATATTCTTGATATTAAATTTCAAACTTTTAGTTTTGCGGTATATAATGAAAAAGGGCAAATTTTGGTAAACAATCATTTATTTAGGGACAAAGTTTTTTGAATGAAGAAATTTTAGAAGTTCATTAAGTTTGGGACAAAAAAAAAAGTCATTTAATTTCGGAGAAAGAGAGTAGATTTTATTATCCATTACTCCCTCTCTTTTTCCTTATTGATTCTCATTCTTTATTATCTTCCTCCTATTTTCTTTTCTGGTGGGCGATTCTAAAAGTTTAATTTAACAATTTTGAAAATACGACTATCTTTTTTAGATTGAGAATGTGAACATATATATTGAACAATGGGAATTGATGACGCCAAGTTTTTCAGGGTCAGGAGCGGTTCAAGGATATCTGGCTAGGATATTTTGGTGGTTTATTTGTACCTAGATCACAACACAAATAAGCACCGTTAAGGTCAAAGTTGGATGTTACTCCAACTCAGGCCCTCGGGTGTGAGAGTAAGAATACTGAGATAATAAGGCTTGGAATACCTTGGAGTGTGTGTGTGTGTTTTGGGTTTAGAGTAATATGGCTTACTCGATATATTTGGAACTTTTCTTGCCCAAGGGAACAAAGGCCTTCTATTTATAGGCAATGTAGTGGTGCTTGTTGATGTAAGCAATGAGATCAGCCCTAGGGGGCACTTTGGTATTTGACCAGCTACACGTGTCCGCAGCTAATTGGCCCTGTCAGGGAGGGAACATTGACTGTCAGAGGGGGCATGGCTGAAAGGGACATGAGCCGTGTAGATGGCTTGGCGCATTAAATGAAATAGTAGGCGCCTGACTGAGCCGCATTAAATGCGTGATGGGGGAGCCGGCAACTTGCATGTCAGAGCCAGTAAGCTAACTTGCTCAGTAAGGCTTGATATTAACCGGGAAGCAGACATGTGCCCGCGGTCAACATCGTGGCCGCGGTCAAAGGTAATTACGCGGGCACGGATGGAGCGGTCATGCCTCCTGCGGGCATGGGTCCCTGCGGACATACAATCTGCGGGCACGGACCCAACGGTCATAGGTCGGGCGGGCACGAATATAGCGGTCAGGATCCTTCCGGTCTTTGATAGGATTAATGCGGGGAGGGACGCGGTCTTGACCTCAAGGGCCTATCTGTCCGCGGTCTTCCCCCCCAGCGGTCTAGGAACTGCCACGTCACTGGTTCCTTGGACCAGACCGAGCGCGGGCCCGGTCCAGTAGATCCGGGCTCATCAATGGCCCCTAGCTCCAAGTGTGATTATTTATGGTCTGAGCGAGGAGGTACTAGAAGCTCGGTTGGATTAGACCGCCGCTTTGGCGAGCACCAGTGTTGGCGTTTTTGTTGGTTGTTGCTTCGCCCCATGGGCCTATGGGAACGTTCGGGAGGCACCAGTGAGAGACACGTGGCCCCTTGCATGTTGTGTCTCCCGGTTAACCAAGTGGGCCCCTGGGCAGATGAAAAGACGGGGCGTGGTACGTACAGGGGTACGTGTCAGTCATCCAAGGGGGCAATAAATGCTTAACCGGCGGAATTTTCGAATTTTCAAACGTTTGGAGACGGTTCAGGGTTCAAGGCATGGTCTGTGGGCTAATTAATACGGGTTAATGGGTTAACTCGTATAGGTAGGCCTTATAAATACCAAACCCTTAAACCTCAAACCCTTTTTACCGTTTCCAAACCTTCAAAGAGCCCTTGAGAGAGAAATTTCTTGCTGCGAATTCTGTGCTAGTGTTCTCCGAATCCAACCTTCAAGTCTTTCTTCGTAAGTAATTATTGGGGTGCTTCTTCTTCATCTCTTTCTGTTTTTTTTTCTGGGTTTTGTAAAATGACCACTCGCGAATTCGGACCCCGCCGTCCCATAAAATTAGGAGATGGATCCACCCATGATACCTTTGCCGTTTGTAAACGGTCGGGGGGAATCTTTAGGAAGGTAGGACTATGGTGGATAAGGCTATCCCTGCATAGTTTTTTGTATTTCTGTGAGAAAGATGATTGGGGGCCGTTCGTCCCACCCCGGTTGTGGGAGGCCAAGAGGAAGTACATTTATAACCGTGATGTACTGGTGTTGGGGGATCACCGTAGGCTAAGAAATTTTGTGATGGGGGTTTTGTGCAGGTTTCCCCGCGAGAGAGATCAGGCTTTGAACGTCGTTGAATTAGTGAGGAGAGCGATTCGCGTCCCCGAAGTAATTTGTGGCCCAGGAAAAGTGTGAACTGATGGATCCTGAACAAACCAATGATTCGCGGGCACCGGGCACGGACCTGAATGACCCTTTAGATGTTCTGCCCCTGAGGACCATATTTCCCAATGTGCCCGCGGCCCCTAATAACCCAATCGATCTGAGTAGCAGCGAGGAGCTGGAGCCTCTGAATTTTGAGACTGGAGGCGGAGAGAATGAGGCTGAAGTAACCTCTGCCCGTGGTGATGCTACCGGCCTCTTTGGCTCGTCGAGCTCGAAGACCGAGGAGGATGACCGCGAGGTTGAGGATAGGAGGGCTGCGGGGACCTCCAAGAGGGCTAATGAGACTACGAACATAGTTGATGCCTTTTCTGACCCTGACTCCGAGGAGGAGATAGTGGTGGCCACTGCCCGGATTAAAGGCAAGAGGCCAGCTGCTGAGGTGAACCCTGGCCGTGGCCGCGGTAAGAAAGCCAAGGAGGTGGCTACTATTGACTGGGAGGAGGATATCTATGAGGTCTACAATGTGGACCGCAATGCCTTCCGTGTCCGCACCCTTGGGCATGTCCACTTGAAGGATAAGGATAAGCTGCGGCCAGAAACCATAGCAGATGTCCGCGAGGACAACAGAGCCTGCGTCTTCTATGGGGCCCAGTTTGAGAATGGCTTGAGGCTGCCTTTGGACCCCTTCTTTTACTTCTTCCTTGAGTTCAACCGTTGCCTGCCCATGCACCTGACTCCTAATGCCATCAGGGCCATTGTCTCCTTTATAGCTGTTTGCAGATTCTTAGGTCATGAACCTACCCTGGCCGGGCTTTACGCCTATTATCAGAACCAAATCAGCCGGGGCATCCTGAGCTTGAAGGCTAGGAACTACTCTACCAGGACCTTCTCTCCCCCATCGAACAAATTTGACCAATGGAACCAGAGGGATATTTTGGTCATTGAGTCTAGATTTGGTTGGCCCTTCTCCAAACCCTCAAGCCCAGTCCCGATGAAGGTGGCCGCTAATAGTTATCCGGACCCATCCTCTGCCGACGGGATGCGCTGTGCCTTAGAGAAACATCTGGCCACCTATCTTGACCGCGGGGAGGAGCCCGTTTATGATGTGGGTTCTATCGTTGAAGACGAGCCCCTCTTGATCTACTCGGGGGTGGCTCCTCGCAGGGAGGGCGCCCCACATGCCCCCAGAGTAGAAATAGAGCCTATGCCTCGTGACCCTGATTGGAGGGTGCACGAGCATTACCAGTTTGAGGCTGATTGTAAGACCTGCATGCTGGGCGCTGAGTGCGATCCTCCAGAACTCATCGGTCTCTGATTCTTTTATAAAACTGTTGTTAATTTATTTTGCCTTTGATTTTTCGAACTGTCTTCTAACCATTTTTCTTTTTCTCCAGAGTAGATCCAGAAGAGTATAACTTCTGATGGCCCCCCTAAATGCTGCTCAGTTGAAGGCCAAAAATATGAAGGCCAATAGGGAAGCTGCCCAGAGGAGGCAAGCTGAGATGGGAGGACTCCCGGGCAAGGACAAAACTGTGCCCGTCATTAGTAGGAAGACTGGGGAGCCTCTGACTAGCTCCAAGTCTATCCCCACCACCGGGGAGCTGCCTCCACCACCAAGGGGTCCTCCCCCTGCCCATGCAATGCGGGCATCCTCACCTGGTCGCACCATTCCCTCCGGGCATCAAGTGGATTCCCGGAAAATGAATGAAAGGGATGGGGAGGCGGGGCAAGGACACAGGAAGCTTCAGAAAATTGGGAATGCTCCTCCCCGGACTACCACTACTCCAGTTGCCGTCTCATCCACTTCCCCCCCCCTTGGGGGGACAATCTGCTCGGTTGCTTACCCGGTGGCCCCTCTGACCACCCGCGAGGAGACTCTGGCCGTCAGAAAGAAGTTATCTGATGTGCCCGCTGTAACTGGGGTGGACATTTACACCCGGAATTCCAGCAATGCCTCAGTGGGGATCGGGCTGGTGAATCGTCTCTACTCCCCGGACTTCTACAAAAATGTGGTTGCCGAGGAGAATGCCTCTGCCCTGGTGGGGGATATAGGCCTTGCTCTGACCGAGGTAGATAATCGTTTTTTCTCTTTGCCTTCACCCTTTCCCCCTTTCGATCTTTGTCTAACTCTTACTCTCCTTCCCCGTAGGTGAGCAATAAAGTGCTGCGGCTGCGGGAGAGCTGCGATAGCTTGTCCGCCGATGTGGAGAATAAGACTTCCATTTTGGCGGCCAAACTCCGTGAGCTGGAGCAGGCTCAAGAGAGGGTTGGGACCTTGAACTCCCTCATTGACGCCAAGGAAAAAACCCTGTCCACTCAGGAGGCCGACCTGAAGGGTTTCCAGGATAGGGTGACGGAGTTGGAGAAGGCCCTTGATAAGGCGAAGGGTCAGCGGGATGAGCTCCGCGGGCATAAGGCCGAGTGGGAGCCTAGGAACAAAGAGCTCGTGGCCAAGCTGGAGGCCATGAAGGTGACTGTGGAGACCTTGGAGAAAAAGGTGGATGAGCTGTCCGAGCAGCTGCTTCCATACAAACGATTGGAAGCGGAGGGGAAGTCCGCTCTAGATGATGTCCGCAAGGAGGCGGTGTAGGAATATAATAACTCCGAGGAGTTCAAGAACTGGCTCATCGCTGAGAATCTGGCTCAGTATGAGGCCGGGGTCCGGACACAGATTCGGAACTTCGCGGCCACGGGCAAGTTTTCCCTGCAGGAGTTGGCCGTGATTGGCTCGCTTGTTGCTACGGATGCTGAATGCCTGCCCGGGCATGCGTTAGTTCCTCTGTCCGAGGATGAGATTAAGGGTTTGGAGTTGTTCGCTGCTGAAATTACCCGGATTCGGCTCGCGCACGAGCCCCGACATCTCGCATTTGTCGCTTCAGGAAGTCGCCCGGATCCGAGAGGCAGCGCAATCGCGCCCCGGCATCTGGCTTATTCCGTTTTAGCGTGTTGGAGGTGTCTCGCCGTTGTTTTCGCAATTGTAGAGTCGCCACGCCGTTTTTATTAAGCCCAAAACATTGAAAAAGGACATCAGTTTAGAAATAAACTGTTTTTGTGTGATGAGATTTTGAGTTCGGAGGTCAGATGACTCCTCGGGAAGAGAATATTAGAATCTTAGAGCTCACCCGAGTCGCCTCGTAAAAATGAGTCTTTCGGATACCCCTAATATTCTTTAACTGTTGTGTGTGTGTGCTTTTAAAAATGCATGATGTATCGGATGTCTACATTGTACACTATGTATTGAAATGTATTGAAATAGTAATGGAAGGAAGCCTTACCAATGTTGGTTCGTGTCTGTCTTCCGCTGGGGAATAGTGTTTGAGGATGGAATAATTCCGGCACGGACCGGGATTGCTTCGGGAGGGGCCGGTTGTCTGTGGACAGAGTTTCGGCGTGAGTTGAGATTGTAGGCTGCGTTCGGGCAGAGGTTCGGCGTGCGTTGGGATCGCAGGGATTACTCGGGCAGAGTTTCGGCGTGCGTTGGGATGGCAGGAGTCACTCGGACAGAGTTTCGGCATGCGTTCAAGCTACCGATTTGACTCGGAAAGAGCCGGGACATCTTGGGAAAGACCAGGCAAGGCCTCGGAGTTCCACGAGGGGCCTCAGAGTACCTCGAGAGTGCCTCGGAGCAGCGCGGGAGCATCGCGGGAGCGCTCGGAGAGGCTTCGGAGCACCACAAGAGAGCTCGAAAGGCCTCGAAAGGATCCGAAAGGGGCCGGGATTGCCCCAAAGGGTCTTAGAGGGGTGCCTGAAGGCTGGGGGAGAGGAGAAAAGAGGAAATTGTGTGAAAATGAGGGAGGGGAAACCCTCTATTTATAGTGCCAGAAAACTGCAAGAAGGTCCGTACGGACCTTCTAGGTAATCTAGTTTTTTGGTTTTTCTCGATTTCAGGGAATGATGAGGATTTCTGAGATGATTATGTCCCCTCTGCAAAGAGGTCCGTACGGACCAACCATGTAGGGGGGTAATGATGTTCTCCGGGATTTGATGGAATCTCGTGGACTTTAAGCGAATTTTGCAATTATGATGTCTAGGAGCAAAGAGGTCCGTACGGACTTCTATGTTTTTCCACATTTTTTAATTGTGATGGCAAGCTAGTTCTCGTCGAGAGCTTTTCAACCATATATGGCACGTCTCAATCGGAGTTTGTATGAAGGAGTTATGACCTCCGGAAGTTTGCCCCTGGTTTTGTCGTATGCTTGGATGGAGAGCGATCCAGATTGGGGTACTTACAGAAGCCCCTCGGCGACATCACTTATGAAAGAAGTGGGGTCATCGATAAGATAAGGGTCCTGATCTGGATCGCGTGCTGAGAGAGAAGGTGACCAGGTTGGTCGGACGGCTGGACCCTTTGATAGGATTCCTACGTATCCTTGAGTGGGGATCAAGCCAATCGTAGTTCGCGTGTGGGGTGAGTGTTGTGTACGAGGACGTGAGCTGTCCTCTAACTGAGACTCTGTGTGTGGATGTGATGGTATCCTGTGGGTGACCGCATAGGTTGGTGGTAAGGACGTGGAGGCATCCAGGGTGACCTGGAGGCGTCCAGGGTGACCGCATAGGTCGGTGGTAAGGACGTGGAGGCGTCCTGGATGACTGCATAAGTCGGTGGTAAGGACGTGGAGGAGTCCTGGGTGACCGTATAGGTCGATGGCTGGACCCTGTGACAGAATTCCTACGTATCCCTAGCGGGAATCAAGCCTGGTCGTAGTTCAGAGGTCATGAAATTGTGAGTGCATGCGGGCGTGATGGTGCCCTGAAGTGTCGTGTGACCGCCGAGGCCGACTGTGAGGACGTGGTGGCGTCCTGAGATGGAAATTTTACGATTTTCCGAATCGAGTGGTTTAAAGCCTTCCGGGCTAGTGATAGTGATTTGGGAGGTTTATACGGTCTTCCAGACTTCTAAAAACATGAAAGGGCATCACATTGACACTTGCCCCAAGATCCAACAAACCTTTAAAATTTTGACCCCCAAAAGAAATTGGGATAGTGAAACATCCGGGGTCTTTTTGAACATGTTTGATTTTTTTAAACTCCACATCACTCGGGGATGTGGTTTTTACAACATTAGGGAGAGGGGTTTCTAAATTTAATGCAGAAAATACATGTTGAATCTCCCCACTCTCATCCTCATTAACCTCATCATTATTATCAAAACAATCAAAATTATCAAGAGAAGATAGAAATACCTCCTCAATTTCCTCACTTTCATCCCACACTGTTGTGATTGACTTTGCTTGCTCCGGTGGGTTTTTCTCTTTCATCAACTCTTGGGCAACCTTCACAAGTTGCTCTACTTGTGTGCCCATCTTTTCAAACGCAGCATCTGTATTTCTGTTGCTTTGCTGCATCTCCATCCTTAACTGCTGGACTGCCAGCTCCCAAGGCTCTTTATCATGTTGTCCAGGTGGTGGCACATGAAGAGGTTTCACTTGCTGATTATGATGGCCACCCCATAGATTGTAGTTACCGTATGAGTTGCCTTGGGGTGGTGGTCTTGGTGCATATCCATTAAAAGCATGTGCCTGTTCAGGATTATAAAAGAAATTTGCTGCACTTGGACACATATTAGTCACATGAGATGACAAACCACAATTTGTACAATAATCAGTAATAACATTAGCACTAGCGAAGTGCCACAAGCGATCAATTTATCCAATTTATTATTTAAAAGTGCAATCTGCTTTGAAATATTATCACTAGCATTCAATTCAAGTACCCCCCTTGTTCTACCCCTCGAACTCTTTTGTTGAGAATTAGCACTCAACATCTCAAATAAAGCCTTAGTCTCATCCGGGGTCTTGGCTCCTATCGAGCCTCCAGCAGCATTGTCAACCATTGATTGACCATTGTCATTCAAGCCATCATAAAAGGCTTGGTTCAGTGAGGGTAGTGTAAAATTGTGTTGGGGACATTGTATTAACATTGTATTGAATCTTTCCCATGCCTCATGAAAGGGCTCCCCCACATCTTGGGAAAATGTCATCAATTTCTGTCTAAAACTAGCTATAAGATGATGTGGGTAATATCTTTTAAGGAACACATCTTGTAACTCTCCCCAAGTACTAATGCTGCTCGGTGCAAGCATCAGCAACCATGTTTTAGCCACTCCCTTAAGAGTGTAAGGAAAACACTTTAATCTAATTTGCTCCTCAGTCACTCCCTGTCTTAACAAAAATTGAGCAACAACAATAATATACTCTTTGAGGAACGTGAGTGCATCCTCACCAGGCAATCCGTGAAAGCTTGGCAACATGGCAAAGTATTGTCCTTTGACCTCTAGATTTTTGGCTGCATCGGACAGCACTATGCAAGAGGTAGATGTGTCTACCCGAGGTCTCAGGAAATCATTCATAGTCTGCGCCGGTGGTACTGCCATCTCGGCTTTCTCTTCCTCTACCTCGGTGGTGGAGGGTTCTGATTCGGTGTCCGAATCCGAGAAAAGGGGATTAAAGAGGGGATCGCCCTCAAATGCTTCCTCAAGTCTATTTATGTTATCGTCCAATGGCACCAATATAGGCTTCAAAGAACGACGACCTTGCATTCACTGTTTAACCTACTTGTTTACTTGCAACAAGTCCCCGGCAACGGCGCCAAAAACTTGATGGAGGAAAACTCCCTCTTGTAATAAAAATACCGAGCAAGTGTACTCACTACCGGTGTAGCAGTATGCAAATGCAGGGGTCGAATCCACAGAGACTCGTTGGTAAACAAATAAGGTGAACGCAGTGAATTTTGTAACCAAAGTTTATAGATTTGATTTAGAACTAAAAGCATAAAATAAATAACAAAAACTAACTAAACGAGAAAATAGATTATGAGTAGAGATTCGTAGATTGGATTTCACTTCACCATCATTCTATGCAGAATTTTTACTTATAAAACATTAACTCAACTTCTAGGGTTCATTCACTTTGGCTAGGATCGACACGGTTAGGTGGCCGGATTACAATCCTAAATACTCTCTTAATATTGTAGTGTCTATTACGGTTCCACAATATGCCAAGAATACATTAGGCATGAAAGAATAAAAGAACCTAATATTGATCCGCTTCTATTACGGCACAGACCAAATTATTCAATCAATAGTGGTCAATGTATAAATCGCCCAAATTAATGGCTCGATAAATACCCAATTATTCAAAGATGAGTTCGTATCTTAACATACGTCTCGAATCTAAGAACAAGAAATTAAAATATATTGATGAACTAGAAGGAATTAAATAGAAAGAATTAAAATATTAATGCATAGAAATCCGGTAAAGGTTCGACCAATCTACAAATCTAAAGAATTAGCTACTCATAATTAATAAATAATAAAACCTGAAATTCGGAATAATTCTTCTTCTCCAAAAAGAATTGTTAAAGAACAAATAAAAATAAATTAAAACTATGTGATCTGATATGTGATCTATCGTCCTCCTTCTGCCGTGGCTGTGTGCATTATTTATAAATAAATATAGGAAATAAAATAGGGTAACAGCTGTGACAAAATCGGTGGTCCAGGCAGAGAAAAGACGATTCTGCCCCTGTCTAATACGTCAAATTGCTGCTGGAAACGACGTCGGAGCGCGGCCGCCCTGCTGGAAGCGCGGTCGCCCAAGTTGGCAGTAACTTTTGTGCTTAATTCTTCCTTCAAGCGCGGTCGCCTTGGCTGTGAGCGCTGTCGCCTTGGCTGTTCTTGGCCATATTGGCCCCAAGTGGCCTAGGCCCCAATTAGCTTGGCCCCATTTTGTAGCATGTTGGCCGGCCCTTGCTTACAGCCGTGCAAATGCAAATGGCCTAAATTGTAATAATTATTTTTCGTTTCGTCTCGCAATTTTCTCTTCGCACTTTGGCCACTATAATGACTTCTTTTGCACTTCGCTCTTTGGGACTTTATTTTTCATTTAATCCCACGAATTTTTATAAATTAAATTCGTCCAAAAATTCCATATTTCCAGTTCAGTCCCTGAATTTTCCAATATTTCCAATTTAGTCCAAAAGCTTCCAAATGCCAGTTTAGTCCTTGAGCTCGTAATTTCATTTTTTTTTCTTCTCTGCTCCGCTCCACTTTATTCCTTTTGCACTTTTTAGCCATAAAATGCACCTTTAATCAGCTCTATACCCTGTACTCATAAAATACTCACAAACCACATCAAATATACATAAAACTCGGGAATCAAACGCAAGGAAAGCCTAAAAGTGCATCATTTGGATGGGTAAATACACATCCATCAAACACCCACAAACTAACCTTTTGCTCGTCCCGAGTAAAACAAAACTAAAAGAAGTAAAATAAAACTACTCTAAATATTAATAATTAAAGCAAAATAATTATTTTTGGGATGTTCTATCACGGATGAGTCATTGGCCATACAAGTCTCAGATTCTCACCAACACACATAATCAACAAGTGCCACCACAGTAATGGGATTACAATCACATTGAAGCATAAAACTTACAATTTTCCACCGCTGCCTGAATGATGAATGAATTATGGGAGGTCACTGCCAACAACCTAAGATTGTTTATGGATTCACTAAGTAATGCTCTAAATCAATATGTTATAGATATTACAATCCAAAAAGGACACTCATATGCATATTTACACGATTGTCAACCCGATTACTCAATATTGAAAGAATAATATGGCTTAAAATGTTATGGTGCGAAAGATCGCAGGGCTAGGTTCATGGTTACAATTGAAGGTAAGGACATACAAACATAAGAAAGTGAAACTAGAAAGTCTTCTTGTAACAATACATCCCCACTTTGATGATAATTTCTCCACTCACCCTTAGTACTTCCCAATGTGCCAACCCACAAACTAAAACTTTTTCATACATTGACATGGGATTGAACACATTCCATTGTTTTCTTTGGTCACCTTGAAACATAATTTTCACTTGAACATTAGAGAGGGCTCGATTTTTTTCATTTTTTTTTTTTTTTACTTTTTTTTTTTTTTATCAAGCCCCTATTTTCATTACATAACATGACCCTTTTCTTTATTTTCGTGACCACTTTCCACTCGATCCTTTGATTATCAAAACATCCCCCAAAATATCCAATTCATTCCCTAGTTTCACTTTCTTGAAAAGGTGAGAAAAATTAAATTTGTGTATAGGTTAAAAGGGTAGGATAATATGGGTACAAATGAAGGCGAATGGTGGTTTAAGATAACCTCCCACTTTGTGAGAGATTCCATTCTTTTTCAGGCTCAAAAGGGGTTCTAGCGAAAAATTTTATATAAGTGACTCGAAAGTTTAAGGCTCACAAAAAGGGATTCAAAGAATAGCCATATGTATCAAGTAACCTATTGACGTGTTATTGACAATCATGCAAACATGTTCTAGGGACCCCGAGAATACACAAAGTGATCCCATAAAAGGCACCTAAGTTGATGACAATGACCAAGAAAATGATACGGAAGTGAGAGGTGGTGCAATCATAATTTAAATGTTTCAATGCAATCCCAATCACCACACTAATAATAGCACATGTGATTTTAAAATTAAAGAACACTTTAATCATCATAGACTTTGGCCAACATCCCAACTATGAAAAGAACAAAATTTTTTAAAATTTTTCTATTTTTTTTTAGAGGGTGACACTATATACACTCCCCTATAAACCCACAAACTCGGAGAGTTACCCACCCCCAAACTCAAAACATGCTATGTCCTCATAGCAAAGAGAACAAAAGCGTGCCTTGGGTTCGACAGATGGCAAGACACTACTAAACAGTAATTAACATAAAAATAAAACATACCTCATTGGGTTGCCTTCCAAGCAGCGCATTTGGTTAAAGTCGTTAGCCCGACTATGGTCCCAAGCTTACTTGGCCTTTGCTTTGCGGCCTTTGGACCATCTCTTTTCCTCACAGGCACAGACGCCCTTCTCTCTCCACTTCAGTTCTCCATTGTCCACAAGTAGGGGTAAAGCCACATTTATTTTTGAAACTTTACGCTTGTGCTTACCCCTCTTTCTTTTCTTTTTATTGGGGTTTCCACCCCCAAACTCAACCTTTTCTGCAACCTGCATAACACCATTCTCACAACCAAGATCAAGAGAGTTATCATGCACAAAAATATTTAAAAATATAGAATCAGATAAATCACTATAACTCTCCTCACTAACTCTCGATTTTGAAGGCCCTTGTGGTAAATGTGATGGAATCGACTCTTTATGGGAGTCGTGTGGGGAGTGATACGACCCGTTACTCCTAGAGTATTGGTCGGCTTTAGTGTTACTAGCCACGGGACAAACGTCCGCATTATCCTCACTTTTCTCACATCCATTCACATCATAATTAAAAATTGGAACATCAGTTATGGCTCCTACAAAACCATCTTTGGGGGAGGGTTTCTCATCAGTTTTAAGCATACAAAACTTACATTCCTCCCCCATACCTCTCAAGGATACCACCCCTTGACACACATCAATGGTGGCTTTAGTGTCAAATATAAATGGCCTCCCAAGCAGAATGGGAGTTTTCAGTTGTTCCTCACTTGATCCCTCCATACACATCACATAAAAGTCAATGGGGAGAATGATTTTATCAATTTTTACCAACACCCCTTCAATAACCCCTAAAGGTCTTTTGATTGAGAGATCCGCCAATTGCAAGTCTCTTATGGGTGGTTTCAACTCACATGCCCCCAGACTTCTAAAAACATGAAAGGGCATCACATTGACACTTGCCCCAAGATCCAACAAACCTTTAAAATTTTGACCCCCAAAAGAAATTGGGATAGTGAAACATCCGGGGTCTTTTTGAACATGTTTGATTTTTTTAAACTCCACATCACTCGGGGATGTGGTTTTTACAACATTAGGGAGAGGGGTTTCTAAATTTAATGCAGAAAATACATGTTGAATCTCCCCACTCTCATCCTCATTAACCTCATCATTATTATCAAAACAATCAAAATTATCAAGAGAAGATAGAAATACCTCCTCAATTTCCTCACTTTCATCCCACACTGTTGTGATTGACTTTGCTTGCTCCGGTGGGTTTTTCTCTTTCATCAACTCTTGGGCAACCTTCACAGGTTGCTCTACTTGTGTGCCCATCTTTTCAAACGCAGCATCTGTATTTCTGTTGCTTTGCTGCATCTCCATCCTTAACTGCTGGACTGCCAGCTCCCAAGGCTCTTTATCATGTTGTCCAGGTGGTGGCACATGAAGAGGTTTCACTTGCTGATTATGATGGCCACCCCATGGATTGTAGTTACCGTATGAGTTGCCTTGGGGTGGTGGTCTTGGTGCATATCCATTAAAAGCATGTGCCTGTTCAGGATTATAAAAGAAATTTGCTGCACTTGGACACATATTAGTCACATGAGATGACAAACCACAATTTGTACAATAATCAGTAATAACATTAGCACTAGCAGAAGTGCCACAAGCAGTCAATTTATCCAATTTATTATTTAAAAGTGCAATCTGCTTTGAAATATTATCACTAGCATTCAATTCAAGTACCCCCCTTGTTCTACCCCTCGAACTCTTTTGTTGAGAATTAGCACTCAACATCTCAAATAAAGCCTTAGTCTCATCCGGGGTCTTGGCTCCTATCGAGCCTCCAGCAGCATTGTCAACCATTGATTGACCATTGTCATTCAAGCCATCATAAAAGGCTTGGTTCAGTGAGGGTAGTGTAAAATTGTGTTGGGGACATTGTATTAACATTGTATTGAATCTTTCCCATGCCTCATGAAAGGGCTCCCCCACATCTTGGGAAAATGTCATCAATTTCTGTCTAAAACTAGCTAAAAGATGATGTGGGTAATATCTTTTAAGGAACACATCTTGTAACTCTCCCCAAGTACTAATGCTGCTCGGTGCAAGCATCAGCAACCATGTTTTAGCCACTCCCTTAAGAGTGTAAGGAAAACACTTTAATCTAATTTGCTCCTCAGTCACTCCCTGTCTTAACAAAAATTGAGCAACAACAATAATATACTCTTTGAGGAACGTGAGTGCATCCTCACCAGGCAATCCGTGAAAGCTTGGCAACATGGCAAAGTATTGTCCTTTGACCTCTAGATTTTTGGCTGCATCGGACAGCACTATGCAAGAGGTAGATGTGTCTACCCGAGGTCTCAGGAAATCATTCATAGTCTGCGCCGGTGGTACTGCCATCTCGGCTTTCTCTTCCTCTACCTCGGTGGTGGAGGGTTCTGATTCGGTGTCCGAATCCGAGAAAAGGGGATTAAAGAGGGGATCGCCCTCAAATGCTTCCTCAAGTCTATTTATGTTATCGTCCAATGGCACCAATATAGGCTTCAAAGAACGACGACCTTGCATTCACTGTTTAACCTACTTGTTTACTTGCAACAAGTCCCCGGCAACGGCGCCAAAAACTTGATGGAGGAAAACTCCCTCTTGTAATAAAAATACCGAGCAAGTGTACTCACTACCGGTGTAGCAGTATGCAAATGCAGGGGTCGAATCCACAGAGACTCGTTGGTAAACAAATAAGGTGAACGCAGTGAATTTTGTAACCAAAGTTTATAGATTTGATTTAGAACTAAAAGCATAAAATAAATAACAAAAACTAACTAAACGAGAAAATAGATTATGAGTAGAGATTCGTAGATTGGATTTCACTTCACCATCATTCTATGCAGAATTTTTACTTATAAAACATTAACTCAACTTCTAGGGTTCATTCACTTTGGCTAGGATCGACACGGTTAGGTGGCCGGATTACAATCCTAAATACTCTCTTAATATTGTAGTGTCTATTACGGTTCCACAATATGCCAAGAATACATTAGGCACGAAAGAATAAAAGAACCTAATATTGATCCGCTTCTATTACGGCACAGACCAAATTATTCAATCAATAGTGGTCAATGTATAAATCGCCCAAATTAATGGCTCGATAAATACCCAATTATTCAAAGATGAGTTCGTATCTTAACATACGTCTCGAATCTAAGAACAAGAAATTAAAATATATTGATGAACTAGAAGGAATTAAATAGAAAGAATTAAAATATTAATGCATAGAAATCCGGTAAAGGTTCGACCAATCTACAAATCTAAAGAATTAGCTACTCATAATTAATAATAATAAAAACCTGAAATAATGATGAATAATCCTTCTTCTTCAAATTGAATTGTTAAAGAACAAAATAAAACTAATTTAAAACTATGTGATCTGATATGTGATCTATCGTCCTCCTTCTGCCGTGGCTGTGTGCATTATTTATAAATAAATATAGGAAATAAAATAGGGTAACAGCTGTGACAAAATCGGTGGTCCAGGCAGAGAAAAGACGATTCTGCCCCTGTCTAATACATCAAATTGCTGCTGGAAACGACGTCGGAGCGCGGCCGCCCTGCTGGAAGCGCGGTCGCCCAAGTTGGCAGTAACTTTTGTGCTTAATTCTTCCTTCAAGCGCGGTCGCCTTGGCTGTGAGCGCTGTCGCCTTGGCTGTTCTTGGCCATATTGCCCCCAAGTGGCCTAGGCCCCAATTAGCTTGGCCCCATTTTGTAGCATGTTGGCCGGCCCTTGCTTACAGCCGTGCAAATGCAAATGGCCTAAATTGTAATAATTATTATTCGTTTCGTCTCGCAATTTTCTCTTCGCACTTTGGCCACTATAATGACTTCTTTTGCACTTCGCTCTTTGGGACTTTATTTTTCATTTAATCCCACGAATTTTTATAAATTAAATTCGTCCAAAAATTCCATATTTCCAGTTCAGTCCCTGAATTTTCCAATATTTCCAATTTAGTCCAAAAGCTTCCAAATGCCAGTTTAGTCCTTGAGCTCGTAATTTCATTTTTTTTTCTTCTCTGCTCCGCTCCACTTTATTCCTTTTGCACTTTTTAGCCATAAAATGCACCTTTAATCAGCTCTATACCCTGTACTCATAAAATACTCACAAACCACATCAAATATACATAAAACTCGGGAATCAAACGCAAGGAAAGCCTAAAAGTGCATCATTTGGATGGGTAAATACACATCCATCATAAGGCGTCTGGACCTAAGTTGAGTTTGATGGGCATTTTGTGGATCCTGTATGGAACTTTGTTTGTGGGAATTTCTGGAAAGGCATCATGCCGTGCTGGGATTCTTCTTTTATGTAGCATTTATTACAGCTATGTCTTGCGTTTGAAGTTTATTGACATACCTTTGCTGTGTTTACCTGCAGGAGGAGGCGCCTTTGTGAGGAGGAAGTTGAATTGTTGAGGACGTGGGGCGCCTCTGACCGAGATGAAGAGGACGTGGTGGCGTCTCTGGCTGAATTGCTTAAGTGTTAGAGGGCATGGGGCGCCTCTGATCGAGTTGTTGAAATGTTGAGGACGTGTGGCGCCCCTGACCGAAGTTGCTGAAATGCTGCGGATGCGCTGGCGTTTTTGACCGAAGTCGCTGAAAGGATGAGGACGCGATGGCGCCTTTGTCCGAACTTGCTGTGAGGGCGAGGTGGCGCCTCTGTCTGAACTTGCGGTGAGGGCGAGGTTACGCCTTTGTCTGGACTTGTGGTGAGGGCGAGGTGGCGCCGCTGTCTGAACTTGTGGTGAGGGCGAGGTTACGCCTCTGTCTGAGATGATGAGGTGGCTGGCGGAGGCGCCGAGATGCCGGATTTCTCGCTTGTGGAGGATGATGATGATGAGTCGGATTAGGGCTCTTTTGCTTTCCCTCTTTCCGTTGTTTTTTTTTTTTTGTAGAGCAACAGACATTTTGTACCTGTAATAAAACACTTGTATTTGCACAGCAAAGTATTTTATTTTAAGATGTAATGACGTATTTGTGATTCCAGGGATTGACCTAGGAATTGTTGCTAGCTTATTATTATTTTTGTGCATGTCGCATGAGCTGGGAATGCATTTGTGGTTAGTGGAGGCCGAGGCAGCGGCTTTGGCAAGTTTTACGAGCGGTTGGGGGCCGGCGGCTTTGACAGTTTCGTGAGCGGTGGCGGGAGTGATGTCTCCTGGGACGCGTTCGCTTTGTGCTTGATAGCCACTCTTTTCGGGGTTGGCTACCTCAGGATATGTGACGGTGCTCTGTTGGATGTGGCGGGCCATTGTCGGGCGGGCGAGGATATCATTCCTTTGGTTCCGGGGGAACCCTTCCACGGTGTGGATCGTCTGGTGATGAGAACCGATTCATGCGGGGGAAGCCCCTGCTTTGCTTGCATTATGGTCGCGAGAGAGGCTTCAAACCATACCTGAGTCTCCGGCGTCTCTTAGTCCGTGGACGTTTGCTTGGCGACCTCTTGTCTTGGACATGGATCAATCTACTTGGGAGAAATGGATGGCACATCTTGGTACGCATCAGATCCGTTGGTGGGTTTCCCCTTTGGGGGATTGAGACTAGGAGGGCCTGCCAGGAAGGTTCCTATGTTGTCAGAGTTCCGTGTTTGCCTTGGTCCTCTTTCTATGTTCCGTTGCTTGTTTCCCGGAAGTTCGGGATGAGGCAGGAGCCTTTGCTGGGCTGGGATGGCATTGCCAATGTGGAGGTAGCTTCTTTCTGCATGACAGATCCCAATGCCTTTTTGTATTTTCTGAGGGTATGGAAGTATTCCGCTTTCCCTCCTGTGGTGCTCCTTAGAGGCCGGGAGAATGTTGTCTTGACCACTAAGCACCTGGATTGGTATGAGTAGCATATCGGGCAGACCCAAGTGGTTTTGGGGAGCAGGCGCAAAGCGGTTCTGGGGCAAGATTGCCATTTCAGCTGCGACCTTAGGAGTGCAGAAGCTTGGGTTAACCCTCAGGGTGTCACGGGAGACGCTTTATTTGACTACGGGACTCGAGTTGACAAACTGGCGGGGAGAGGTCCCTTTTTGCAGACTCGTAGGGAGGAGATCCGAGCCAAGGCACGGGTGAACGATGCTCTGAGAGCGACTGGTTCGTTTGACACGACTAGGAGGATTCCTGATCTCGGAATGAGGGAGACAGAACTCGCTCATGTGGAATGAAAGAAGACTCGTTGGGGACGAGGGAAGAAAGGAAAGAGTGATGAAGGGCCAAATGCGAGTAGCATGGAATGACCTTCTAAAACACTGAGTATCCATTCATCGTCATTGCGTTACACATTGATTGTTAAATGTTTTAAGTTGTCTTTTAGCATGTTGTGAATCGAGAGTAGACCGTGCTTGAACTCATCAAAAAGTGTTTTAACTGTGATGATTTGTGATTTACTTTTAAAGCTTTGTCGAGACGCAAAATCTCTTGTTTGCTTCTTTTCTGAGCCTTGGTGGCGTCAATTTTTGAAATTTTGTGTATTCCTTAGACCGAACCAATGAAGAGTTTGCCTACGTTCCCCTTGACCGAGAGGCTCGAGTCTGCGTAGTTCGACCCTCTTTTGTGGGAGAAATGACTCGTAATGTACACTTGCAAGGGCGTATTTATTTTTGAAAAGGTGGGAGCGGGTCCCCTTTTGTGTGAATGCCTTATTTGATGTAGGCACAAAAGAAATGCTTTTGGGTTTGACTCTTTTGAGAGAGTATGAGTACCGAAAAGCTTGTAAAAGTGTATGGAAGCCCTCGCCGACGTAAAATCGGTGTTTAGCTCTATTTTCCTATTTTTGTAGAAAAAGAAGACTTGTCGAGACATTTGAAAACTTGATTTGTTCACAATGATCACTTGTTTGCTTAAAACCCTTTGTTGATGTTCAGGTTATTCAACAATTAAACCTGATATGCTTTGATTAATCACGAGGAGAAAGTCAATCGGTATCAAGGATCGAGTTGGTCTGGTGTGAAAGAAGGTTTGTGTATAGGAGAGGTCATTGATGAGACCGGGTTTGTAGATTTGTATGTGTTTATGACCGGACCATTTCTGGTTGCCTACGTTCCCCTTAAGACAAGGAGCTCAGGTCGACGTAGTTCGGGGTTGAACCGTGTTTGGCTTTGGGGCCAGGGCATGAGTATTTGTGTGGCCTTTGGCGAAAATGCTCGGAAGGTTGAATGATGAGGCACGGGCCTTGAGGTGATTCCTTGACAAGTCGTATTTGACGGCAGTTTCAGTGAATCCCTTGCTTCTTGTTCGTTGGCGCTGGGTCTTTGACCTCATTTTTTTTGTGAAGCTTCTGCTTGAGCTCTTTTTTTTTGTAGCTTATGCTTGAGTTTTCTTTTTTTTTTTGAAGCATATGAGGGCGAAGGCAAGCCCCTGCTTGAACTTTCTTGATGCGCACGAGGGCGAAGGCAAGCCCCTAGGTTGTTGTCGACATGGGGTCAATCTTTTGATGCTGAGTGACCTTTTGTTGTCCTTTGATATTGCCGCCGTCGTTGACTTGGTCAAGGTGATGGTGGGGACGTGTTTTGGAAAGTGTATGGCTTGATGGAGGCCTTTGTGTGGGGTATGGTAAGGTGTATGGGGAGCTATCGATTGACCTTCTCACACCAATTAATCAAAGCATTAATCATTTGTGGAATTACTTGTTGAGCAATGCAAGTGATCACATAGAACAAAACCATTTCATTAAATGTAATGTGGGGTGCAAAATAATGTCCCAAGTCTAGCAAGAAAAGAAAGAAGACTTATGTATGGAAAATTGAAGACTTAATTACAATGTCCAAGGAGGACTTGATTGAATGAGAAAGGTACTAAACCTGCGAGGTTTGATTGTATGATTTTTTTTTATTTGGGTCTCTTTGGGCTCTTCAGCAGTTCCCAAATTCATTTTGGTTAGAACCTTCTCGGCAGCTTGGGCCCGATTTTCCTCTCATTTGACAACATGCTTAAAGATTTGCTTAATGCATTGTTCATTAATGTGTCTGCGTCTTTATCAAGTGAATCATTATTAACTGTTTTGATTAGTTAATTTATCATTTGTTAAAGTGGCAATGAGGGGATACTCAGAAAGGTCGAACTTTTATTCAAAGCATAAGGAAACATAGTTTTTTGCTACAAACGCGTAGTCTTTAGGCGTGAGGCCGTCAGACGACTCGAGAGACTCTAACTTAAATACGACAGACTCGGGATCTTTTATTTTTGAAGATAGACTCCAGGAGACGGGGGGTTAATCCAAGCTTCTCGTCCTGTCTCTTCTTGCTGGCTGTGGGTCCGCATTTGTGAAAGTTGCGCCGTTTTTGATGCTGCCACTTGCTCGGCCTGTCTCGAACTGCCTTATTTCCGGGGAGGGCTCGATCCATCCCTTGGTGTGCCTTGATTCCGAAAAGTATTGTTGGGGAATAACCATCCTTGGATTCCTTCTTCCGAATTCTTCATTGCGGAAGCCCCAGGTTCCATCTTCACGTCCCCATTCATCACGGGAATTTGCAGAGGACTTATCCACCATGCTTACCTCGTCATTTACAGGGAAAGGGTTTCCAATTGTGTTGGAACCGCGGGGGCATTCCCATTTTCCCTCTTCAATTAAACCTTGGACCACTTTCTTCAACACGAAGCAATGGTCGGTTGTGTGGCCGGGGAAGTTGTGAAAAGCACTCCATTTGCTCATGTCCACGTTGGGCTTGCGAGACTTTGGTTGGAAATCCTTAAGGGGTTTGAGAATGTTCCTCTTTACTAGTATCTCGAGGACTTGGCTCAAGGGCATCCCGAGGTTATCGAAATGCTGGAACTGTGGTATGCGAGGGGGATTGTTGTTCCTCGGGGGTGCTTGATCGCGGTTTACTTGGGCTCCATTTTGGATGTAGCGAACTGCTCTGGTAACCTCTTTCTTCTTGTTTGGAGGTGTTTGGTAACCTTTTTCCTTTTGCTTAAGGAAACTCTTCCGTTGTATCTCCTTTGCATGTTCTACCAACCAAGCCATATGGGGGTCAGTAGGCAGAGGCAGGCTGCCATTTTCTGGGATGGAGACCGAAGATGGAGGTGGATTGGCTGATGGGATCGCCATTCGGGAGTCTCGGGGAGGCGGTTGAGTGTATACCATCCCGTACCCTGGGTCATTGAGGTTAAGGGCGTGATTGCCTGGGCCGCTAAGGGTTGTGTTTGGGAATTGGGGAAATGCTTCATTTGCCCCAAGTGGCAGTCCAGCGGGTGGAAGGTTTGAAATGTCGGGATATCCGCTTGGGATGTCCGTCCCTGGTAAACATTGGGATTTCAAGTTGTGGTTGCGGGACTCATACAGAGGCACAAGATTGAATTCCAGGGGATATTGAGAGGTGTTAAGATCTGAGGGAGCGGGCCCATAGGTGTGCTGAGGTTGGAAAATCGGAGCTGTTTGACTGACGCCTGAGTTAAGCTCTGAGCGGGAGCTATTTTGCATTGCTAGGTTTCCATGGCTTGGCGGAGGTGGGACCTGCTGATAGCTTTGATGACCCGGGGGAGCAGGTATTTCTTCGTCTTCTATGAGAACGAAGGTCCCATCAGGTTGGGGAACCGCGACGGTTCTGCGACGGCGCATGGCATATTCGATCCAAGCCTGCTGCTCTTCTTGGCGTTTCTCGAGAGCCTTAAAAGCTTGCCAAACTTCTTCCATCATTTGGAAATTTCCCGGGGGCGGGGTTCCGTTTCCCTCACTGTTATCTGTTGATTCCGCCATGGGGGAGTAGCGGACTATTCGGACCGACCGAATCGGAAGGGCCAGTCGGACCTTGTGACCTCGATGCGAAAAGGCGGCTATCGGGTACTCTCAACCACTCTCGGTTATTTGGAGGGTGACGGGCAAGGTTTAGCCACAGGAATGGCCTCTCGGGATAAAAGGGGGAAAGCTCACGTGGCATGCGGTTTCCGCTTCTTTTATTTTTGATTATTTTTTTTGTTGTTTTAATTTACTTAAAACATGTTTTCTCGTAGTCCTAGGTAGGTTGGAAAAGATTGCTCTTCTTTTCGCAACTATGCTAGATCTGGATCGATGGAGACCATACGTGCGGCTATAAGCCCCTCGTTTTGCACCTCGTATTTCGACATCCCGGGGTGGACGGGCTGGCGAGGGTCCTATAGGGCAAGCGGTTTCCACCGGCCTAAAAGAAAAACCGAACCTAAGGACCGAGCCTGTCATGTTCGTTTTGATGCGTTAGCCATGTGAATAGTGAACCGAGCCGGCCACTGAGTCAAGATCAGGTCAAGAGTTCGGCATGACCTCTCTTTACCTTGCTTGCGCAAGGGATCTGTGACGTTAGGCATTGGCTGGGTCATATTGTCATGGCTGATGTATCAAAGGCGTGATGACATGGTGTCATGTGAGCATGGATGTATATTCGGGACGGAACATCGTCTAGGTGTAGCTTCGTAAATCAAGATCAGGTCAAGATTTTAGCATGACCTTTCATCGCTTTGCATGCGCAAGGGATCTTGAGTTCCGAGCCTTGACTCAGAAAATGGCCGACATGGTATATGTATCCAGGCTGTATGACACGGACTGGATAAAAACCAACCGAGTCTGGACAGAGTGTGACTCAAGACTCAAACGTGCAGGGTTGACTCTTGGCTAGGATGGGATGTTTGGAATGATCCCATGCGCATCTGAGAGGCCTAGGAAGACCAAACGGACTGTAACTGAGACCACCCCGGGTTGAGGGTTGTAGTGTGCGGTGTATCCGAGGCAACGGTGCGCGTAGCGTGCGGTGTAACCGAGGCAAGAAGCGAGTAGTGTGCGGTCTCTAAAATTCTTTTTCTCGAGTAAAACGTAAATTTTTGAAGAATTTTAAATGTATGCACAGATGTATATTGATGCATTTTTTTGTATTTTTATTTTTTGTAAAATAAAAAGTAAACACGTGCACACACACACAACAAGCTTAAAGAAAGGGGTAAAATGAAAGTTTGACCCTCATCATCGTTTTAAAAATCTTTTGTTTTGTTTAAAAAGATTTTAAAACAAAAAGTCCCCAGCAGAGTCGCCAACTGAAATTACCCGGATCCGGCTCGCGCGCGGGCCCCGGCATCTCGCATTTGTCGCTTTTCGGGAAGTCGCCCGGATCCGAGAGGCAGCGCAATCGCGCCCCGGCATCTGGCTTATTCCGTTTTAGCGTGGCCGGGAGGTGTCTCGCCGTTGTTTTCGCACTTGTAGAGTCGCCACGCCGTTTTTATTAAGCCCAAAACATTGAAAAAGGGCATCAGTTTAGAAATAAACTGTTTTTGTGTGATGAGATTTTGAGTTCGGAGGTCAGATGACTCCTCGGGAAGAGAATATTAGAATCTTAGAGCTCACCCGAGTCGCCTCGTAAAAACGAGTCTTTCGGATACCCCTAATATTCTTTAACTGTTGTGTGTGTGTGTGCTTTTAAAAATGCACGATGTATCGGATATCTACATTGTACACTACGTATTGAAATGTATTGAAATACTAATGGAAGGAAGCCTTACCAATGTTGGTTCGTGTCTGTCTTCCGCTGAGGAATAGTGTTTGAGGATGGAATAATTCCGGCACGGACCGGGATTGCTTCGGGAGGGGCCGGTTGTCTGTGGACAGAGTTTCGGCGTGAGTTGAGATTGTAGGCTGCGTTCGGGCAGAGGTTCGGCGTGCGTTGGGATCGCAGGGATTACTCGGGCAGAGTTTCGGCGTGCGTTGGGATGGCAGGAGTCACTCGGACAGAGTTTCGGCATGCGTTCAAGCTACCGGTTTGACTCGGAAAGAGCCGGGACACCTTGGGAAAGACCAGGCAAGGCCTCGGAGTACCACGAGGGGCCTCAGAGTACCTCGAGAGTGCCTCGGGACAGCGCGGAAGCGTCGCGGGAGCGCTCGGAGAGGCTTCGAAGCACCACAAGGGAGCTCGGAAGGCCTCGAAAGGATCCGAAAGGGGCCGGGATTGCCCCGAAGGGTCTTAGAGGGGTGCCTGAAGGCTGGGGGGAGAGGAGAGAAGAGGAAATTGTGTGAAAATGAGGGAGGGGAAACCCTCTATTTATAGTGCCAGAAAACTGCAAGAAAGTCCGTACGGACCTTCTAGGTAATCTAGTATTTTGGTTTTCCTCGATTTCAGGGAATGATGAGGATTTCTGAGATGATTATGTCCCCTCTGCAAAGAGGTTCGTACGGACCAACCATGTAGGGGGGGTAATGATGTTCTCCGGGATTTGAGGGAATCTCGTGGACTTTAAGCGGATTTATCAATTATGATGTCTAGGAGCAAAGAGGTCCGTACGGACTTCCATGCTTTTCCACATTTTTTAATTGTGATGGCAAGCTAGTTCTCGTCGAGAGCTTTCCAACCATATATGGCACGTCTCAATCGGAGTTCGTATGAAGGAGTTATGACCTCCGGAAGTTTGCCCCTGGTTTTGTCGTATGCTTGGATGGAGAGCGATCCAGATTGGGGTACTTACAGCTGCGGCCTCCTTGCCCCCTGTGGCGGAAGTAACTGCCCTCAGCCTGATCGGCGAGCTGGATGAGCTGCGATTTGGGGAGAACCCGATATCACTTGGGGATGCCCTTGCTCGTGTTCTTCCAGATGGGCCTGCCATAGGTGATCTTTTTCCTCAGCGGGCAGCCCCTGCTCCGGCCTCTGCTGAGCCCTCCTCTGATCCTATTACAGAGGTGCTCGTGACTAGCCTTCCTTCTACAACTCCGGCCAGAGAAGCGGGCACAGAGGGTGCGTCCACCGAGGACCCCCAGGACCAGACTTCTTTAGTATAGGCTTTTTGTTTTTTCTTGTTGTAATAGATGATAGGACCCTTGTAAATATTTATTTTTCATTAATACAAGAATTTTTCTTCCCTCCTGCATTGTTTATCTTAATTGCTTGTCTTGTAGGCTATTTTGAGTATTTAGCAACTTTTTAGCACCTTAGTACTTGCCTTCTTGCTTCTTACTTTTTCCAGCGTCTTTGACTAACAATTAAACTTTATACTCTCCTTCTGCGGTCAAAAGCTTAATAGGCCCTTTGCCCGCATTTTTTGAGTTTTCCTAACTCTTTATTCAAAACCCCTTGAGGTTTTTAGTGAGAGTCATCCCTATTTCTCTGTGACCGCGTTTGTTTAGCCTTGTGGCAAATTTAGGGGTCTTGACCCCAGTTTGTCTATTTGGCTTTGTTAAACTCTTTTGATCACTCCCATCCATTTACACTTATTCCCAGCCTTGCGAGCCGTGGTGTAAGTCAAAAGTAACCAAGGCAAGCTACTTTCATAGGGCATGTAGAAGGTGGCCGTGAGGCTATTGTCTACGCATCAGTAGGTAGGAGCATATTTAGCATAGAGGCCCTTTAACCTACCGGCAACTATATCCCCTTATTGGAGGTTCACGCTTTTTGACCCTTTATTCAAAACCCCTTGAGGTTTTTTGTGAGGGTCTTGTGGCGATCAGGTGAACGGGCTTATATGTAGGCCTTTGTCACATACAGGCATACGAGTAACGGCCCTAACGAGGACCTTCGCGCACTGAGCGGAGCGGACTTTCGGTCTTTGTCCCCGCTGGCATCTATATCCACTTATTTTTGGTGGTGTCACACGGGCAGGACGGAGTATCCTCCCCGCGATCTAGTACGGACGTAATGGCCCTTTGTACACATATAGGCTTGCGGATCTTAAAGGATCTTTGCGCATCAGTAGGTAGGAGCTCATATGTTGGCTCTTTAACCTATTGGCATCCGCTTGCGGGCATCCACTTTAGCTTTTGAAATTTGGTGGGAATAGGTTTTTGCATCAAAATATGATGATAACTTCTCACTTATATATATATAGGGGTCTATACTCCCTCCAAAAATTACAAAGATTTCAAAAGAAGTATCTTCTAAGGTGATCGCTATTCCAAACGTGCTTGAGCTCTGCTCCTTCCCTTGGTCGCAATATGTAGGTACCCTCCTTGACTATTTTGGTAACCTCATATGGTCCCTCCCATTTCGGGGACAGTTTATGGAAACCAGGTTGGGCCCCTTGGACCTCTACGCTTCTAAGTACCCAATCTCCAACTGAAAAACTCCTCTTATTCACCCTTTTATCGTGGTGCTTCTTCGCTTTCTGCTTGTAGTTCACCATTTTTTCATATGCCCGCACTCTCTTTCCTTCGAGATCATCCAGGTCACACCTTCTGTTTGCCTCGTTTTGAGACTCGTCGAAGTATGTGACTCTGTATGAGGGTAGGGCAACCTCAACTGGAGCCATTGCCTCTGACCCATACGTGAGCGAGAAAGGAGTTTCTCCTGTAGAATTTCTTATAGTTGTGCGGACAACCCATAATGCGATGCAGGCTCGTCCAACCATCGTCCTCCTCGCCCCTCCAAATTTTTCTTTAGGGCGGTCAGGACTAGCTTGTTTGCGGCCTCAGCCTGGCCGTTTCCTTGAGGATAGGCAACTGCAGATTTGCGGTGTTGTACTTTCATTCTCTCACACTCCGCGGTGAATTTGGCGGAGAACTGAGTGCCATTATCTGAAATTATTGCTCGGGGAACTCCAAATCGGCAATAGATGTGGTCGTGGACGAAATTGATAGTATTCTCCTCAGAGATGGTAGCTAAGACCTTGGCTTTTGTCCATTTAGTAAAATAATCCACGGCCACAACAACATACTTAATGTTTCCTCTAGCAGTTGGAAATGGTCCAATTAGATCTATCCCCCACGTATCAAACGGCCACGATGGTACTACCAAAGTCTGCTCTGTTGATGGTAGTCTAGGAATGTCCGCAAATCTCTGGCACTTATCACACTTTCTGACGTACTCTTGTATATCCCTTCTCATCGTAGGCCAAAAGAAACCTTGGAATTTGATTTTGTCTGAGAGAGTGCGAGCACCTGGATGTCCGCCACAAACTCCTTCGTGGACCTCATAGAGCAAGTTGGTGACCATGTGAGTTTTGACACATCTCAGCAAAGGCTTGGTGAACGATCGTCGAAAAAGTACCCCTTCGAGGACGAGGTATTTAGCGGACACCGTTCTGATGGCTCTAGCCTTTACAGGATCCTCGGGGAGGGTCTGTTTCTCGATGTAATCCTTGATCTCATCTACCCAATCCCTTACTTGATCCTCAAGATTGTTTATCTGAATTCGATCTATAGCAGGTCTTTCTGTGAACTCAATCTGGCAATCTGTTTCTAATTCCTCAATTTCTTGATCGGTTATTCTGGAGAGGAGGTCAGCTTCCACATTATCCTCTCTCATGACTTGGTTCAGCTCATAGTAGGTGAAATTTTTGATGAGAGTTTTTGCAAGACCGCGATGCGAGTTAGTCTTTGGGTTGATAGTATCATACTCCCCTAATTTGATTAACTATGAAATTTGAGAGTCACTATTGATCTCTATATTACGAACTCCCAAGTCTCTTGCCAATTCCATTACTGCTATAATCGCTTCATACTCGGCTGATTGTTAGATGCCTCGAACTTGAACCTTAAGGCCCTCTTAAATTTCTCCCCGCGGGTGCGATCGAAGTATGCCCGCGCCACTAATTAGCTTGCTCGCGAGCCGTCCACGTATAAAATTCATACCTCCTCTGGACGCTCCCTTGGTTGTATAATTTACGTGCTCGGGCTATTTGGGACTTCTTCGATTACGCCGCTTTCTTTTTCCCAGTCGTTTGTCCGCCATTACGAATGATGATTCTACCACAAAATCTACTAAGGCTGCGCTTTGATTGTCTTTCTCGGGGAGTAGGTGATGCGGAACTCGGTGAGCTCGATAGACCATGCTAGCATTCTCCCAGGGACTCTGGTTTGTGTAAAACCTTTCTAAGCGGGGCCTCGGTCGGTACGGTTATAGGGTGTGCGAGAAAAGTAAGCTCTTAATTTTCAAGCGAGATACAAGCAAGGCATAAGCTAACTTTTCTATATTAAGATAACGCCCTTCTACGGCGGACAACGCCTTAGATACATAATAAAGCTGGTTTTGGGAGTTATTATCCTCCCTTACAAGAACGGCGGCTATTGCGGATCGATGCTTGCTAAAAATAGAAAAAGCTCTTCCCTACAGGGCCAAAATTTCTTTGAGTAGAGGTGGTGCCGAGGTATGTCTTGACTTCTTCAAAAGCTTGATGGCATTCTTGATTCCATGCAAATTTATCGGGCTTCTTCCCCCTTTTAGAGTTTTGAAGAAGGGAGGCATCTCTCTGGCGACCGCGAGATGAAGCGGCGAGTGCGGTGATGAGACCATTGAGCTTTTGTACATCCTTCACGCAAGCGGGAGGCTTCATGTCCAATAGGGCTTGGATTTTCACGGATTAGCCTCTATCCCTCTTTGATTGACCATGAATCCGAGGAACTTGCCCGCCTTGACCCCAAAAGCGCACTTAAGGGGATTTAGCTTCTTATTATTGCGGCGCAAGTTTTTGAAGGTTTCCTCCACGTCGAGCTCGTGGGAGTTTTCCTTAGTCTTTATAACCATATCGTCAATGTAGTCCTCCAGGTTTCTGCCCAGTTGATTTTTGAAGACCATATTGACCATTCGGCGATAGGTGGCTCCTGCATTTTAGCCCGAAGGGCATCATTTTTGTAACAATAAGTCTTGCCGCCGATGAAAGCAACGGAGCGGACATCTTCGGGAGCCATTTGGATCGATGGTATCCGGAGTATGCATCAATGAAGCTCAATACTACGTGGCCGGCTATAGAATCCACCAATACGTCTATGCGAGGAAGAGGGAAGCGATCTTTGGGGCATGCCTTGTTGAGATTCGTGAAATCAACACACATCCTCCACTTGCCGTTGGATTTTTTGACCATAACCACATTGGCCAGCCATTTTGGGTAGGTAATCTCCTTTATTATCCCCGCTTTGAGTAATTTTTCCACCTCTTTCTTGATCGCCATTTCTTTCTTCGGAGAGAAGTACCTTGGTTTTTTATGAATGTTTTTGAAGGATGGGTCATCATTGATTTTATGGAGGATCACGTCCTCGCTGATTCCTTGCATATCCTCCACCCTCCAAGCGAACACATCACAATTTGCTCTAAGGAACTCGATGAGTATCCTTCTCTCCTCATGATGAATTTCGGCCCAACCTTAACAGTTTGCTCGGGGAAGTGGGGGTTGATGACCACCTCCTCGAGCTCGTCGTTAGGTTGAAGGTCGCTGATTTCACGATTGCGCAAGGAGTCAATGATAATAGTTGGGGGTTGACCTGAGCTCCGGTCAGTGTTGCCATAGAGTATATGACATCGCGGTCAATCTCTCCCTCAATTCCTCGATCAATGTATCCTCCCTCGATAGGGGCCAACTGTTTGGATTTTCTGCTCGTCTTGAGCTCCACCTTAGTGGTATGGAAAGAAAGCATGCCAATTGGAATGGGTGGTGGCACAAGTGCTATGGCCTTCCCTTTCTTCGTTTTGTCCTCGCCTTCTATCTGCGGGCAGGATGTCTGGCCTTTATCTGCCTTTCTCTTCTCCTCGAGTGCTCGGAGGAATCTCCCGGGATGGTTCTTGATGGTAGCAACCCCGCCCGGGGTGTTAAATTTCACCCTTTGGTAGGGAACGGAAGCAACTATTCCCAATTCGGCCTGAGCAGTTAGGCCGAGAATAGCATTGTATTGGGAAGGAAGATCGACCACCATGAAAGTGATTTTGGCCGTCTTCTGCATGGGTTTTTCCCCAATAGTTACTTCAAACACAATCGTCCCCTTTACCCCAACTGCGTGATTTGTGAAGCCTTCCAACATGCCCGCATAAGGAGTCAGGTTAGCCTCGTTCATCCTCATGCTAACCAACGTGTGGTAGTAGAGAATGTCTCTGGCCGCACCCGTATCAATTAGGACTCGGTGTATGTTGGCCCGGTTTATTTTCATTGGGATGGTAATGGGCTGAGTAGAGTGAAATAGGGAGGAGGCAAGTTCGCTCTTCTTGAACCCTATTTCTGCTCTTCTTCGGAGTCATGGGGGGAATCAGAAAAACTTTCTCCAAAGTGCGGATTTGAAGGGAGAGTTATTTATTGGAGGGAGGCTTCTCGCCAATGAAATGAATGTCATAATCCTCCAAATCATCATCATAGTTATCTCTCTCATTCCTTTCGGGGCCACGTGTATTTCGTGCCCATTCTTTGGTTATTATTGTTGGGGGCATTGTTGTTGTTCCCTTTAACCCGGGTCGGCTCCCGTTATTGATTTTCTGTTTGGATTATTCTCTTCGAGTTGGAAGCAATCTTGATGCCGTGCCCGTGGTCGTTGTGATACTCACGAACTTAGCCCTACTCCTCTCATTTGGTTTTCGAGCATTGGGGGAGGAGGAGGAAAATTACGAGGCTCTCATTATTACCACTCTTGGCTCGGTGAGCTCGGTGAAAGGTGTACTATCCAGCGCCTTCGGAGTTTGTCGACCCACGACCTCTGTTTTTGCCACGATTATTGGGGCGGGCGAGGCTCGGGGTGGTTTCTGGACTTGGCTTATTCTCTCCTTTCCGAGGCTCGGGAGCGGGCACGTTTGGCTCTTCGGCGGATGCTATGGCCGAGGCTCTTTCATACATTTCCTCCACGGTTTTGGCGGGTGGAAGCAAAATTCATCTTGAGGAAAGAGGATGTGAGGCCACCCTCAAAACGAGTACGATGTCTCCTTCCTCTAAGTTTACAATCTCCTCGCTCACCTTTACGAACCGAGAGATGTAATCTTTTGTTGCTTCGCCAGGGGCACCTTGACACGGACAAGATCTGTCTTTGGTCTAGCGGGCACACCAGCACCAGCAAAGGCATTAAGAAAGATGCTCCTGAACTGGTTGAATGATTGGATGGACCGAGGTTTGAGAGCCAGCATCCAGGATAGGGCCTTGCCCGTGAAGGTCGCAGCCAAAGCTTTGCACATCACGGACTCATCCGAGGTGAATAGAGCCATTTGCCCCTCAAATCGTCCCATATGACTCTTGGCATTTTTGAAGCCATTATAAGTGTCCATCTGGGGGGGGCTTGCCCCTCTGAATAGGTGCCTGCGCAATTTTGTCGCTGAAGGCGTCCATGGTGCGGCCACAATTCTGGGCGGCCTTCTGATGGGTTTCCCACATCTTTTGCATGAAATCCGCAAACTCAGGGTTCTGACTATCAACCTTCTGCTTCTTAGCTCGTGGAGTCACGGCCTTCTCCTTGGCCGAAGCCAAGGGTCTGGCTTTGAACTTCGCACGTAGATTGGATTGGGCCTCTTCTCCAACCTCCTCGCTATCTTCAACTTGCACCACAGTGCGCAGCGGGCGTTGTCCGCGCTCGAGGTTGGTTCAACCCGGTTTGCCCTCTAGATTGACTAGCAAGCGATTTAGGGGAGCTCGTTGGGAGAACCTTAGTGACCCTGAGGGAGGCTGGAGCCCTCCGTTGGCCTCTATCTCAAACATCTCCAATTGAGCGTCGGCGATGGCCATGGCCTCAGCGACCAGCTTCTCCTTGGAGGCCAGGATTTCTGTCCTTCTCAGGATTTGCTCCGGGAAGAGTGGAGTGTTTAAGGCGGTATTTTTCAGAGTAGCTTGGGGGATTTTTGGGCTATTATTTAGGAGGGCTTGGGCTTTTTCAGCTCGGGCCTCGTACGTCGGTTGTGCATAGCTCTCGGCGGGGAAAGGGTGTGAAGCGGGAAGGAACGGGCCCCCATACGGTTAAAAACGAGAGGTCGTAGCCTTTCCCTTATTGACATTAGAAGGTGAGGCCTGGTTATCCTCCTCTAGGGTCAAATGACCAGTGTTTTCCAATATTCTAGACATGTTTGGAAGAGAAGGAAAATGACTGAAAATGAGAGCTTTTGACAGTCAGCTGTTTAGGACACAAAGTGTGCCTGAAAACAAAGATTTTAAACGGGAAAAAACTAATGAAAGTCAGGTTCCCGGCAATGGAACCACTGATGACGCCAAGCTTTTCAGGGTCAGGAGCGGTTCAAGGATATCTGGCTAGGATATTTTGGTGGTTTGTTTGTACCTAGATCACAACACAAATAAGCACCGTTAAGGTCAAAATTGAATGTTACTCCAACTCAGGCTCTCGAGTGTGAGAGTAAGAATACTGAGATAATAAGACTTGGAATACCTTGGAGTGTGTGTGTGTGTGTGTTTTGGGTTTAGAGTAATATGGCTTACTCGATATATTTGGAATTTTTCTTGCCAAGGGGACAAAGGCCTTCTATTTATAGGCAATGTAGTGGTGCTTGTTGATGTAAGCAATGAGATCAGCCCTAGGGGGCACTTTGGTATTTGACCAGCTACACGTGTCCGCAGCTAATTGGCCCTGTCAGGAAGGGAACATTGGTTTGTCCGAGGGGGCATGGCTGAAAGGGACATGAGCCGTGTAGATGGCTTGGCGCATTAAATGAAATAGTAGGCGCCTGACTGAGCCGCATTAAATGCGTGATGGGAGAGCCGGCAACTTGCATGTCAGAGCCAGTAAGATAACTTGCTCAGTAAGGCTTGATATTAACCGAGAAGCAGACATGTGCCCGCGGTCAACATCGTGGCCGCGGTCAAAGGTAATTACGCGGGCACGAATGGAGCGGTCATGCCTCCTGCGGGCTTGGGTCCCTGCGGACATACAATCTGCGGGCACGGACCCAACGGTCATAGGTCGGGCGGGCACGAATATAGCGGTCAGGATCCTTCCGGTCTTTGGTAGGATTAATGCGGGGAGGGCCGCGATCTTGACCTCAAGGGCCTATCTGTCCGCGGTCTTTCCCCCCCAGCAGTCTAGGAACTGCCACGTCACTGGTTCCTTGGACCAGACCGAGCACGGGCCCGGTCCAGTAGATCCGGGCTCATCAGGAATAGATAATTTTGTATTTCATTTTTATTATAAAGAAAGACTTAATGATAATTTTTTCTTCCGTAAATGTATTAGATTTTGTGAAGTTTAACGTTTTCATTGTTAGATGCTAATAAATACAGTAAAAATTATCTTCGATTTCACAGTAATAATTCATTTTTCAAGAGAATGTTAGCGTTAAAATGGAAATCGAATATGAAGAACTTGAGCTCAAGCCTACATAAAGACTAGTACTAGCTGATGAACATTGACGTGATGGACGAGAATGTTAATCCGTTAAAATGGATAATTTTGTACCCCTAGTATTATTTTTCATGAGCAACGTTATGGTACCAAAAGAAAGTTATAAAATCGTACTCATAAAATGAGTTGAAGATATTTTATTGGTTGCACCCGCTACACTCTAATTAAAATACCGATAAAATTATTACATTTATAATTTTGTGAGCAAGTTTTTGTAACTATTTTATATCTTAGTATTATTCTTCACTGCATATATTAGGATGAGCCGATGAGGTGCAAATTTTGGTACAATATTTATGTATGCAACATGAATTTGTTATGAGAATGAATTATTAACAAAAATAATATAAAATAATTAGAATTTGTTATAATTTCTTTTGAGATGAATTGGTCTTATAAAAAACTAGTTTTTCCTTAAGATAAAAAAAAAACGTGTTTTTCAAAAGCGGGCATTATTATTCAAAACAAACGGTGGCATTTTCGTAATTACTGGTTTTTTCGTTTGTGCCAATGAATCTTGTGCCAGTCTTCAAGCCTAATTTTAACATATTCTATAAAATGGACTTAGCTAAAAAATTGAAGTCTAAGCTTCATTACATAGGGTCCTAAAGTCCTTAAAATAAACAGGAGGTTATGGTATCAATCAAATCTAATGCAAAATAGGAGGGTTAAAACATGCATACCCAACAATCTCCCCCTATTTGATTGATGTCATTTCCTACTATAACTAAAGCAAACATTGTACTTGGTAAAAACATGTCCATAAGAATTAACATGGTAATTCATGTCCCAAGTCAATGCACACACAAGCTTAAGCTATAGATTTCTATACTATCTGAAAGATAAAAACTTACAATATGGAAAGTATAGAAATGCATTCAGTGCACTTAAAAAGATATGAGTTTAAGTTTAAAGTGCGATTTAAACTGAATGTTTAACCTTCATTTCAAAAATATGATTTTAAGTTGGAAAATATTTGAATGAGGTTATAAACCATAAGCGGTTTCATTGTTCTACAAATAAACAGTTTGATATGAACAAAGTTTTGGAACCATGATGCAATTTCCATTAATTCCTTAAGCAGTTACATATTACAAGAAATGAAAGAAAATTGCAGGGTTACAAAAACAAAAGGTTGGACAAAGGAAAATACATGAAGTACGGTCCAACAAAACAAAAGGAGTTCAACAAAAAGGAAAGAAATTACAGAGAAGAGTGGTCCTAATGCTGATGTGGTTGGTGCTGATGTTGATGGCGCGATTGATCACGATGCTTGTTGACCTCTTGATTTGGCACTTGCGGTCCAGAAGGTCTGAATGCTGAGCTTTCACCTCTAATGATTCTTCTTAGGGCTCTGACATCTTCAGCTTGTCTTCCCAGGGTGGTCTCAACTGCTCTGAGTGCGGTCACGGATTGAGCAGCGGTTGAGCCTACAGCATCAACAGATCTGGTGTTGGCAGCAACACTCTCTTTGATTTCAGAGGTAAAGGATTCAATGCAGGCTTTGAGGGAATTGTAAAAGGTGAAGATCTCATCCTGAATAGTTGTGGTTTGGGTGGAGAGAGTATCTTTCAAAGGATCCAGATCAACAGATACATTCAGGGTAGATCTCAATTCCTTGATTGAATTGTCCAGCTTTAAGTTGAATCCAGCCTTAAGGTTCTCAAACCCGAAACTAATGTCACCATCAAAGGTTTTAATTTGCTCCTTGAGACTGTCTCCCACAATGTTCAGATCAACATTGATTCTATCTTTGAGGGAGTCCAGCTCAGACAGGACTTTGAGTTCCAAGGCATCCAGAGCGGCTGAGGATAGAGCGGTTGAGGTTGAAGCTTGTTGTTGCGGTCTAGAATCAGAAACAGTCTTCATAAAGGTTTCAAGGGCAGAATTAGTTGAGGAGATAAATTCATTTGACAGCTTGGTGAGCATCTCATGATGTTGATTTTTTGAAACAACATCACCCATAGCACTAAGAACTCCAGTGGCTAGATCTTGCTTGAAGCTTTGGAAGCATGCTTCAGCTGCGGTTTTAACAGCATCAGCGGTTTGGATTGTGGAACTTCTCTCCCCCTTAATGGCATCAATCAATTGGACTTTTAAGATTGCCATTTCAGTGGTTTGAGAGTCCACCTTGGCATGCAGAGCGCGGTTAGAGGCATCAGGGGAGGAGTTGGAGGCAGCTAAGGCAAGGTTTGACTCAGTGAGTTTAAGCATGTCCCCTTGGTTAACAATCCGTTGTGATTGAATGAGTTGGAGGGTGGAAAGGATTTGGCAATAGTCTGAGGGAGGTGCGGTTGATGTGGAGGGAATATGGGTAAAGGAAGGAGGTGGTTGAGATTCTGTAGCAGGGGCGGTTTGAGGCATAGGGGTTAGAAGGGTTTGGAATATGCGGCTGGCTGGTACAGTGTATGGTGAAGCGATTGAGGGAGGAATGGGTTGTGTTTGGGGTAAGGGAATTGGTGCGGTTGAAATAGGGGCGGTTGGAGGAGGTGGAATATTGGAAGTTGGAATTCCAAAAGTAATTGGGTTAGAGTTAGAGGAGGAGCTGGTGTGAGAATCATGAAGGTCAAGAGAAGGGGTTTTCTGTTGATGGGGTGAATTTTTAGGGATAGGAGAATTTGGAGGAGGAGGAGTATTGACGCGGTCAGGAGAAGGGGTTGGATCGCAGTTTAGGTTGGAAATAGAGATAGCTGGAGTGTGATAAGAATAAGGTGGTGACTGAGCGCGGTTGGAATGAGGAGGGGAATTGGAGCGGTTGGAACGTTGAGGTGAGGGAGTTGGGGTTCTGTCTTGGCCAGAGGAGGAATGAGATTTGGAAGGTGAATGGGATGGTGAATGTGAAGAGGAATGAGATGAAGGTGGAGAGGGAGTAGGTTGTTTGGCTACACGGTGTAGGAAACGTTTGGGTCCTTTGGTTGGGGTCTTTTTCTTGGCTAATTATTTGACCCTTTTTGGCTTCTCCCCCTGAGCTGTTGCAGCTCTGCGCGGTTGAGTGGAAGAAGGCGGTCTAGGTGATGGGAATTTGGCTGGGGAGGAATGATGAGAGTGGACAGGGGATTGAGATGGTGTTTGGATAAGAGGTTGGGTTTGGGGCGGTTGAGAAGGAGGCGGTTGGGGAATTGGTTCCTTGGATTTTCCTTGAGCAGCCCTCTTCTCAGATGCTTCCTTCTCAATTCTGGCAATCTCAGCCTTGTAGAAGGCGGTTAAATCCTCATTTGATAACTTTGCCAAATCAGCCTGTGTTTGCTTGGTTTTCTTAGCCCTTGCCACCAAAGGAGGGATGGTTACATCTTCTTCTTCTTCTTCAATTTCATCCAGAAGAGACATCTTCTATTTTCCTCTCTTGCTAGTTCCAGTACCAGTTGCACCACGCGGTTTAGTAGGTGCGGTTCTGGTCACCTTAGGAAGCGGTTCATCTGTGGCCTTCCTCTTCCTTGAAACTTTCCTTATTGCCTTGCTCAGACCCTTGACTGCGGTTGCAGGGGTCATCTCCACGTAATGTTCCTTGGGCTGGAAGGTATCAGCATCATATAGAGCCTTGTAGTCATCATTGCCAAAAGAGAATCTGAAGTTGTGGCAAGCCTTGAGCCCAATAGATTCTTCATTTCCCCAATGAATAGATAGTTCTGGGGTAGTGGTTCTCAAGTCTTCCAAATGTTGATAGTTGGTGAAGATGGCGGTTAGCAATCTACCAAAAGGTCTCCACCTGATAGATTCATCCTTTGTCTTCAACTGATATGCATCAATGCTGCTGGCAAGCTCTCTCATCAAAATCTTAGGCCAATGGAGCTTCATTCCATTGTAGATGGCACAGCAATACTGCCACTGCTGTGAGGTGAAGTTGTTGTGGTTCTCAGTCTTCCCACACACAGACTTCCCTACTAAGTAGCATAGATGACTTATCAACTCTTCAAACTCTCTCCTTGGCTTCTTCTTGTAATATCCAGAAAGAGAATCCAGATCTCCAGTAAGAGTTGTGCAGGTAGCATCCTGGACTTCTTGGGATACCTCAATAGGGGCACCAGAAACGTGAAATTCATATGTACTCCTGATATCCAGGTAATCAATAGAAACTTTGAAGCCTTCAACAATTCCAACTAAACTGGGAATCTTCTTTCCATCTGACAGCACTCTTTCCCCACGCTGAGCGGTTGCATAAAACTAATCTTTAAAGAGGGGAATGGTGTAGGTTTGTTGTTTGTTGAAAAGGGGAAGGATTCCAGAGGCTTCCATCTTTCTTATCATCTTTCTGCCAAGAGCATCTGACCTTAGCTCAGGCTCATTGATTTCCCAACCTGGTAGAAAGTATTTAGAGTCCTACAAGGAAAACACTCAAGTTAGAATCATAAAGGAGATTCACATTTTACAAGCGGTTTGGGCACATATGCGGTTGGCAATAGTGCGGTTTTGAAAATGACAATTTTCAAACCTCAAGGAAAATGTGAATTACAAGTAGAAAACAATTGAAAAATAATACAAAAGTAAGTATACTTAGTACGTGGCATTGTAATCCAAAATTATCCCACACATGCAAACAGTGTATTGGAGGGGAAGGTTATGGTGTCCAGCCTATATACTCAGTAATACTTAAGTAAATTTCAGCATGCGGTTTCATAAGATATACTTGCGGTTTTCAACATGCGGTTACCATTAAAGAGCATGCGGTTGAAACATAAGACATAAGCGGTTACACATATGCGGTTTCATACACAAAGCATGCGGTTGAAACTGAAGCGGTTCAAACATGCAAAACAAAATCCAAAACTTCCAAAAAATTTCTAAGTTATGAAAAACAAGATTGAAAATTAGGTCAATCCAAAACATAGGAAATTTCTGAAAATGAAGATGAACAGTTACATGAATGCATGAAGAACACGAAGAACACCAAGAACAGAGATTCAAAGAAAGTTATCCAAAATGAACAAATGATATGTCAAAATGATCACATTGAGCAGTAGATTAACAATATATAAGTAAAAATTTCTACTTTGCTCAGAATCTCCACATAATGGCAGAAATCAGAAAGTGGGTTTCGAAAATGAAAACTTCAAAAGTTCAAAATTAGTGTCCTAGATGTTCATTGATCATGAAATAAAGCATATAATATTAATCTAGGAGTAAATCAGAACAAAACCCAACAAATTTCATTCAAAAATGATCAAGAAATGAAGTAGAAATGAACAAAAATCAGTTAAGTTGTACGAAACTAAAGAATGTTCATCAATGGCAGTTTATTCATGGCAAGATTTGCAGAATAATGAGAAGTTTTAGGGTTCAGAACACATACCATGTCAAAGATAGGTTGTTTGGGTGCCATTGACTTGAAGAAATTTAAAGCTTTTAAACAAAGTTTCGAAGAGAGAGAAGAAAGGTTTGGTGAAAAACTGACACTTGAAGGTACGAATGTCAGAGAAGACAGTTTGTAAAGTTTGAAAAGGTAAGGGATGTCTTCTATTTATAGGAAAGGTTTTAGGGTTAGGCAGCTGAAGGGACTGTTTCACTAACCAACGCAGTGAATCATTGCAAAGTTGCACCCATTCAGCTTCCTCACATCAATCAATGACGGCTGACATGAAACACATTTAATGCCAATGTTCCCTTTGCATTAAATGCATTCAAATTTTAAAATTTCGTGGGAAAACATTTACAGATAAACCCTTTTAAGAAAAAATAAGGACTAAAAAATAAATAAAAAGAATTTGAACAGTTTTTTTTTAATAAATAAACATAAGCAAAAATTACTCCAAGTTGAAACGCGGTTGAGATCCAGGCGGTCAAGCTGCAGCAAGCGGTTGGAAGGATGCGGTTGGCTGCATGGCGGTTGATTACTTGCGGTTTGAATGCACGCGGTTCAACAAGGGTGAGGTTTGAATCCTCCATAGGAATTTCAACCTATACTCAACAATCAAGTTAGCAAATAAAAAATAATAGAATCATTTAAGTTCAAGCATACCCATTTCTCCTCTAAGGAATGAAAACCTCTTGGAGTCAAGAGCCTTGGTGAGGATATCAGCAATCTGGTTGTCTGTCCCCACATACTCTAAATGGATATTCCTCTTCTCCACATGGTCTTTGAGGAAATGATACTTGATATCTATATGCTTGGTCTTGGAATGCATGACAGGGTTGTTGAAGGCGAAATGGTTGAAGTGTTGTCACACATGATAGGGCAATTTCCTTCTTCAATTTCATAGTCCACCAACTGCTGCTTCATCCAAAGGATTTGACAGCAACAACTACCAGCACCAATATACTCAGCCTCTGTGGTTGACACTGAAACTGAAGCTTGCTTCTTGCTGGCCTAAGCAACTAGTCTATTTCCGAGGAAATGACAAGTAACACTAGTGCTTTTCCTGTCAATAGTATAAGTTGCATAATCTGCATCCGAATAACCTACAAGATCGAAGTTTGAATCTTTGAAATACCAAAGTCCAAGGTTAGTGGTTCCAGATAAATAGCGGATTATACGCTTGACTGCAATCAAGTGTGCTTCTCTAGGGTCTGCTTGATAGCGTGCACATACACAGACACTAAACATGATATCGGGCCTACTAGCAGTTAAATAAAGTAATGAGCCGATCATACCTCGATATAAAGTTTGATCAACCTTCTTACCTTTTAGATCCTTATCTAGCTTATTGCCGGTGGCCATTGGAGTATCATATGCTTTAGCATTTTCTAATCCAAACTTCTTTATCAACTCCTTGGTGTATTTGGCTTGGCTGAGGAAAATACCTTCTTCGCATTGCTTGATTTGAAGCCCGAGGAAGAATGTTAATTCTCCCATCATGCTCATCTCAAACTTGCTTTTCTTTAGCTTCTCGAAACGCTTACAAAGTAACTCATTAGTAGAACCAAAAATAATGTCATCGACATATATTTGAACAAGTAAAGTATGCTCATTATATTTGGCAATAAAAAGAGTTGTATCAATTTTACCGCGTTTAAATCCCTTTTCTAGTAAAAATTTAGAAAGAGTCTCATACCATGTCCTTGGATCTTGCTTAAGTCCATACAAAGCTTTCTGGAGTTTGTAGACATGATTTGGAAATTTGGAGTCTTCAAATCCAGGCGGTTGGGCAACATACACGGTCTCTTGAAGTTCACCGTTGAGGAAAGCACTCTTTACGTCCATTTGATATAACTTGAAACGCTTGAAAGAGGCGTAGGCTAAGAAGATTCTGATAGCTTCCAATCTTGCAACTGGAGCAAAGGTTTCGTCATAATCAATTCCTTCTTCTTGCCTATATCCTTGTGCGACCAAACTTGCTTTATTCCTAGTGAAGCTTCCATTCTCGTCCATCTTATTCCTAAATACCCACTTAGTTCCTATCACTCCTTGATCCTGAGGTCTAGGCACCAATGTCCAGACCTTGCATCTTTCAAACTGGTTGAGTTCTTCTTGCATAGCAACGACCCAACTGGAATCTTGAAGTGCTTCATCAATCTTCTTGGGTTCAACTTGAGATAATAAGGAAGTATGCTCATCATAGTTTGATCTCCTTGTTTGAACACCGAAAACAGATCACCAATCACATTAGAGAGAGGGTGACTGCTGACTTCTCGAACCTCCGGGGGTAAGTCTGGTTGGACTGAGGTTTGCTGGAGATCTTCAATTGGAACGTCGTTAGATCCTTCAGCGAAGTCATGAAAGGTAAGTTGACGAAGAGGTTCTATAAGCTGGATAGGGGAATTCTCAACTTCTTCTTCCCTTGGAGTTGCATCTGGAGTAGAAACTTCAGGTGCGGTTTCAAATGTGCGGTTTGAGGGAATGTCAGTTGAGGGTGCTGGATTTTGCGGTTGAGGTTCAGGTGCAGTTTGAGAGGGTTCACCTGTTTCATTATACTCAACAAAATCATCAGCAACATTTGGAGCCAAATGTGGCTCAAGGAGAGAATGCTCATCGAAAGTAACATGGACAGACTCAACTATTTTTAAACTAGTTTTATTGAAAACACGAAAAGCTTTTGAATGTTTTGCATACCCAACAAAAATACCTTCGTCAGCCTTGGCTCCAAATTTACCTCTATTTTCTCTTCCGTTGTAGAGGATAAAGCATTTGCAGCCAAAGATCTTGAAGAATGCAATGTTGGGGGTTCTTCCTCGCCAAAGCTCATAGGGAGTCTTGTTATAGGTTTTGTTGATGAGGGAGCGGTTATGAGTGAAGCATACTGTATTGATTGCTTCAGCCCATAAATACTGAGGCAGCTTCGCTTCAGATATCATTGTCTTTCTAGCCTCAATCAATGTCCTGTTCTTCCTTTCCACAACCCCATTTTGTTGTGGAACACCAGCAGTTGAAAAATTGTGATCAATTCCATGGTCATCACAATACTGAGCAACACCGTTGTTCTTAAATTCTATTCCATTATCTGATTGAACACTAACGATGTCGTCTTCTTTTTGAGTTTGGAGCCGTCTAAAAAGTGCGGTGAGAATATCATAACAGTCATCTTTGGAAATTATCATCTCAACCCACGTATATCTTGAATAATCATCCACCACCACTAAAGTGCATCTACTTCCTCCAATGCTGGCAGTGGTTACGGGTCCAAACAAATCTATGTGAAGCAGTTGTAAGCATCTTGAAGTTGATGGAGTTGTTTTGCTGGTGAAAGGCAGCCTTGACTGCTTGCAGTGGCATGCACGGCATTTCTCAGGATGATGGTCAGCCACTTTAGGTAAATCACGAACGAGGTTTTCCCTACCAATCTTTGCAAGATACTTGAAGTTCAAGTGGCTCAACCTCTTGTTCCAAAGCCAACTATTTTTGCTCACATTTTTAGCTACAAAACAGAGATTAGTAATACTACATGCAGAATCTAGATCAATAATGTAAATATTAGTCTTACGAATCCCTGTGAGTAGGGTGACTCCGGAAATGCTATCTTTGATAAAGCAATTTGATGACGTGAAGTTGCAAAGCATTCCTTTGTCGCAGAATTGAGAAATTGAAAAGAGGTTGTGCTTGAGTCCTTCAACAAGAGAAACCTTCTCAATTGTTAGGTTTCCTCTCCTTATAACACCATATCCAATGGTCTTGCCTTTGTTGTTGTCACCAAAGGTTACAGACGGACCACTTGCTTCAATGACATCTTCAAGTAATGATCTATCTCCAGTCATATGTCTTGAGCTTGACCCTTTGTCGAAGATACCATTCATTATCCTTGGAGTGACCGGCCATTAGCGAGAGGACTGAAATGTAAACATTAAGAACGAGGTCCCCCTTTATTTCTTGGGTCCTGAAGTTAGCAACCCTTCACGACCCACACCTGTTTGACAGAAGGAGGTTTACTCTTCCTGGTATTGGATGTGAACCGCAAAAGGCATTTTGCAGCCTTATGACCTAAACCATCACACACAGAGCATTTATAAAAGCTATAAGCATCATGATGTTTTACTAACTCCTTACTCTTCTTAGGAGTTGCATGCGGTTTGGGAGGCGCGGTTTCAGGCTTAACAAAGGGAACTGGCTTGAGTTTGACCACGTATTTTCTGGGAACGTTATTCCTGCTTTTGAAGGCAGGAGGAGCGGTCGAAGAAGAGGCTCGGTCAGACTTGCAGTTGCCAGCATCTCTAGTTCCACCAGAAGCGGTTTTAGGGATGCGGCCAACTCCATATGCCATTTCCTCTGAAGCTACACTCTCAGAATCCTTTGACTTCATCTGAGAGTTCTTCCCATATTGCTTCCCCTTTGGGTAGATAAAATTAAAATTTTGTTGTCCTTTACCCTTAGCTTTAACATACTTTCCCTTAGAAATTTCTTTAGTTAGTTTCAAAATTTCCTCATCCTTTTCACTGCAGGATGCACACTTCTCCTCTTCACCAGATCCAAATCCCAGACCATCCTTAATTCCACTGGGAATTTGGGTGTCTATGATTTGATCCATGGTGACTTTTGACTTTGTCCACCCATAAATGATCTTTTGGAGATCGAGTTTCTGGGCAACTAGGTCATCATTACGGAGTTGAAGTGCAGCAATCTTAGTTTCGAGGATGCGGTTTTGATCAGCAAGAGGAGTCATTCTTTTGATTTGGTCCTTAAGATTTGAAATTTCAAACTTCATCACAGTTTTCTCCGTCTTGTACTGAGAAATCTCATCATTAGCCAAGCTTAAGGCTTTCTTAAGATTAGAGAATTTGTGGATCATCACTTCAGCTTCCTTAAACATCCGTTCGTGTTCCGAGGGAGAAACTTCTTTCACCACCTTTTTCAAAATTTTCTTCTTTAAAATTACTTTTGAAGGTGGAGCATTTACAGGAGGAAAAATGGGACGTGAATACGAGCAATTTCCTATCTTAATGCTAGGGGTAAGTTTGATATTTTCATCCAACTTGAAATTTGGAAGTTTTGCAGAAACCTCTTCTTCCTCCATATCTTGCAGCTCGATTGACTCAGAATCTGATTCATCAGAAGCATCTGCAACTAAGCAGAGATTAACCTCTTCGGTTTCTTCGTCACTTCCATCATCAGAATTCGTTTCAATCCAAGTTGCTAATTCCTTGGAATTCTCTTCCTCCTCAGCAACCATTCCCTTGCGACGAGAAAATTTTGCAGGAGGGGTTTTCTTTTTCATGTATTCGTACTTGGGCTGTGGACACTCAGATACAAAGTGACCAGGTTTTCTACAATTGTAGCAAACTAGATCACTCTTTTTCTTTGTATCTCCAGCCTTAGAAAATGTTGCAGGAGGTTTGCTTTTTGAAAATGATTTTGTGAAAGGTTTTGAAGATTTTCTAAACTTTTGAAATCTTTTCACAAACATGGCAAAATCATCATCATCCATATCTCGATGAGTGATGAGGTTGATATGGAAGGATCTGCGGTTTGATTGGATGTAGATGGTTTCTCCTCTTGTTCCACTACGGACATGGAAAGTGATTTGGTTTTCCCTTCAATCTCTTCAATATGATTTAATTTAAGTTCATAGACTCTAAGATTGGCGTACAAGTTACTTAACGACCAAGTACCCAAAACTTTGGAGTCTTCTAGAGAGGTAGCCTTATTAACCCATCTAGAACCTAAAGCAGATAGGAAAGTCATATTGATTTCCTTATTAGTTAAAGTTTTGCCAAGAGATCTACAAGCATTAACTACCTCAACATAGCGGTCGTAAGTTTGACGCAAGGTATCGTTGGATTTTCTGTTGAAGTTGTTGTAAGATCTTTCAACAGCATATAATTTGCTTTTCTTGCATTCGTCATCACCTTCGAGGTAGCTCTCTATGGCATCCCACATCTGCTTTGCGGTTTTGAGGTACATCACCTTCTGAAGAGTTGATACGGGGAGGGTTCCAGAAATGATGTGCCTTGCCTTACTGTCCAAGGCAGCTAATCTCTTCTCTTCATCCGACCACTCATCTTTAGGCTTTTTGACCTCTGGAGTTTCTGTATTGGTGGTTGCATCAGTGTTGGCCTTCATGGGAACAAACGGGCCATTAATTACGCACTCCACCAGCATCTCATCAATTATTTCCAAATGAATGAGCATTCTGCATTTCCAGATGTCGAAGTGGTCTTCGTCCAAGATTGGAATGTGTGAATAGTTAACAGTTGTCATCGTTTTTGAGTTTGCCATATTGAATCGGCACACAAGTTGTTAATCTTGAAAAACAGTGGCTTTAAAATGTGTTTGCTCTGATACCACTTGTTGGTCCCAAAGGTGGCAACAAGGATGAAAATACAGCTAGAGGGGGGGTGAATAGCTGTTACAAATTTTTTGCCCTCGATTTAAAACTAAACCTCTACGCTTACAAAACCTCTTGCAGTGTGTAAGAAACTACAAGTAGAGTTGTAAAATGCACAGCGAAATATTTGAAGATATAAGCGGTTTTGAGGGGCGGTTTTGATAAGCGGTTTTAGTGCAATTTTCTGAGCAGTTGTAAAACTGAAAGTGAGGTTTGACAATGTTAACTCCAAACACAATTTCACAATAATGGATATCTAAATAAAGATCAAACAGAGAGAAATGTAGATAATCAGTAAGCACAAGAAATATAAATGCAGAAAGTAAGAACACAATATTTGGAGTAGTTCAATCGATAAACGATCTACGTCCACTACCAAGATGGTTAGTCTTGGATTTCTAAGAGAGATTTTATATTGAGTATGAGAGATTACAAAGTACAATAAGTAATACTCAGATCTAAAATCTTTTCTATGAAGAGCAAATCCTAAGACTATAGCCAGTGTATCTCAAATGATTAATCTATGTGATTAAACAAGTGAGGTGTGTGTGTGAGAACAAGATCAAGGCTCTTTAAATCTTTGAGATGTAGAGCACAATGATTCTTGATGTGTTAAGGCTTGATTTCTGGGCTGGGATAAATTTCTTGAAGTATGAAGATGAAGATTCAAATGACTTATGAATTTATGGGCAGAGCTTCAGCTTCTTATGAACTCACAGCAAATCAATTTCTCAAGCAATCTTCAAATGGTGAAGATTGGGGGTATTTATACCTAAGTACCAAGGAACTAGCCGTTGGACACAGCTGTTGCAAGGACAGTACTTGATGCTTTCCCATTGGTCCAAAATATCCACTTTTGTCCTTTGGTACAAAGTTTGAGATAAAGGCGATCGGGCTCAGCTGCAAGCAATGAGGTTAGGACACCTGTCACCTTTTCAAGATCCCTGTAGATCTTTTCTGACATTGAATCACGTGACAAGATTTAGTGGTTGACTTTTGATATTGTTGATGTGGATTACAACGGTAAAAAGTGGTTCACTTCTAGTCTTCAATCATTGGATGCCGTCTGGTGTGGAGCGGTTGGTTAGATGCGGTTGATTACACCAGGAGGTTGCAAAGCGCGGTTGGAGTTGAACTGCACAGGTGCGGTTCACCAAACGGTTGCACTGTGGTAGTTCAAGGAGCAGATTCAAGAAGGAATTCCACATGCGGTTGCATGTGCGGTTCTGAAGTGCGGTTTTGAAACTGCTTGGAACCGCAACCTTAAATCCAATGAATCTTGTGCCAGTCTTCAAGCCTAATTTTAACCTATTCTATAAAATGGACTTAGCTAAAAAATTGAAGTCTAAGCTTCATTACATAGGGTCCTAAAGTCCTTAAAATAAACAGGAGGTTATGGTATCAATCAAATCTAACGCAAAATAGGAGGATTAAAACATGCATACCCAACGTACTGTTTATGTGCCTTCTGATGGTTCTTTTTGTATTTATTTCAATTTGACAAGATATAATTTAACTTTTTAATTCATTTGTTCTTCTTTCTTTTGCTCAGCAAATGTTGCTCTCAGGTTCTTTGATCCCACATTTAACTAAATCAAATTACTCAAACAGTACTTGGTGTTGAAGATGGTTATATTGAACATCAGCTTGCTTGTATACAATGAGTGTATATTACATCAACTAGTCTAACGCCCGCGCGTTTAACGCACGGGTGTTAAACTAGTTTAAATAAAGAGAATATAGAGCAATTATGCCGATTTAGAAAAGTCTATGAATTAGATTAACATGTATTATCAACCTATGCTTCACATAAAAAAATGCCAATTATCATTTAGATTTATTCGCTAATGTAAGATTGGTACCACTCGGTGTTCGGGTTTGTAAGAATGCGAGTGCAACTTCCTCGTTTTATTTGTTTTTATTCGAGTCGACATCTATATTATTTAATGAAAATATATAGATACCATCTTTGATTTAGACTCATAGGTTTGGGGGTTATGTTATAGGATTGGAAGGTCAATGGTCACCAATCCTAACCAATCTTACTATTGATCTTGCTTCTATGATTTAAATGAATTACTCTTATGATCGAATTTAAACAAATAACAAGTTTAATTAGTTTTGTTAAATGAAATGTCAGATTATATGCTTCGATATCACCTTCATAAATTGAATGAAATCTAGGCTAATCCTTTTGATGGTGATTTACACTACTCTAAAAGTTAAATAGAGAGGTCGAGAAAAGAACGAAAGTCAAAGGATGTTTACCTTGAAGGAGATCTTGATTTTTTCAATCGATAGCTTAGTTAAAGGCTTGGATCTAGGTGTTTAAACTAAATCATAGTTTATGGACGAATTTAGGGAGTTATGAGAGTTGTTTTACTAGTTTCGTTAGGGAGAGAACGTGTAAAACATGTCAACAATGCGTACCTCTAATACCAAGAAATCATCTTGTATTTATAGGATTATGAGACTTGGTTACCAAGTTTAAAAGTCAGAGTAAGGTAGGAGATCATTCTAGAAACTTTCAGGGATGTAACAATCAGTGATTTTCCGAATCAAGAAGAGTTAAGGTCATGGAAAAAATCGTCTTAAAAAAATCAACCTTTCTGAGGGAGTTGTCTCTTGCGAGACAACTAGTCACTTTTTACTATTTTGTCCCTCTTTGGTCATTTGTTAATCAGTAAGTCCAAACTAACGAAGTCAGTCAGAAACTTAACGAAACATGACAAAATTGCAGGTCTCATTCTTAAAATAAAAAGACGAAACTAGAGTAGTTTAATCATATATAATGTGTTCAGAATGGGGTGTCTATAGAGCCCCTCAATGATAAAATTTATGAAAGAAGTAATTTCGTCGATAGTAAAGATATCTATTTTGAACTTTGGGATGGTCGTGTCGCACGGCTGCCTACGTATCTATATTGAAGAATCAGACCAAAACGTAGTTCAACTCCAAAAAACTCGAAAAAAGCTATTTCAGGTATTTTGAAAATCAATTTTTGTAAAGGTAAACTCATACTGAGTAATTTGTTGTTCAGTCATATTTGTAATTACAATGCTTTAAAGTGGTATTTTGATATTCTAATTGTTCTCGAAAATACCCCAAATTGCCTTTAACGTACACAGAATAATCCGCAACCTTTCATATTCTATTTTTTTTACTCTTTTTCTCGATCTCTCTCCTCCTCTCCTGGTCACTTCCCCCAAAACTTCACCGCCTGTGCTACAAACGCTCCCCCTCTCTCTTCTACCATGGTTGATGATGCCTCTCCTTCTTCTACGGTCATCGCCTCTCCCACTCTCTTCTGCCATGGCTACCGTCGCATCCAGGTAACTCCTTCTCTCTCTCTCTCTCTCTCTCTCACCCATTCTTTCTATCACAACGCCAGTCGGCGGTCTACAATCGGAGGAACTCCAACCTTCCTTGCCCAGGTCACATGTCAAGAGCACAGATGTGGCTCCATCCGGTTTCCCCTGCTATTTTAAATTGGTAAAGACCTTCATCTCTCAACTCTCACTCATGAGGCCATGATTGCCATGATATAGAGTTTCAATTTAGGGATTCAATTTCAATTTCAGAAGAAATTGGAGCCCTATATTCAAGCCTAAGTTTGAATTGTTGAGAACTTGAATTTGCTGAAGTAAAATTGAAGCCCTAAGTTATGTGATGCTAATATTATTATTCTATAATCCATTCTTAAGTCATGTTTATTAACTATGTTGTCACTTTTCACACCTTTACATTTTTGAAGTTCTAGCAGTGCATTAGATGTAATCAGTAAAAATGTAGCTCACTTGAAGCATTATTAACTATGTTGTCACTTCCTTTTTGCTGCCATGGCACTTTGCTCAATTTTTGTAACAGGATCTTGATGGTTGAAGTATTACAAAGGCTTCTACTTAGACATGAGTAAACTTTCAAATGCCTTTGCCTTGCTTGAATTGGATGTTGAAGATGAGAGACAACAGACAACCCCTCCTGACAAAGAGAAAACAAACGGTAGAGTTGATTTTTATTTTTCATTTTTTCTTGAGTTTGATAGTGGTTTTACACTCTCTTGTAAATTGTGATCTTAGTGTAACAATCTGTAGATTTCTATTTGGGGTAAAACTATGTGTAAATTCCCAATATTGCCTGCAGTGGCGGACTCAAGATGTTTCCAAGTGGGTGCATACAAAGCTTAAGAAAAGCCTTGCACTTCAAGCTTCAAAAAAGAGCAAAAAATAATGCCTATGTGGAAGCTCATAAGCTGCATTACTGATCAAGATGGTTAAATGTGCTAATTAATGTACTGATTTAAGGGAACTTTTTTTAATCACAGTTTTACTTGCTTCTCTGATAGAAAAATTCTCTAAAACCCACTGTAGTCTATGTGATGGGTCTTTGCTTGCGGTTATGTCAGCTATTCAATGTCTTTCATGAATACTGTAGTTGTTTGAAAAAATATTTGGCCTTCTTTAACCATTCTTCCCTATTTGCAGTCAGTAGCAACATATTTTAGCCATGTTATGTCTGCAATTGGTGGAAATACTCCTGGGCCAGGTTAGTGGTGTTTTAGTATTTATTTCATTGTTATACCTAGCCTCTATCTCAGTTTCTAATACTTCTCTAAATTGGCCATTGATTATTGCTTGGCTATTGTTGACATTTTCTTTGTTTAGGTTGATCTCTATCCATATGGATCACCTTCCGTGTTCCTGGACTCTGTTGTCTAGTCAATTGCTGATGGAGGCATCTTGATGTGTACAACTATTGACATGGCAGTACTATGTGGGGGTAATGGTGAAGTCGGCTACTCCAAGTAAGCTTAGATGCTCCATATTTATTTAGCGATACTCCGTATTAAATTTGATTTTTTCTTTCTTACTTTCGTTGTTTATTTTTCAAGTTTTTAACATCATTTCCTACTTATCTTTATCTTTCTCCATGATGTATGTGCTATCTGTAGCATTTTAATTATTTACCCATTTTATTTGATGAATTTACTACAGTGACTCTACACCTCGGTATAATTTGCACTGCGACTCGTGTAAGAATGCTTGCTACGGTAATGAAACACATCTTGACTGTGATGAGTCGGTGGCTCCAAGTCATATAGTGAAAATAGGCCGGCTTCTACGAAGCTTTTTAGGTATTCAAAGTAACTTCTTACGCAGCTGTAATGATCTCAAGTAGCTCATTGTATATTTGTAGTTCAATAGTAGTTGGAGCTGATGGTTAACATTTATATTGAAGAATTGGCTGATGGTAACATTTCGAATAAAGAGCCAGTTTTATTTTCTACATATTTTTAATTCATAACTAGGTTTTATTTTGAAAACTCTTCAGATAGTTTTTCATGTTCAATTAGAAGCCCTAGGATTTAGGTGGCCAAAGCAAAAGTATGTTCAGTACAACAACAACAAAGCCTTAGTCCCAAAATAATTTGGGTTCGGCTAACATGAATCCTCATATGTCATCGTGTAAAAAGGTTATTGGAAAAAAGAATAATAATAATAATAAATAAATAAAAAGTATGTTCAGTACATCTGGCATATATAGAGCACACTTAGTTTGGTGTCTCACCTCCTTTTTCTTCTTGTATTCTATAAACATAGGTCTGTAAGCCGGTCAAAACTGCCTACGAACTTGCTGTGAACATGACATTAAATGATAGATTGCGTGTTCTTTGGGAGTAAGATTCCATGTGGGCATTCAAAGTTCCACCAAAGGTAACACTCGCCAAGTCTCATATTGAAACCGTTATCCTCGACAAATTCATTGAAGCAATAAAGAGGTACTTTTTTGTTCTCTGCCCCCCCCCCTCTAAAAAAACTTAAAAAACAGAAATTTCTCCCTTGAGATTTTTTTTTTGCAGTTGACTGCAATTCTTGGTATCTTTCAGTGTATCTGCCCTGATGAAAGTGCTCGAGCTGCTCTAAAACTTTGATGTGATCTCTATGCATTGCTCGAGCTGCTATAAAACTTTGATTGATGCTTTTGCCTGAACCCTCTCATTCTACATGCTCAGAAGTTTCTATATTCTGCTCTATAATGGTCTCTTCTATATGCATTGATTAAAGAGAACATGTTTGTCTGGTGTGAGTTTGCTGTCATTTGATCTTGTTTTAGTATATCGACATTCATTCAATGTTGTCTTAAGGTACTGTTTATGTGCCTTTTGATGGTTCTTTTCGTATTTATTTCAATTTGACAAGATATAATTTAACTTTTTAATTCATTTGTTCTTCTTTACTTTGCTCAGCAAATGTTGCTCTCAGGTTCTTTGATCCCACATTTAACTAAATCAAATTTCTCAAACAGTACTTGGTGTTGAAGATGGTTATATTGAACATCAGCTTGCTTGTATACAATGAGTGTATATTACATCAACTAGTCTAACACCCGCGCGTTTAACGCACGGGTGTTAGACTAGTTTAAATAAAGAGAATATAGAGCAATTATGCCGATTTAGAAAAGTCTATGAATTAGATTAACATGTATTATCAACCTATGCTTCACATAAAAAAATACCAATTATCATTTAGATTTATTCGCTAATGTAAGATCGGTACCATTCGGTGTTCGGGTTTGTAAGAATGCGAGTGCAACTTCCTCGTTTTATTCGTTTTTATTCGAGTCGACATCTATATTATTTAATGAAAATATATAGATAGCATCTTTGATTTAGATTCATAGATTTGGGGGTTATGTTATAGGATTGGAAGGACAATGATCACCAATCCTAACCAATCTTATTATTGATCTTGCTTCTATATGATTTAAATGAATTACTCTTATGATCGAATTTAAACAAATAACAAGTTTAATTAGTTTTGTTAAATGAAATGTCAGATTATATGCTTCGATATCACCTTCATAAATTGAATGAAATCTAGGCTAATCCTTTTGATGGTGATTTACACTACTCTAAAAGTCAAATAGAGAGGCCAAGAAAAGAACGAAAGCCAAAGGATGTTTACCTTGAAGGAGATCTTGATTTTTTCAATCGATAGCCTAGTTAAAGGCTTGGATCTAGGTGTTTAAACTTAATCATAGTTTATGGACGAATTTAGGGAGTTATGAGAGTTTTTTACTAGTTTCGTTAGGGAGAGAACGTGTAAAACATGTCTAAAATGCGTACCTCTAATACCAAGAAATCATCTTGTATTTATAGGATTATGAGACTTGGTTACCAAGTTTAAAAGTCAGAGTAAGGTAGGAGATCATTCTAGAAACTTCCATGGATGTAACAATCAGTGATTTTCCGAATCAAGAAGAGTTAAGGTCATGGAAAAAATCGCCTTAAAAAAAATCAACCTTTCTGAGGGAGTTGTCTCGAGCGAGACAACTAGTCACTTTTGACTATTTTGTCCCTCTTTGATCATTTGTTAATCAGTAAGTCCAAACTAACGAAGTCAGTCAGAAACTTAATGAAACGTGACAAATTGCAGGTCTCATTCCTAAAATAAAAAGACGAAACTAGAGTAGTTTAATCATATATAATGTGTTCAGAATGGGGTGTCTATAGAGCCCCTCAATGACAAAATTTATGTAAGAAGTAATGTCTTCGATAGTAAAGACATCTATTTTGAACTTTGGGATGGTCGTGTCACACGGCTGCCTACGTATCTATATTGAAGAATCAGACCAAAACGTAGTTCAACTCCAAAAAACTCGACAAAAAGCTATTTTAGGTATTTTGAAAATCAATTTTTGTAAAGGTAAACTCATACTGAGTAATCAAATCGTGATCCAATTCTGAATATACCTGTTTGTCTGGTGGTTCGCATGTTTTGGCTCCATACCTGTGGAAATGTTAGAAAACAAAATTTTACCTGGCCTTTGGATTCTGACGATTCGTCTGTTTAGGCTCCGAACCGATTTCTACTAATGACGGTTCGCCTGTTGGGGCTTCGATCCATTGGAAACAACTTGATCTCTTAATCAAATATTGTGTTCAGTTAGCTATCTTTGATCAAACTTGATGAATAATTCGACTATCTAGGTTCTGAATCATAGAAGGATTTTGATCATTGAATCAAATCCTTTGGCCACCACGCTATTTTCGATCATGTTGAATGAATGATTCACCTATCTAGGTTACAGATCATTGGCGTGAATTTGCTATCTTCAATCAAATCTTGGGACAACTTGCAATTTTTGATCAAGTTGAGTGAATGATTCGCCTACTTGGGTTCCGAATCACTTAAGGAATTTGCTATTTTCGATCAAATCTTGGGACAACTTGCTATTTTCAAACAAGCCGTGCAGTAGTTTTCGAAATGTGGTGACCTCCGTCATCGGTGTTATTGACCCCAAGCTTATTCGGATTATAGGCCTCCGAGCTATACTTATACGATGTGTGGCATTGTGATGATTGGATATATTAGCGATAAGGAGCCGATACCTCAGATACTTTTTTGAGCATTTTTCATGTTTTCACATGCAGATGTCTATTGAGGATTACCGTCGGGGTGCTAGTCGGATGGCGGGTCTGATGGCTTCTGTCCGACATCTCTCGGAGCAGTTGTTCAATAGGGCAGCTTCTGTGATAGCTTCGGTGATGCCTACCTGTGGCTCAAAAAGGACCCGAACCCAGGGTGATGACGATGATGAGCATGGCGAGGGCGGTGCAAGTGGCTCCAGAGGCACTCTAGCTTAGAATCGCCCTACTTCCTTTTTGCTTCTTGAGAGTTTGTAATTATTGGCCATGGATTGACCTGGACATCTTCCTTCTTCTTTTCTTTTCTTCTGTACCGGTGAGCATATAATTTTCCACAACAATTTTCTAGTTTTAATCTTTTGTTTGACTTATTGTGGTGGTGTCCATCAACTATATTGTAATGGCCAATTTCGGTCAAGTTTTGATGATAGATATGCGTATGGATTTGTAGAGAGCGAGTACGTGCATATATTTATGAGATGTATGAACTGTATGGGTCATTTGTTTGCAGGTTTTGAGACTTGTTTTGACAAGTTGGGACTTAACAGTGCAAAATGTTGTTGCAATCTGAGAGTTTGTCTCGCACGAGTTAACGTGTCTCGTACGAGACATGTCCTCGACTTTGATTGAATTTTTCTTTTTCCTTTCGAGATTTGGTAATCAAGTCATATATAAATACATCTAGTTCGTCCTAGGCTTTTATTCAGCCTCTTAGGTCCTTAAGAAAACCCTTTTAAGATAAACTTTTGAGCTCCTTTTCTTCTCATTCTTTCGTGGCTTCCTAAGAAGTTGTTCCTTCTTCCATGATCTTCGACAACTTCTCTCCTGATTTGGAAACGGCGTGCGCCTATAAGTATGACTTAACAAGATTCGTTCGTTCTTTTCGCGGGCGTTCTCAAGAAAGATTTTTGAAGAGGTATGGTCTCAAGATCCTTTTTATGTCGAAGACTCTCAAGCCGGATTGGAGCTGCTTGTGCGGAGCGGCGAGCTTTTGGAATCCTTCCCTCCATCTTTTTAATTTCTTCCTTAGTGATATGGTGCCAACCGTTGAAGAGTTTGCGACTATTTTGGATATGTCTTTGACCGATAAGATATTGGTTCCTAAGTATGGTACTAATCATGCGGTGGCTCTGTATGAATTATTACGAATCTCTCTTGATGAAGGTTATTCTTTGGTGCACCGATGTTGGGTGGAATGTTCTTCTTTCCCTAAAAGGTTTGGTAAGGATTCAAATGAGCAAGGTTTCTATGCCTTCAAAAAGAATTTATTGGTTTTTGTCTCTTTGCGGAGGTGCTCTTTACTTCTCGAAGAGGCTTGGTCAATTCCCAACTGGTGGAGGTTGTTTTTCCAAGCTAGAGGACGTAACATCATCCCTCTCATCTTGTGTGAGACCCTTCATGGTCTTGATGAATTGCATCGGACTGGCTCTATGACTCAATGGAGTCCATTTTTGTTGACGATTTGGCTTAGAGAACACTTCAAGTTGGTGGATGCTCCAACTCGTTATTCTCCTTATTTCTTTCATAGGAGAAATCTCTTGGTCAAGGATCTCTCGATTTAGGAATGGGCTCGCATGCTAGTGGGGACCACTACGGTCGACATTTCTTGGTGCCCTCTCTTTTGGAGGGTAAATAAGTATATCGGGTTGTACTCCCGGGTTTAAGAGATTCCTCTTTCTATTTCCCCAAGATAGTCATTCACCAATTTGGTCAACAACAAGATACCTTAATTTATGGTGGGACAATTCATGAAGTTTCTTATATTGGCCCGGAATTTGCCGATGCCTTGGTTAGAGCTTGGGGAGAAGGTACTAATCAAGATCGTTGGAGCAACATTCATCAAAGTGATGGAAGTATCTATCTTTCGGATAAATACTTGGAGTGGTTCTTGAAGGTTGGTCATCCGGATGAGGTAAAGATTGAAGAAGTGAGGCGCCCTTTGCTCAGGGAGCGTTTCGAGATGAGACGTATCTTAAGGGAAAGGGAAGCTGCAGTCATTCCAGCGAATATCCATTTTGATTCGATCTAAGATCTCATTGACAATAATTGGTATGGAAAGAGTGAAAGAAGCCTCGCCGGTCGTATGCAAGCTATTGATAGGCCCAATGTGTTGAATAGACTTTCCAAGTCTGTATTCACCCATCTTGGTGAGTCTTCCGATTCAAAGGGTCCTTCACGCAAGAGAACTAGAGAAGACAAGGACAAAGTGAAGTGTCCCCCTACTAAGCTAAAGAAAGACTAGATCTTAAGGATTATTAGGAGATTGCTTTAGATAGATCAATAGTTTTATTTATTTATGTCTTTTATTTCAAGAGTTTTAGCATTAGAAAGTGTGTCGTAATGTTTAGAATTTTTCTCTTGTTATGAAAAAATGGGTTCAATTATTTATTCCTATGTTCCTCTTTTACAACAGTCAAATAAGAGGCTCAGGTCATCGTAGTTGTGTTCATCTGGGAGCATGTCTCGCTCAAGATAAGGGGTCTCGCATGAGACTCCAGCCTAATTCCATTTTTGTTGTTTTTATGCACACCCTTTTTTTCTGCCTAGACGGCCATTTCATGTTTTCAATCTAGATGGCTTCTTTTCTTGTGCTATTTATTTGTAAGGAGAAATCCGGTGTCATGCGTAATATCTCTTGAGCTTGTCCATGTTGACGAGCTTCAGCAGCTGATTTCCATCTAAGTATGCTAGTTGAACTGCTCCTCCGGAACATATCTTAATTACAATATAGGGTTCGACCATCTAGGTTCCCATTTCCCCCGGGGTTAAAAGGTCTGGGACGATGTTCTCGTAGTACAAGGTCTCCTACCTTGATATTTTGTGGCTTGACTTTCTTTTTGAAGGCCCTAGCCATTCTTCGTTGGTATGCATGGACATGCTTGGCAGCTTTGAGCCTTCTCTCGTCTTGCATAACCAATTCTTCATATTTGTTTCTCAACCATTCGACTTCGTTCACTTGGTTTTCAAGGAGAACCCTTAGTGAAGGAACTTCCAATTCGATTAGTAACACTGCTGACATCCCATAGGGCAAGGCGTAGGGAGTTTCTCCGGTGGCTGTTTGGACAGAGGTGCAATAGCACCAAAGTGCAAAAGGTAGTTTATCCGACCAATCTTTGCCCAATGACTGCCATTTTTCTGATGATGGTCTTGATCATTTTGTTGGCGGCCTCAACTGCTCTGTTGGTCTGAGGTCGGTAAGGTGACGACTTATGTCTATGTATTTTGAATTCTTTCATGAACTGGTTAGTCTCTTTCTCAAAGTGAGAGCCATTGTCAGATATAAACTCGTATGGAACACCATATCGGCAAATGATGTTATGTTTTATAAATTCGGCAACCTTTCTGGCATTGAGAACTTTATAGGATGTAGCTTCGATCCATTTTGTGAAGAAGTCAATGGCTACTAAGACGAAGGTGTGTCTGTTAATGTCGGCTGGTGCGACCTTGCCAAATGACGTCTATTCCTCATGTTGAGAAGGGTCAGGGTGAAGTAATGGAGATGGGGTATAACACGGACGGTGGTGCGTGTTGTAGTTTAGCATGAAGTTGGCATTTATGGCATCTCTTGACCATAGTTGTGCAATCGACTTCCATTGTCATCCAAAAATACCCTGATCGAATGCATTTCTTAGCGAGCATGTTTCCATTAATGTGGGTGCCACAAACTCCTTGGTGGGCTTGATCCATAACCTCTTGTGCATCCTCTTCATTGGCACAAAGGAGTTCGTTCTTAAGATGTTTCTTGTAAAGACGGTCCCTTATGATGAAAAATTGCATAGCCAACCTTTTTAATGCCAACTGAGCCCTCTTTTCAGTTTCGGGTGTGAAATTACCCGATTCGAAAACGCCCGAGCGCGTCGAATTGTTCGATTTGAAAAAAATGAAATGTTTTAGAGATAGGATGGATGAATTTCTTTGAAAAGAGAGTCGCCACGCCATTTTGTAAGCCCAAAACATTGACAAAAGACTTTTTGATATAAGATCTTGAGTTCGGAGGTCACGTTACGCCTCGGAAAGAGGATTTAGTGCTCACCCGAAACGCCTTATATCTATAAGACTTTCTAAGCTTTTTTGAAAATTGTGTGTGTGTGTGTGTGTTTTTAAAATCAAATTACTTTGTAGCTAAAAAGAAAAGAGAAAACTGTGCAGTTTTAGAAAAAACTGTTTGTTATGATAAAAAGGGGGTTTAAAACAAGCCTAAAACTTGAACAACTGGAAAAAACTGAACATATGTTACAGCTTGCAAACTAATTCGTACGAATCCATGATCCTTTACAAGGAGGTCCGTACGGATGACCATGTGCAGTATGCTATTTTTCTGTATCTCATTTAATTTCTGATGTTACTTCGATTAGACATGAAAAAACAGGAAAGGTGACAACTTCTAAAAGACTGTCCAGAAAAGTTGATCATAAAACATAAAAAAGCCAAATGTCCAATCCTAAGGTTTTCATCTCCAAACCCTAGAATAGTACAACAATAATGGTTTTGAGCTTTTCTTGAGAGACAACAATGGAGATTGTTTGTTTCAAGTAAAGAAATGAGAAATCTTTTGAAGTTTAAACTTGAACTTTTGTCACATTTTAGGAAGAAAATGGAAGAAGTGAAGTTACATCAACATTGTAAACATAATCCCTAGAACAACATCTTTAATATGAGTGATGAGATCATCATTGGAGATTAGGGTTACTTGTATCATAGTAACTTTAAAAGAAAATGGATCAAGAGATGATTTAAAGGCATTTGAAAGTAAATAATGGAAAGACAATGCTTGAAATGGTTATAAACAAACCACTATCTCTATTATACTTCCATTCTTAAGCACATTATGCATGGAAAGCCTTTTAGGATCATTTAGATGGTTTGGGTCTACAAAGTGCAAAAATAAGTTAAAGACTACATTATGGATGATAGATTCAACAACAATGAGTCATAAATGGATTAAAGACTTGTAAATGAGATATTAAAGTATTATTAGGGTTTGGAAGGAGATCTCACCAATATTGGTTCTTTTCTATCTTCCTAAGGTTTGATTTTATTAGATAAGTGTTTGATTTGTTTAAGGTGATAAGAAGGAGAATTTTTTTCTCTCACTTAGGCAGAATCTCCCCTAATGCTCTCATTATTATCAAATTTCTTATCCTAAATGAAGGAGCAAGAGGGTTGTATTTATAGCCTCTAAAAATGACAAAGAGGTGCGTACGGAATACCTTTGCCTTTTGCAAGGTGATCCGTGCAGACCAAGGTGTGAAGTCAGTAAATATTTTGACTTTTTTTATTCCTGCGAGGTCCTTCTGATTTTTATAATGAGAAAAAAGGTCCTTTCTTGCTTTGCTTGACCAATTTAATGCTCGGAAAGTCACGAAACTTTGTGATTATGGATAAGTGAACCCTCGGTGTCCTACCCATATGCTCGAATGGAGAGCGGTCTGGATTTGGCTAGTTACAGAAGCCCCTCGGCGATGTCACTTACGAAGAAAGTGGGGTCGTCGATAATAAGAATCCCGATCTGAATCGTTCGTCGGGAGGGAGAGATAAATGACTGGGTTGGTCGGACGGCTGGACCCTTTGATAGGATTCCTACGTATCACGAGTGGGAATCAAGCCAATAATAGTTTGAGTATGAGGACAATTTGGAGGGGCCTCAACCTGTGGGGAATGATTCGGAGGTATTTGTCCTAAGTGAGACTGATTGGAGGTTTTTGTACTTAACTTACTGGCTCTCTGACATTCCATTCTTGAGATGCATTTTTATTGAGTAGCTTGAAGATGGGAACACATATTGTCGTAAGTTGGTTGACAAAGCGACTAATGTATTGTAAGAGTCCCATGAATCCCTTCACTTGTTTTTGAGTTCTCGGTGGAGGCATGTCGATAATGTCCTTAATCAAAGTGGGGTCAACTTTTATGACACGCTATGTGACCATATATCCAAGGACTTTTCCTTTTACGACTCTGAATGCACATTTTGTCGGATTTAGTCTCATCCTATGTAGACTTAGTCTCTCGAATAATTTTCAAAGATTTATCATGTGTTGGCCATCGGAGCCTTTGAAATGGATTATCATGTCGTCCACGTAGACTTCTATTTCTATATGGATCATATCGTGGAATAGCGCAACTATTGCTCTCTTTGAAGTGGCTCTGACATTTTTGAGTCTGAATGGCATAATTGTATAACAGAACGTTCCTCACGGTGTGGTAAATGTTGTTTTATGTTGGTCCTCTTTAGCCATGAGGATTTGATTGTATCCGGCGAATCCGTCCACAAATGAGCGGACTTCATAAGTTATCGTTGTGTCAACGAGCATGTCTATATTAGAAAGAGGAAAATCATCCTTCAGATATGCTTTGTTGTGATACCTAAAGTCTATGCAAACCCTTATATTTCCATTTGCCTTTGTCACTTGGACTGTATTTGCCAACCATTCTGGATATTCTATTACCTTGATGAACCCAACACTAAGAAGTTTCATAATCTTTTCCTTAACTTGCATTGACCATTCTGGCTTAATTCGACGGAGTTTCTGTTTGACCGGTTTTGAGTCTGGAAACAGTGGTATCTTATGCTCGACGATTGAAAGATTTAGCCCCAACATATCTTTGTAGGACCACGCGAACACGTTTACGAATTCTATAAGGAGCGCTATTAGGGTTGTTCTGTCTTCCCCCTTAAAGAAGCTGTCGATCTTAGTTTCCTTTGAATCCTCATATGTCCCCAAATTAATTGTTTGCATTTACTCATCGTCAATAGGACTATCACCCCACGACGACGCAGCTGCTTTACTAATTCTTTTAGGATTTGTTCTTTTTATTGATCTATCTCATCATATCATTATTAACTTGTTCATTAAGTTCGTTTTATTCTTCATCAACAATGGACCCTCTGGTAGTATGCCAGTTCTTGAGTGGTTCATTGTAAGGCTCAATTAGCTTTGTATAGTCTTGAATTGGAGCATCTCCTCTTGGTTATGGTATGTATTTGACTGTCCTCTAGCTTGCACAGGTTCTCGAACTGTCACATCATGTCTTCTCCCAACACAAAGTCTCATTCCTAGATCACTTCTGCTTTGGTTTCCCATGAATCCCTGGGAGACCGAGGGATTGGCTCAGTTTCAAAAGAGTAAGGATCACAGTCTTCGAAGATTTCAAAACCCTGATGGCACTTCCCTTTATCATCAACCCAAGGCTCATGAAATATAAAATACGGGACGTCTTCCACTTTTTTGACGAAATAGCCATTGAGGGTCTTTCGGTAAGGAGTGAGATTAGGAGTGTTGGGAGTTCTATAGGAAGTCCCATTCCATTGGATTAGGTCGTGAGTCCATTCATCAACATATTTATCTTCTTTTTAAATTACCTTGTATTCCAAATCATGGTTTGAGTGGTGTAGAATGACGGGTGGTGGTTCTAGTACCCCTTGAAGATTTTTGCCAAGCCCCAAGCCTGGGAAATAACCTTTTTTCTGTATTATTCAAAGGACTGGGAGATTTCCGGCAAACCATGGTGCTTTAGAATATTGGTTTTCATTGGAAACCTCTATCGTATGGATATCGCCTGATTTCTCAATCCCAAAACCACTGAACAAGTGATCAGAAGTCCCATGTTGTATTTCTCGGATGAGACTAGCAGTTATCATTTCTCCGTGCAAAGTTACAACCATGTTGTTGTGCTTTAGTTTCACACATTGGTGGAGAGAAAAGGAGATAATAATTGAACTATTACTGAAAACAAATAAATAGACGTACTCTAGCTCACAATGACATCAAACGAGTTGTACCGTCAAAATAAAACTGTCATTCGTCCATAATGCATAAATTTAATGAAAAAGTAAGAAGTCTTTCCTAACTACTTTGTTTCTCTAACTGGTCTTCCAAACCACACCTCCATTTGGGACGATGGTGATTGTGCCGTTGTCCATAAGGTCTTGGATTGCATTTCTCATAATGTAGCAGTTGTTAGAGTGATGACCACTATATTTGTGGTAGTGGCAGTATTTGTGATGTGCCCAATCTTCCCTTATATGTTTCGTACGATACCCTTCAATGCTCTGCAGTTTTCCCTCGTTGAACAGATTTCACAATAGGCTCTCAAGTGAGCGTTCTCCAATATATTAGTAAATTCTTCCTTCCTTCCTTCCTTCCTTGGAGGCTTTAGGCATCCTTTGAGGTTTCGGATGATGTCTTTATAGTAAAACCTATGTGTTTGGAGTTGAGCTTGGAGTTTTTCTTTCATTTTTTCCTTTGATAATATAAGGCAGTGATGCATGCCTTGACTTTTTCGTCCACTTCTTCTTCTGTGTCGGATTTAAGGGCATCGATCTATTGCATTGCAGCAGCAAGTGCGGCTTCTTGAGTTGCTTGTTTAGTTTTTAGTGCATGGAGTCCATCAATCATAATTCCATCTTGTCGGCATGGATTATGTCTTCCAGTTGGTACCAAGCTTCTAGTTGTCTATGTCTTGCACAGTCTGAGCGAGTTATTTGATGTCTTTGAGTTCTGCTTGAAGGAAAATTCTTCGTCATTGGAGGAAGAGAAACTTGACATGGGACTTTTTCTTTTCTTGGCATATGGCACTTCGTCTTTGGAGGAAGTGTCGTCAATCTTTATAGCACGGATCTCCTTGAATATGTTAGCGATTTGAGCTAGCTCCTTGCTTGACGATTATGTTGAGCAAGGCCTTAACGTCGTCGAGAATCTTAGACATTGTGTTGGGAGATTGGAGATGCTTCGGACCTAGATGTGTAGCAATTATGTTAAAATTTGATGGAGAACCAACAAGTCGGCATGAGTGAAGGCTAAGATGAAGTGTCTCGCGCGAGACAACGCTACAGATGAGTCAATTAATTTTAATCCTAAATTTGGTCGGACAGAAAATCCATTTTGGGGTTTCTACCTAAATCCTGGAATAGTGGATTCGTCACCCATAGAATGTGAGCCCCTTGTATTTCACCTGTATTGCACTCCCCAAAATGAACAATTTTGAGCAAAGGCCTGACATTCTCATCGGAATCCACCATTCAAAACAATGCTAACGACCTAGCGATCACTTCATTCTTTGTAAAACAAGGCTATGTGTAATTAACCAATATGAAGGAAATTTTTCATTAGGGACAAATCCGAAGGGACATTCTGTGGGCTCCTCCCAACTCCCGAGACCTATAAACTCGTGTCCCAGAATGGAGAGTCCCAAAATACCATTTTAAAAAAACTTTTCTTTATTTTAACTTGAAAAGTATACAACTTATTTTTAAAATAATTTCAAAATAACCTCTCAACACGGAGGCGATATAAACACCTGTTTAAACCAAACACAACCTGTTTATACAAACTGTACAACTGGAAAGCTTACAAAAGCCAACCATACAACAATCAAACTCAAGTTGAATTACAACACAATCCAACTGAAAACATGTTATGAAAGTTTTATGTACAAAACCTTTTCCCAAAAGAATGACAACCAACAATCCCAACTCCCCAATACAACACATACCCCGACAACCAAAAGATGTCCAAACTCCTACCCCGGCCTCACTGGTCCGGTCTTCCTGTCTCAGCGGGATCTAAAACAATAAAGGGAGAAGGGGTGAGATAAAATCTCAGCAAGCTATTATGTATGCAACAATATGCCATACAAGATGCAACACATAAACAGGTTGCTCCATACAAATATGCAACGCCAAACAGGTTGCTCAATCACATTGGGAAAACAGTAAACACGTTACGTTACCTTTCCCTTTACCTTTTCCCCATCTGGGTCATATGTAGTACTACGGTGGGAGTTATACTTATACTCCACTCATTTGGTGAACTGCTAGTGCACATTCACCTCTTATACGACCCCTTATAGAGATCCATTAAGCTGCCTCGCTATCTCGTGGCATGACTGCACATATCCATAGAAGCTGAACCCCTCAATCCGTGGCCACAGAAGGGGGTGAACGGTACAAGTATAAGGACATCCAATCACTATATGAAATATCTTCTCATAAGTGGTTGCATTCCCTATACCCCCGAAGATCAACTGGTATACCATAATCAAGCACATCACAGATACTTGAAAGTAAGTCCACCCAATGGGACATCACATATATATATAACATGGTACTGCAACTCATGTTAAACAATTTGAACAGTGCAACACGTGTTTAACACTATGTGCACAATTAACTATGAATATGTAAACACTTATGGCACAATGTATCTTACATAAGTCCTACACATTCACTACACAATGTATAAACCAGTAACAGGGTGTTACCACTCCTGTCTAAACCAAGTTAATAGTGCACAACACATTTAGGGCACTATAGGAACAAATAACCCTACATAGGTCATCACATAAGGCTACAATATCATATAAGTAACCCTACTTGTTCGAAATACAATATTAAACACCTTCTCTTAAGGTTCCAAGTTCATTTACCAAGTTTTATAAACTTTGGTTCAAGTTGTACAATTGCCTCCCCAAGCATTTTCAAGACAATATTTAAAGACCTTCCCATTATCCAATTAGACCATTTCAAGTTCCACATTATTGTACTAAAGTTGTACTAGAATCCTAGTTAAAGAGTGGATCAATACATGTCCATTAAACTAGGTTCACAAAGCTCCAAACATTGCTTAAGGACTGCATGGTAGGGCACGACTCGTGCCCTTTGAACCCCCACCAGATACAGTCGTGCAGGTATGCATCACGACTTAGTATATATTCAAGGCACGACTGAGGCACGACTCGTGCCTCTGGGCTCGACTCGTTCCCTTGCCCAGAATCTGATGTTCTTCAGCAACATCAGCAGCAACAACAACAACAACACTCCTAGTTCCATTCAGCCACTGCAAGGTCAATTTACAACAGTCTCTACACATGTTTTAGACTATAATATACTCCCTTCATGCTAAATAACACATCTATAACAACTCTAACACCTTTAAATTCTCAATCCTTAGCAAGAACTCAAAGTATTGAACCAACTCCTTGCTTTCCAATTCAAACACCAAGAACGAGGATTCCAACCTTTACCAAACTGGTTCCTAACAGCATAAGAGCATCATTAAACATATTATGAACAGGTATAACAAGGAATCATAACAACTTACCAACTTTTACCTAAATCAAAGGAAGATATAATCGGACAAACTTGCTCTATTCACCTCCCTTAGCACAAATTCAAAGCTGGAATCAACAACAACTTAAAGACTGAATTTCTAAGATTTTTAGAAGTTAAAATAGGGTTTGGAAACTTTCTTGGCTGAGAAAAGAGAGTAGGAACGTATTATGCTTCTCGAAGAAACTTTACAAAAGATATATATAAAACAATTACAATCAAGCTCCTCAAAGATTGAAAATCCACAAAACACTACCTTAAACTTATAGTTACACCTAAGCATCTTAACACTTTTTATAACACTTTCAATCAAAATTCAAGTGTTGCCAATTAACTACACAAATTTCTTTATTTAGACATTATATGATTAAATCAAGTTATAACATCTAAAATCACATAGTTCATCAAAAATGCCAAAATGAACATGTAAGCAAATCAAATGCTAACAAACCAAGGATGATATGCAAGGCTGTAAGTACCCAAATCTGGCTCATGCCTTCCGGTAAAGTTTCCCGATAATTCCCCGGACTTTTCTAGAGTTCGGGAATTATTCCGGAATTGTTCCAAAACATCTAAGGGCTGAAGGGACTGCTTGGAGATTAAGAAACACGTTTTTCTTAATACCAAAAACCTTCTAGAATTGCCACCTTGCATGATTCTAGAAACATGCTGAGTCACACAGGATAATGCCGCACGGCTGCATTAGCCAGGGACCTCTAGCCGCACGGCTTCATTAGCCTTATCCAGACTGCCTATAAATAGAGCCCTCCTCTTCCCATTTTAGACACCAACAACAAAGCAACCAAAGACAAAAATACACACAATACACCATACTCAGAGATCAAGAGGTTGAAGAAAGCCAAGAAGCCACCTCCCTCCTCCTTGAAGCCTCCAAAGTTGGTCCTTCCACCAAGCAAGACCCAAAGAAGAAGAGGTCACCACCATTGGTAACCTCTCAATCCCTTACCTTGCATTATACTTGCTCTATGTGATTTAATTGCTCATTGCATTCATATATTGTCATTATCTTGCTTGGGACTTGGCATTTATCATTAAAGATCCTATCTTTATCATATCCCCCTCCCCCTTTTGCATCCCTTGCATGAAATAAGCATCATTTGCCATTAAAAATGTAATCTTTATATTCAAAGGTGCATCCTTTGCACCCAAAAATCCCTTTTTTATAAAAATGCCATCTTTATGCATCCTTTGCTCTTAAAAATGCAATCTTTACATCCAAAATGCATCCTTTGCATATAAAAATCCTATCTTGCATCCTTTGCATCTAAAACCCATCTTTATGCATCCTTTGCATCAAAGATCATCTTTTTATCATCAAATTAGCATCCTTTGCATATTAGATACTATTTTCCACCATAAAAATGCATCCTTTGCATAAAATCATGTCTTTAATTAAAAAGCATCCTTTGCAATCAAAAGCATCCTTTGCAACCCAAAAATGTCATCTTTTCACTAAAAATGTCATTTTTACATGCATTCTCCCATGTCCCCATTAGCAACCTTCGGAACGGACCGGTGTAAAGATCCTATCTTTACATTGTTTCTTCCATTAAAGGTGCCACAATCTCTTTAGAAAGGGATAAACCTTGAACCTATATCTCCGATTATCACTTAAGACGAGCATGAAGCATCTATATAAGCTCAATCGTCTTAAGGTGTAGAATTGATGGGCTAAGGTCACTCCTTTCCTAAAGAACCTCATTTTGGACTATAAAAGAGAGTCTTTCTCTCGATCACGCAAGTCCCGAGGTTAAAAAGCGATGATCACAAGTCCAAGATGAGGACGGGATCAAAATCCCGAATACATAAAATCCAAGAAATCCCGAGCAACAACCAACTAAATGGTTTGTACGTCCGGAAGACAACTTGGAACATTCCCCCTTTTTTTATTCAAACACATGCACACAAGAAAGCAAGCAAGCAAGCACGATAAACGGAATCTAGGGAGACTTGCTACGGCAAGGCACCTTGGGTGAACGACGATCCGTTCTTCCCAAGGGGTAACTTAACCTCCGAACCCATAAAAACCTTTTTTTCAAAGTTATGAGGAAATCAAAATGGTGTGGCGACTCCATTTTTTCAAATTAAACCGGATGTTTTCAAACTCGCGTGAATCCAACAAAAACTAAATTTGGGCACACATTCACAGTTTGGCGACTCCGCTGGGGATGTTCCAAAGGAGAAAAGCTTTCATTTTTTTTAATAAACGATACCCGGTATATAGGTGGAAACCCCTAACCTTCCTGTATCGCTCCCTAACCCGGGGCTTGGAATAAAAGGTGGTTTAACAATCCCACGTACTGGTATCACTTATTGAAAAAAAAATAAAAGAAAGCTTTTCCCTTTGAGCGGGTTAGACTCCCATCGCGGATTCTGTTTATCTTGCTTGCTTGCTTTCTTTGCCTTGCATTGCATCATTTGCATCTTGGGGTTTGTGCATACTTTGAACAGGAAGCCTTCTCAAGGCTAAAAGGTGCCTAAAATATTCGGGAAACAATCTGAAATAGCAAAGGAGTGGAACCCGGAAAACTGATCCATGCAGTCGTACGGCTCAATCCTCCTTAGATTTTGACCGGGCGGCCTCAGTGGCAATTCCACCAGGAAAAATTGAGGTTAATCTGGCAGTCGTGGCAGCTTGGGGCTATTCAGTTCCAAGACTGACTGGGGCTCCCAGAAAATTTACGTGCCTTATATGTTGCATTTTTCTCCGTCCCGAAAATCATTCCTTTAAAACACATTTCTGAAAATCTCTATTTTTAACCCAAAAAGGAACATTTTTAGGAGGCCGCACACTATGCGCACCTTATATATCCTGTACACTTTGCACGCACGTCCCTTTAAACCCGGGGTGGTTTTTCAGCTGCAGTCACGGACAGCCTTACGATGCTCCCGGGCGCGCACGGAATCACTCCAAACTCCCCATGGCAGCCAGTGTCGACCAATGCACAGTCCGTGTCACACGTTTCAAAAAACCGTGACTTTTGGTTGGTTTTTGGTCTAGTCCGTGTCATATAGCCCAGTTGCATATCCCCGTAAAGGTCAAGCCTTAGTTCATAACGGAAGTCAAGGTCTTTCGCTCAAGCGAAACTCTGCCGAAATTTCGACAAGGAAAAATTGGTAGAATCTTGACTCCGACATTGACTTTGACCTTGACCTACACGGAATGCATAAGAGTCGAGACCGAATCCTTGCCAAGAAAATCCAAAAGATCTTTCGCTCAAGCGAAGCTCTGCCAAAATTCCGACAAGGAAAAATTGGCAAGATCTTAACCTGGCATTGACTTCGATTTTGACTCACGCACGATGTATGCAACAAAGTTCAATGTGACACTGTGTCATCCGGCTTTTACCGCCCGACCCATGCCTATTATCTTCTCGGACATTACCGAAAAGTCAAAACGTCAATCGCGCAAGCAAAATTCTGCCAAAATTCCGTTAAGGCTGAAAGACGAGACTTTTTCGGTATTGCCTTGACTATAATTCGCATCGCTCGTGCGTTAAAAGTTCTTATGACCCGCTAGACCCGTTAGGAGCGTTCTTTTCTCTCGGTCGGTGGGATCCGCGTGCCCTATAGGACCCTCGCCCGGGGCTGTCCACCCTGGGAGGTCGAAATACAGGTGGAATACGAGGGGCTTATAGACGTAGTGACGGAACCCACTGATCCAGAATCTAGAGTAGTTGCGAAAAAGAAGGGCAGAACCCCTTTTCCAACCAAATAGAAATTAATAAAAGACACTGTTTTAAGTAAACTGGAAGATTCCTAATTTGCATATTGCTTGAGCCTTCAGCCTAAACACCTACCTGTAAGTACCCAAATCTGGCTCATGCCTTCCGGTTAAGTTTCCCGGCAATTCCGATAAATTTTCCGGTAATTCCCTGGATTTTTCCTACAGCCTCCTAAACATTCCTAACTGTTCCAAATTAATTAAAGGCTGAAAGGAATGCTTATCAATTAAGAAACACGTTTTTCTTAATTCAAGGAATCCTTCTAGAAAACTGCCACCTTGCATGTTTCTAGAATTAACTGGATGTGGCTACTTATGTCGTGCGACATAACCAGCCAGGGAGAGTTCTAGAATCATGCCACCTTGCATGTTTCTAGAAGGAAAACGGTTATGGCTTGTTATGTCGTGCGACATACTAAGCCCATGCAGGCAGCCTATAAATAGAGGCCTTCACCTCTCATTTTGAGGCACCTCTCCTTCACCCCTCAGTCCCCCTCTATAGGGAATACGCCCAGAAGCATCCCCTCTCCTCACATACCCCCTAAACATACACTAATCCTCCAAATCACCCACCATTCAACCAATACACACACACACACTTCCCACACACATCAAGAAACAAAGGTTCTCATTGAACCAAGGCTCGATCTCAGTCCCCGGATGTTGCTGTTTGAAGGCTCCTATATCTAACTTGATATAGGGAGTCGTGGTCTTCAAGGGTAACGATTTTCTACCCTTTTCCTTCCCCTATCTTCATTATATGTGAAATCTCTATGCTAAATGCGTTAATAATGTTGTATTCTGATTAAAGATGCATGCTTTAGTGTTATATTGCTTAGATCCATATCCATTTCCATATCATTTCATGTAAAGGCTCCGGCTTGACTTGGTTTTGCATGAACACTCGAGATGAGTGTGGATCCCGCATATCCACACCCTCTTGAAGTGTTCACCATTGACAAACTTGCTCTCTCGAGATCTCGTTTATGAAGTAACTTGGCCATATTGGTGCCTTGATACCTCTCGCAAATCCTACCGAAAGGTCTCTCGCAAAGTGGATAGTTATGTCACGCGACATGGCCTCTATGTCACGCGACAAACATGGCCAGTTTGCAGAAACTTCATATTTTCAAGCTGTAATCTGATTTTAACCCTCATCATGCTATAATTTGATGTCTATCTGCAATTTAGATAGTCTCTTCATACATAAAATGACATCTTTTCATTAAAATACCATTTTCATACATAAAGGTGCATCCTTTGCACCTAAAGCCCATTTTCATGCATTAAAATCATTCTTTTTACATAAAAATTGCATCCTTTGCATTCAAAATCTCTTTTCAAATTAAAGATGCATCCTTTGCACCCAAAAACTTATTTTCATACATAAAAATGCATCTTTTGCTTTCAAAATAACATCTTTATGCATCATTTGCACCTCAAATGCTATTTTTCCCATAAAATTGCATCCTTTGCATAAAAATCATTTCTTTAAATTAAAAAGCACCATTTTACAATTAAAAGCATCCTTTGCAACCCAAAATGTCATCTTTTTACTAAAATGTCATTTTTACATGCATTCCCCCACGTCCCCATTAGCAACCTCGGAACGGACCGGTGTAAAGATCCTATCTTTACATCGTTTCTTCCATAAAAGTTTTCATAATTTCTTTAGAAAGGGACAACCTTGAACCCTATATCTCCGGTTATCACTTAAGATGAGTATGAAGCATCTATATGAGCTCGACCGTCTTAAAGTGTAGGATTGATGGGCTAAGGACATTCCTTCCTAAAGAACCTCATTTTGTGACTATAAAAGGGAGTCATTCTCTCGATCACGCAAGTCCCGAGGTTAAAAAGCGATGATCACAAGTCCAAGATGAGGACGGGATCATAATCTCGAATACATAAAATCCAAGAAATCCCGAGCGACAACCAATAAATGGTTTGTACGTCCGGAAGACGACTTGGGACATTCCCTCCCCCTATTTTCAAACACATGCACACAAGAAAGCACGCAAGCAAGCACGATTAATGAAATCTTGGGAGACTTGCTCCGGCAAGGCACCTTGGGTAAACGACGATCCGTTCTTCCCAAGGGGTAACTTAACCTCCGAACCCATAAAACCTTTTATTCAAAGTTTTGAGGTAATCAAAATGGCGTGGCGACTCCGTTTTTCAAATTAAACCGGATGTCTTCAAACTCGCGTGAATCCACAATTTGGGCACACATTCACAGTTTGGCGACTCTGCTGGGGATATCCCAAAGGAGAAAAGCTTTTATTTTCAAAACAAAAATCGATACTCGGTATATAGGTGGAAACCACTTAACCTTCCTGTACACTCCCTGATGTGGGAGTTGGGATAACCGGTGGTTTAACAATCCCACGTACCAGTATCCCTTTTCGAAAAAAAAATTTGAAAAAAAATAAAAGAAAGCTTTTCCCTTTGAGCGGGTTAGACTCCCGTCGCTGATTTCATTAATCATGCTTGCTTTCTTTACCTTGCATTGTATCATTTGCATCTTGGAATCTGTGCATACTTTGAACGGGAAACAACCCGAAAAAGAAAAAAAAATAGCAAAGGAGTGGAACCTGGAAAATTAATCCATGCAGTCATACGGCTCAATCCTCCTTGGATTCTGACCGGACGGCCTCAGTGGCAATTCCACCAGGAAAAATTTGAGGTTAATCTGGCAGTCCTAGAAGCTTGGGGCTACTCGGCTCCATGACTGACTGGGGCTCCCAGAAAATTTACGTGCTTACGTGCTGTATTTTTCCCGTCCCGAAAATCATTCCTTTAAAACACATTTCATGAAAATCTCTGTTTTAACTCAAAAAGGAACATTTTTAGGAGACCGCACACTACGCGCACCTGATATATCCTGTACACTTTGCACGCACGTCCTTCAAACCCAGAGTGGTTCCAGCTGCAGTCACGGACAGCCTTACGATGCTCTCGGGCGCGCACGGAATCATTCCAACCTCCCCATGGCAGCCAGTGTCGACCAATGCATAGTCCGTGTCACACGTTTCAAAAAACCGTGACTTTTGGTTGGTTTTTGGTCTAGTCCGTGTCATATAGCCCAGTTGCATACCCTCGTAAAGGTCAAGCCTTAGTTCATAACGGAAGCCAAGATTTTCGCTCAAGCGGAACTCTGCCAAAATTCCGACAAGGAAAAATTGGTAGGATCTTGACTTCGACATTGACTTTGACCTTGACCCGCACGGAATGCGTAAGAGTCGAGACCGAGTCTTTGCCAACAAATCAAAAGATCTTTTGCTCAAGCGAAGCTCTGCCAAAATTCCGACGAGGAAAAATTGGCAAGATCTTGACCCGGCATTGACTTCGATTCTGACTCACGCCCGGCGTATGCAACGAAGTTCAATGTGACACTGTGTCATCCGGCTTTTGCGGCCCGACCCATGCCTATTATCTTCTCGGACATTACCGAAAGTCAAAACGTCATTCGCTCAAGCGAAATTCTGCCGAAATCCAATCAAAGCAGAAAGACGAGACTTTCCCGGTATTGCCTTGACCATAATCCGCATCGCTCGTGCGTTGAAAGTTCCTATGACCCGCTAGACCCGTTAGGAGCGTTCTTTACTCTCGGTCGGTGGGATCCGCGTGCCCTATAGGACCCTCGCCCGGGGCTGTCCACCCTGGGAGATCGAAATACAGGTGGAATACGAGGGGCTTATAGACGTAGTGACGGAACCCACTGATCCAGGATCTAGAGTAGTTGCGAAAAAGAAGGGCAAACCCCCTTTTCCAACCAAATAGAAATAAATAAAAGACATTGTTTTAAGTAAACTTGAACAATTAATGTAATCACAATTGCATGGTCCTGTCTCTGAAATCCCTAATCGAGACCTCCTCGGTCCGATTTCCGATCTCCCATCTCCCGACCTTTCATGATCAAATCCTTAATCGAGACCTCCTTGGTCCGATTTTCGATTTTCCTATCTCGACTTTTCGCGGTCAAATCCTTAATCGAGACCTCCTCGGTCCGATTTTCGATCTTCCATCTCCCGACCTTTCATGGTCAAATCCCTAATCGAGACCTCCTCGGTCCGATCTTCAATTTCCAATCTTGACCTTTCAAGGTCTCATCTTTTCCGATCAATTAGGATTAGGAGAAAATGTGTTTTGAGTAAAACTTAAGCGATAAGTGCATGTTACTTGAGCCTTTAGCCTAAACACTTACCTTCGAGTCTAAACTTTACCTATCCCCGAGTCTAAACCTTGTCTATCCCTTTCCCGCAGCGAGAAAGAAGTGGGCGAGAATACTAGGTCAGCGGCCTTTCAGTACGGAAGCCTTAGGTTCAGATAGTTCGGCAGAATCGTCAGTTTTGTCAGCTCAGAGAGTCAGAATGGCAGATTTGATGAAAACAGGTGAGGGTATAGGAAATCAGATGGTAAGGAAGGAAGAGTTAGTCCTGGCTTTGGAAAATGCCCGTAAGATTCATGAAGAGCAGCTGTCATTGCTCATTGATGCGCTCCATCGTCATGGGGTTCAGATAGTGGTTGAATCCAACGGTTCTCTGGTAGTGGTCGAAGATGAGACTTCGGAGACAGTGATTTCAGTCCCTTCATCCTATAACCAAGACCTTCCATTCTACAGCCAATACCTTCCTCCATCCGCATACGATCCCTTGCCAAGGACCACTCCTCCTCAGTCCTTTCCAACATCCCAGCTCATCAGGGCTCCATCGCCCTCAGTTCCTCAGAACGGATTGGGCTTCACCCCATCTGTCCCTCAGTTTCAGCAATACCTGCCAGTTTATGCTCCAGCTTCACATAATCAGTTCGAGCTATGCGGCTATGTTCTGAAGCCACTATACCCGCCTGAATGCGATCATGAGTTGCCAAAGGATGATTCAAGTTTTCAGCTGTCACCTACCGGACTTAATGAATTCAGCCGTCAGTTTCACCAGTTTTCTACTGTGGTTCCCTCTACTGATAAAAGTCATGTTGCGAGAGTCCCCGTTGACCCCCATGTGGCAATATTGATGGAGCAAGTGAAACAAATGCAGGAGAAGCTTGACCTCATGATGAGTATCAATACTCCCTTGACCCAAGATGTCGAACTAGGCAAGGAAATGACTCCACCAAGCATAACCCGATGCCACCAACGTCAAACAGCAACCGTACCCGGCTCAGCACCAGTTCCTCACAAAGGAAAGAGTGTCGTAGCCTCCTTCAGCCAAATCCAACAATGGAACCAATCGAACAATGGGAATCCAAGTCTTGAGAACAACAATGTCTCCCGAAAACCCCGCTCCCTTCATTTTGACAATGCGGAGAAGCCTTTAAGCAAGATTCTGGAAGAGCTGATGAAAGAAAAGCTGATAAAGCCACTGGAGAATTGGAAGCCCAAGAACCCCAACGTTCGGGTGGATGAGTCTAAGCATTGTCTTTTCCATCAATACCCTGGGCACGACACTGATGATTGCACCTATTTGAGGCATGAGATCCAGAAATTGATAGAAAAAGGGAAGCTCGAGAACCTCCATGGGCCAAAAACAGAAAGTTATGGTAAGAGGTCAATTCAGGAAGTGCAAGGTCAGAAACGTCAGCCTGATGATTTTGGGATGCCCATGAGCAAAGTTTTCGATGATTTGGTGAAACGAGGCCTTCTCACACCTCTCGAGAATTATAAGCCAAGAAACCCCAGTAGAGTTGACAGGACCAAGTTCTGCGAGTACCACAAGCATTTTGGTCATGTGACAGACAAGTGTGTGGATCTGAAGAAAGAAATTCAGTGGCTGATCTACGAAGGAAAGCTCAAGTTACCTGGCAGTCCAACCCGCGAAGAGTAGCTAGACTAGGGTCTACCTATCCTTAAGTAAGACTAAAAAAAGAAAAAAAAAATAGTCTCTCAGTCAACCTTCGTAGGTTCTAGTACTTTTCTCTTTCAATCAAGTCCTCTACGGACATTGTATTTAATCTTCAATTTCTATAAAAGAGTCTTCTTCTTTTCTTACTAGACTTAAGACATTATTTGCACACCTACATTACATTTAATGAAATGGTTTTATTTTAGATGATCACTTGCATTGCTCAACAAATAATCTCTCGAAATAATTCACGTTCCGATTAATCAGTGTGAGAAAGTCAACTAATGCCTTCCCCATACACTTTCCTTACCCCACAAAAGGCCTCCATCAAGCCATACACTTTCCTTACTTCATAAAAGCCTTCATCAAGCTATACGCTTTCCCAATCATGCCCCCACCTTCATCTTTACCAAGTCAACGACGGCGGCAACATCAAGGGACAACAAGAAGCCACTCAGCTTCGAAACAATCTAGGAGCCTGCCTTCGACCTCAAAGATGTCAAGAAAAATTCAAGCAGGGGCTCGCCTTGGCCCTCAAGTGCTTCAGAAAATAAAGAAAAAAAAATGTAGTGCAAAAATGTTGGGTTTTATGGATCCATGCGCAGCGGAATTAAGCATAAAATTAACACAAAATCCAAGCCCTAAGATCTGTTCTATACGATTAAATTGAATTGCTATGAGATAGAATTTACCAACCTAAATTACTTTCCGGTCTTGAGCTATCGAACGGATAATTATGTGATTCGTAATCACAAACTTTTGATCTTCAAATCTTCGAATCTTCAACTCCTTTGGATCTTCAGATTTGAACTCTAGGTCTTTGATTTGTTTGAACAAAACTAAGACCCTCTTTTGGTAATCCACACAAATATGAATGTCGAGAACAATTCTCGGGTTGGGAATTGCTAGATTCCTAAAACTTATGGAAGAATATTGAGAGTATTTTGTTATGATTTTCCCTTGAAAATTTCGGCCAGACTTTTAGGTCTGACAGACCCCTTGTATTTATACTACAATAGTAAGAATACTTCTCCTAATCATATTAGGAGAGACAGGCTGTCAAAAACGCGTACGAGCTGATATGTCGCGCGATATATTAAGCCCTTGGCTTGATATGTCGCGCGGTATATATAGCCGTATACGAAACTCTCAACCATTCTTCCTCCGGTTTAACCAATTCATTCTATTTGTGTGTGACCCAATAGGATTACATTATGTTGGCAATGAGTTCGATCATATCGAACCTCATAAGACATAAAGCGGACTCACAGCAAGTCATTATGTCTACCCAAATAATGTAACGTAAGAGTTCACGTTTCCAATGGTACACTTCCATTTCTCCCTTTGTCTCACGATGTTATATTGAACACAAGTCATGGTCCACGTCAACTTGTATTTGTTCAATGCTTTCTCGATCTTGAGTATAATGATAGTCCAATCATATTGGGGTGTGGCCACACGCTTTCATCATTATCACTCATTGAGGGGCCCAAGCAAAACATCTCTCTTTCGAGGGACAAATTCCATCTTGACTTATCATATACTTCCCATCATGAATCCGATCATGCCAAAGATAGCCTTTATAGATATCGTGTTAAGATACCGTTTGACTAAAATCAAACATAACTTTCATCATATGTAAGGTCATGATAATCTCGTGTCTAGGGACTAAATGAAGTGACCATATGAGATTTAATTATGACATTTGACCATGACATAACTCTCATACGGGTCAAGTCAGGTCACTTGTTCTCTAACAAGTACCCATAATTTCAATGTGCATCTCTATGCATATAATCATCATATGATTATCCATTGACAATTATACTAATTATTCTCTTAATAATCAGGGACGGAGATTATTACAATAAATATGTAAACTATATAATAATCAAATAATAAACATAAACGATAAAGATGATACATAACGGTTTTCAGTTAAACATAACTAAAGCCTAGGGCATTACACCAACAGTCTCCCACTTGCACTAGGCTCCATTTATGTATCGAATACTCATGGATCTAACATGCCCATCATGCTTCTGCCTATGCGAGGGTCTTTGTAAGTGAATCCCATATGTCATCATCGGTTGATACTTTGTATATTTTAACGTCTTCTCATTCTTCATGAATTTCTCGAAGAACGTCTAAGTGAGTGTTTGGATCATTTGTTGTGACCTTGATTCCATTGTTTGCACAAGTGGAACCACTATTTGTCATAACAAAAGTTTCACCGATTAGTGATACTTGGAACATTTCCAAAACACTAATGAACTTTTGATCCAAACTGCCTCTTTTAGCCACATCATATGTTGCCAAAATTCGGCCTTAGTAGTAGAATCGACTACAATTTACGCTTGGAACTCTTCCAATCAAAGCGCACCTCTAATAAGCATAAACACAAATCCTAATTGCGATTTTAAAATAACTTTGTTAGTTTGGAAGCTAGCACCTATGTAACCCTTACAACAAGATTAACTTCCAATCTTTCAAATCCCAAGAACGTATCCTTAGTTCTTCTTAAGTACTTAAGGAACATCTTGATCGCCATCCAATGGTTCTCATCACGGGATCAGATTGGTATCGACTCATCATGCTTAGAGCATATGAGATGCCGGGTCTAGTACAAATCATGGCATACATGACGGATCCAAGTGCCGCAGCATATGGAACTTCATTCATTCCCTTTTTGCTCATCAGTTGTCATAAGACAATGAATATTGCTAAGAGAAATACCATGACCCATTGACAAGCTACTCTTCTTAGACTCTTCTAAGAATCTTGTCAATGTGAACACTTTGACTCAAACCAATTTATTCTTCTAGATCCATCTTTATAGATCTTGATGCCAAGGATGTAATCGGCTTCACCCATATCTTTCATTGAGAAACCTTTCCTTGACCAAGACTTAACAGTCTTAAGTGTCGGAACTTGTTTTTCCAATGAGTAAGATATCATTGTAATAAAACAATAGAAATAATATTACGCTCCCACTGAATTTCATGCATACACAAGATTCATCTTTGTTCTTTGATGAAGTCAAACTCTTTGACCAATTCATCAAAACGAAGATTCCAATTCCTTGAAGCTTGCTTCAATCCATCTCATGGATCTTTGCAACATGCATACTTTATTAGAGTTTCTTGGATCGACAAACTATTCGGGTTGTGTACTCTACACATCCTTAATAATCTTTCCATTTAAAGAAAGTCGTTTGACATCCATTTGTCATATCACATAGTCACAATATGTGATAATGGCAATTGAAAATCTAACATACTTCGACATTGTAACTGGCGAAAAAGGTTTCAACATAGTCAATACTATGAATTTGCCTAAACTCCTTTGTTACAATCCTTAGTCATGAAAATACACACCTTCCCATCCATGTCGGTCTTGAAGACCTTCTTGCATCCCATTAGTTTTTACACCTTCAGGTAGCCCAATCAAGTTCCAAACTTGATTGTCAAACATGGATTGTTATTTGGATTCCATGGTTCATAACCATCTATCCAAATTAGGAGGGGACATCGCTTATTGATAGCAAGTAGGATCGTCATTCTTAATGACTTCCACTTTATCACTTTCCGCAACGAGAAATCATTATTCCTTGAGTTCGGATCGTGACCCATCCAATCTACGATGGACTTGTGCATCTTGAACCGGTTTCACAACTCCTTTGTGAACTTGGTTCTGTCTCTACTCTTGGTTCCATATTATTTTCGGGTTCTTGAACTTCTTTCAAGATTAATTTTACTCCCACTAGATTCTTTATTGAGAAACTATTTCTCAAGAAACAAATCGTGTAGAGCAACAAACATTTTGTTCTCTTTGTGATTGTAAAATTAATATCCGAAAATAACCTTGTTAGATTTGGTGCTAACTTATAAGAGACAAGTCTCTTTACATAAGATTCGCAACCCCAAATCTTCATGAAAGACAAACTAAGTTTTCTTCCATGCCACATCTCATGTGGGGCCTTAGGAACCGATTTAGTAGGGACTTGATTCAGTGTAACCGCATTATTTCTAATGCATATCCTCAAAAGGAAATAGGAAATAGGAAAGTCGATTGACACATCATCGAATGAACCATGTCCTACAAGGTTCAATTCCTCCTTTCGAACACACCATTCATAGTGGTGTTCAGTGTGGAGTCAACTCTTGAAACAATTTCATAGTTTTGAGATGATTGTCAAACTCTTGGCTCAAATATTCATCACCTCGATCTAATCGAAGTACTTAACAGTTTTACCAAGTTGTTTTGTACTTCATCTTTGAAATGTTCAAAACATCTCAAACGATTCACCTTCGAATTTCATCAGATAGACATAGTCATATCTAGATAAGTCTTTAGTGAAATGTGATGAAATACCGAAGTCTTCCCCTAGCAATGTTACTTAACAGTCCATATACATCTCATGTATAATGACCAATAAGTCATTAGCCCTCCCACTACTCTTAGTGTAGGGTGGTTTGATCAATAATCTCAATAAACAAGATCCACATTCCTCAAATGATTCATCGTCATATGAGTCTAAAAGTCCATGTTAATGGAGTTTAGATATATGTTTCTTATTTATTTGACCAAGCCGGCAATGCCATATGAACGCGTTGTTCATATTGTTTGGTTTAGATTTCCATTTATATTATAGATATCTTCAACATTATTTTGTATCTTATCATCACGGATATGAAGACCATTCAATGACATATGCATTACAATAAGGCATATCATTAAATAAATATAAAACTTCTTATTGAAAATAAGAAAATTATATCCTTCATCATCCATTTAAGAAACAGAAATAATACTCCTACTCAAATTCGGAACGTAGTCATACTTGTTCAAAACAAGTACTACTTCACAAGGCAAAGTGACTTCATAAGTCCCTTATGGCTAATGTTGCAACTCTTGCTCCATTCCTATGCTTAGGTTTAATTTACCTTATTTGAGTAGCTTTCTATTCTTTGTTCCTTGCACATTTAAACAAATGTGGGATCCAATCCTGTATCATATACCCAAGAACAAGAAGTCGAAAGAAAAATATCTATCATATAAATACTTGAAGTACAGAAGTAGTAGCAATCATATTGCCCTTCTTCACCTTTTAGGCCTTCCTAATAAGCCTTGCAACTTTGCTTCCAATGACAATCTTATTGCAATGATAGCAAACTGCATCCTTTTGAGACACTTTGGGTTTGACCTCTTCGGCTTTGACAACATTTGTCCTAGGTTTAGCAACTTTTGCTTTACCTTTTTTTTCTTCCTTTATGAACCCTTTTATTGTGTCAACCATTAACACAATTTGCGGATTGCTCCTTCTTTCATCATATGAATTGAGAGCCTTCACCACAACATATATCTTTTGCCTAGTTCGCATTTGGAACATTTCCTTTATGCGGTGTGCTAGAACAAAAGAATAGTTATCATGTGCTCAAGGTTCTTCATAAGAGCCTTTAAACACGGTGGCAAATACAAGGCAAGCAATATTGTCAGAATCATCAATATGTTTCTAATGTTGCTTCCTTATTTGCCCTTTGCAACATTTGCAGTGGGTTCAATAGGAACGGATTCGTCAAGAACGTACACATTTACCCAAGAACCATTCTTTAGGCTTCTGATCCAATCAGAATTATATGTATCGTTCCTTTCAAATTTTGTCCTTCATAAGGACGAATCGCAATTATCATTATGTAATGCTACTTCTACAACAAAATATACAAATTATATGAACACATATCAATATCAACACATTTATCATTTAAGAGCAAATAGTGTATTTTACAAATACTCCCACTAAATCATACACCTTCCAATGCAAATAAGCTGTGATGACCCCGACCCGGAACCTACACGTGTCCCGAGTTGGAGCGTCCTCAAACTAACCCGAAAACACTAAACTTTTAAAACTTTACTTTGACTTTCAAACATAAACATTAATAATATAACATTTTAAAAGAACTCCACTCAACTCCACATCGGAGGAGGAGATAACTAACTTCGAAAACGATCAACTGTTTAGTTACAAAAGATATTGGTTTTTAACGTAGAAAGATAAAGTTTATAATTACAAACGCCCAAAAGGAATTATGACAAAATAATTTCTACGCCAACCTAACGTACCCCGACAATATCCCAAAATGCTCACAGCCAAACTCCTTTCCGTCCTTACTTGGGCGGTCCTCCTGTCTCGGGATCTAAAACAGTAAAGGGAGAGGGGTGAGAATAAATCTCAGCAAGCTATTATGGATGCAGCAATATGCCAAATAAATGCAACATATAACAAGTCACACATAACACATTGGGAAAGCTATAAACACATTCCATTACCTTGGTTTACCTTTTCCCGTCTGAACAGTAGTCGTACAACATTGGGTATAATAATACTCCAATTTACGGTGAGCTGCTTAAGCAATACTCACGTCTTAAAAGACCCGTTTTTCGGGGAACCAAATAAGACAAGAGCAACTCTGTAAGGCTTTTGGCTCAATACAGACGCTATAACCCCAACCTCGTGGCCACAGGAGGGGACGGTCACGAATATAACATAATCCGATCACATTAGGTCACACTTCCATAATTGATCGTATTACATTATACCCCAACGTCGGTGACTCACACATATCAAGCACATAATAGATACTTGAATAAAATCCACAAAAAGGGATAAACAATAGCCACATGGTAATATATACTCATGCCCAACAATATCAAAGTGTAACAATTTATGAATACACTAAACAATATCAACAACAATATATATAACATCAAGTAAGGAAATGAGGGATCATAAACCTACCCTACAAATTCCATATACAAGGATACAAGACCTAAATGAAGGTTCAAGTTCAATTACTAAGTGGGAGTCACCCTTTTTAAGTGGCCAAACAACTTGCCAAACGATCCTTGTTTAAATTAAGAAAAACTGGTTCAGGGTCTTGGGCGACCGCCCTTACACTTGGGCGACCGCCCAAGTGGACCTCAAGAGAAATTGTGGTTTCTGCCAGCTTGGGCGACCGCCCTTAACCACTTGGGCGACCGCCCAAGTGGTTTTCCAAGGCACCAATAACTCCTGCCAGCATGGGCGGCCGCTCAGCCCCCTTGGGGCGACCGCCAAGCTCCTGCCAGCCCAAACTTTAGGTTTTTAACCCCTTTAGCCCTAGTTCATCCTTTCCTTCTACCAAGGCTTGTTCAAGAACACCAAATGATAACTTCATCTTACCAAGTCCCAGTCAAAACATGTAAATTCAAAATCAAGTAATCCTAGATCATTTATCTACACCCAATCTACCCATTTCAAACCCTTTTTACAAGATCTTCCATGAACCCTAACTTCAATAATTCCATTTTCCCAACATTCAACTCTCCTAAAGTTTCCAAAGCAAGAACCAAGCATCACAAGAACAAGAAGAACATCAAGGAGAGTATGAACAATTAAAAGAAGGGAAGTCATAACAACTTACTTGGATTTTATAAGGAAAGATTGATCTTGATGGGTTCCTCTAGGGGATTCAACTTCAATGGTGCTCTAAAACTTGATTTTGGTGAAGAAAGTCTTGACTTCAAAGCTTGGGGAGTGGGAGCTTCAATGGAGGATTCAAAGAGTTTCTCTAGGGAAGAAGGGTAGTGAATGAGGAGGAGGAGGGGAAAGGAGTAAGAGAGGTGAGGGAGGGAGGACACTTGGCATGGCATGGGAGAAGTAAGGGATTTTGGCCCCCCATTTCAAAATAACCAAGGCTTTCACCCACTCAATTTAAATTAAAATAAATCTTATCTCCTTAATTCATCCTACTCATTTATTTAACCTCCTCCAACATTTATCTATTTAATAATTTCCCATTTTTTTATTATTTCCCCTAGTTTCTTTATTTAATGTCCAATAATTTCTCATAAGATCCTAATTTTACTTTTCACTCAATTTATCTCAATTTAAGAATTTAAAGGTATAATTGAACATATAAAGATAACATAAATATTAAAAGCATATAATTTATTATTTAAAATGAGTGCCTAGGGTTGGGGTCGTCACACTCACTCCCCTTAAAGAAAATTCGACCCGAATTTTAAAGAAAACTTACTTGAATTTTCAAACAACCACGGGTATTTCGCCCTCATCTCCGACTCTAGCTCCCACGTCGCTTCCTCTACGGTGTGGTTCTTCCAAAGGACTTTTACTATCGGAATACTCTTAGTTCTCAACTCCTTAACTTGGAATTCTAGGACTCTTAATGGCTCTTCAACATAAGACATGTCCGCTTGGACATCATCGGGAGGAGAGCTCAAAACATGGGAGGGGTCATGACAATACTTCCTCAACATCGAAACATGGAAGACATCATGGAGTAAAGAAAAAGACGGAGGCAACGCTAACCGGTAAGCCAATTCCCTATCTTCTCTAGAATCTCAAACGGACCTACAAACCTCGGAGCCAACTTACCCTTATTACCGAACCTTTTAATCCCCGTCCTGAGAGACCTTCAAGAACACAAAGTCACCAACCCGAAAAGATAAATCCCATCTTCTATTGTCGGCGTAGCTTTTCCGTCTACTCGAGCCGTCTTCAATCTATCCCGAATCACCTTGATCTTCTCCGTAGAATCCCTAACCAAATCCGGGCCCCAAAGTCTCGCTTCACCAACCTCGTCCCAACACATCGGAGATCGACACTTCCTACCATACAACGCCTCATACGGAGCCATCTCGATACTAGATCGATAATCCGTTGTTGTAAGCAAACTCGACTAACGGTAGATGATCCTCCCAAGATAATTGGAAATCCATCACACAAGCTCGTAACATATCCTCAAGTATCTCGAATAGTTCTCTGACCGACCAGTCGGTTTGAGGATGAAACGCGGTACTAAAACACAACTTAGAACCCAATGCTTCATGCAATGCTCTCCAAAATCTAGATGTAAACCTCGGATCTCTGTCAGACACAATACTAACCGGAACCCCGTGAAGTCTCACAATCTCCTTCAAATACAACTGGGCTAACTTCTCTAACGAAAACTTAGTTGACACCGGAAGAAAATGAGCCGACTTCGTCAATCTATCCACAATAACCCAAATAGCATCCATCTTCTTCGCGGTAAGAGGTAAACCCGAAACAAAATCCATCGAGATCCCTTCCCATTTCCATTCCGGAATATCCAATGGTTGAAGTAGTCCCGCCGGTCTCTGATGCTCGGCCTTGATTTGTTGACAAGTCAAACACTTAGAAACATAATCCGCTATTTCCCTCTTCATACCATTCCACCAATACCCACGCTTCAAGTCTTGATACATTTTGGTACTTCCCGGATGAATCGCAAACTTGGACTTATGGCCATCCTCTAAAACACGCTTCTTGATTTCCGGCGATGACGGAACGCAAATTCTCCCTTGGAAAGTTAAAATCCCATCTCTATTCAAAGCAAACTCCCCGGTTTTCCCATCTTGCACTTGATCTAAAATCTTCTTCAACTCCGGATCACCTTGTTGAGCTTCCTTCAAATCCCCATACAAAGTCGGAACGGCTCTAACATTCGCAATAATTACTTCACTCTTCAATTCCCGAGAACTCAAAGCTGTCATATACGCCTTTCGGCTAATCGCATCGGCCACCACATTGGCCTTCCCCGGATGATAAGAAATTATACAATCGAAATCTTTCAAAAACTCAAGCCATCTCCTTTGTCGGTTGTTCAACTCCTTTTGGGTGAATAAGTACTTCAAACTCTTATGATCGGTGAAAATCTCGAATTTCGCCCCATAAAGGTAGTGCTTCCACTTATGCAACGCAAATACAATCGCCGCCAATTCCATATCATGAGTAGGGTAATTCTGTTCCGCCGGTGATAACTTCCTAGAGGCATACGCAATAACCTTTCCATTTTGCATCAACACACATCCCAAACCCGCCTTCGAGGCATCACTATAGATCACAAAATTCTCACAACCATCCGGAAGGGTAAGAATAGGAGCCGTTGTCAATCTCTTTCTTCAATTCATCAAAGCTTGCTTCACACTTGGAATCCCATACAAACGATACATCTTTCCGAGTCAACCTAGTCAACGGAGTCGCAATCCGAGAAAACCCTCAATGAACCTCCGATAATACCCCGCCAAACCAAGAAAACTACGGACCTCGGTCACGCGCCGAAGGTTGCTTCCAATTAACCACGGCCTCAATCTTTGAAGGATCAACGGAAATTCCCGAACTCGACACAACATGCCCCAAGAAAGAAATGCTGCTCAAGCCAAAACTCGCACTTACCGAACTTAGCATACAACCAAGCTTCTCACGAAGAATGGACAAAACAATCCTCAAATGATTCTCATGCTCTTCCCGAGACTTAGAATACACAAGAATATCATCAATAAAGACCACCACAAAACTATCAAGATAAGGCTTGAAAACACGGTTCATCATATCCATAAATACGGCTGGAGCATTAGTTAACCCAAACGGCATCACAACAAACTCATAATGACCATATCTAGTTCGAAAAGCCAGTCTTAGCAACATCATCCGGCCTAATCTTCAACTGATGGTATCCGCTTCTCAAATCAAGCTTTGAGTAGATAACGGAACCTTGGAGTTGGTCAAACAAATCATCTATATGCGGAAGAGGATACTTATTCTTAATGGTGGCTTGGTTCAACAAACGATAGTCAATGCACAATCGTAAGGTACCATCCTTCTTCCTAACAAACAAGACCGGTGCTCCCCACGGAGACACACTAGGACGAATAAAACCTCGGTCTAACAATTCTTGCAATTGGACCTTCAACTCTTTTAACTCGGCCGGAGCCATTCTATAGGGTGCTTTAGAGATAGGTGCGGTACCGGGCACTAAGTCAATACAAAACTCTATCTCACGGTCCGGAGGCATAGAGTACTCGCTAGAAAACACATCACTAAATTCATTGACAACCGGAACATGAGCTAACTCGGGAGACTTCTTATTGGAATCTACCACATAAGCCAAGTAACCCGCACACCCTTTAGATAGCATCTTCCTAGCCTTTAAAGCAGAGATAACATGTAAACCGAACATAGATCTATCCGCATCAAATACAAAAGTAGGCATATCAGGCATAGCAAATGAGACTCGCTTTCTACGACAGTCTACCATAGCATGACACTGACTCAACCAATCCATCCCAAGGATCACATCAAAATCACGGATTGGTAACTCGACCAAATCCACCGGCAATACATGCCCACATATAGTCACATCACAACCACGATATATCAAAGAGGATTCAAGGCTCTCTCCCATAGGAGTAGAGACCTCCAACACATAAGGCATAGATTCAGGCAAGATGTGCAATGAGAATGCAAAATGAGATGCTACAAATGAATGGGAAGACCCGGGATCTATAAGAATGCGGGCCTTAACTCTGAGACATGAACTATACCTCTAATGACGGCATTAGGATCGACCTCTCCTCGACCCAAAGCAAACACACGACCTTGGACTCTATCCTTATGTTTCCCATCAACATCTCTCTTCACACCACTACCTTGTCCTCCAAAACCGGTACCCGAAGCTTGCTTATTCTGTAATCTTGGGACAATTTCTCTGAAATGGCCTCGCCGACCCACACTCCAAACACTTTCCTTGTTTGCTCCAACACTTGTCCTCCGAATGCCCTAGCCTCTTGCAAAACCCACATGTTGCCCCAAACTGACCTGGAGCCGCACGAGTTGCCGGAGTCGCCACATTTCCTCCTCGATTCGCTCCCGAGTAAATGTCCTCTGCCGCACCCTATTCTCGTCCCGAACCTTGACCTTGGAATCTATTTCTGTTTCCGCCTTCATTCTTACCACGATGCTCCTCTATGTCATTCTCGATCCGATACGCCATATTCACTGCTGCTTGGAAGTTGGCGAAGTTATGCGTCAACAATCGCTTTCGGAACTCAACCCTTAAACCTTTCACAAACCGGTAGACTCGCCTCTCTTCATCCGGCACCAAATGAGGACAATATCGGGCCAATTACGTGAACTTTGCCGAATACCGCGCTATCGTCATGGTCCCTTGCTCCAGCTTGAAACTCACCTTCCTTTTTGTCTCTAGTAACCATCGGTACAAAGTGATCCGGAACTTGCGTGTGAAGTTCTCCCATGTCCGTGGTGTCAAATCCCGGTCCCAACCATCCTTTACTACTCGCCACCGGTGCTCGCCGGGTCCTTCCAACTTGAAAACGGCACGTCTCACCTTCTCTGCATCCGAACTCTCCATACCTGCGAAAATCTTATTCATAGCCTCAAACCACCTCTCAGCCTTCACCGGATCCGGATCTCCGTTGAAGCTAGGAGGAGACATCTTCACGAACTTCTCCAAACCATGTTGCCCTTGTCTCGCCTTGATTCCGATTCAAATTCGATTACGAGTTGCCATATGCTTTGAAGAAACCCTCGGAACATATCCATCATCTCGGCATTCGGATTACCAACACCACCCAAACCTGCATTCTCGATCACCATCATTTCCCGCCATAACAACAAACTCCTGCATTAAACACTCGACGTCGCTTATCACACACTCTCACTCGCCTAGACTCTACCCGAGAATTCTAACCGAGCTCGATACCAACCGTGAGGACCCCGACCCGAACCTACACGTGTCCCGAGTTGGAGCGTCCTCAAACTAACCCGAAAACACTAAACTTTTAAAACTTTACTTTGACTTTCAAACATAAACATTAATAATATAACATTTTAAAAGAACTCCACTCAACTCCACATCGGAGGAGGAGATAACTAACTTCGAAAACGATTAACTGTTTAGTTACAAAAGATATTGGTTTTTAACGTAGAAAGATAAAGTTTATAATTACAAACGCCCAAAAGGAATTATGACAAAATAATTTCTACGCCAACCTAACGTACTCCCGACAATATCCCAAAATGCTCACAGCCAAACTCCTTTCCGTCCTTACTTGGGCGGTCCTCCCTGTCTCGGGATCTAAAACAAGAAAGGGAGAGGGGTGAGAATAAATCTCAAGAAGCTATTATGGATGCAAAGAATATGCCAAATAAATGCAACATATAACAAGTCACACATAACACATTGGGAAAGCTATAAACACATTCCATTACCTTGGTTTACCTTTTCCCGTCTCGAACAAGTAGTCGTACAACATTGGGTATAATAATACTCCAATTTACGGTGAGCCGCTTAAGCAATACTCACGTCTTAAAAGACCCGTTTTTCAGGGAACCAAATAAGACAAAGTAGCAACTCTGTAAGGCTTTTGGCTCAATACAGACGCTTATAACCCCAACCCGTGGCCACAGTGAGGGACGGTCACAGTATATAACATAATCCGATCACATTAGGTCACACTTCCATAATTGATCGTATTCTGTTATACCCCCAACGTCAGCTAACTCACACATATCAAGCACATAATAGATACTTGAATAAAATCCACAAAAAGGGATAAACAATAGCCACATGGTAATATATACTCATGCCCAACAATATCAAAGTGTAACAATTTATGAATACACTAAACAATATCAACAACAATATATATAACATCAAGTAAGGAAATGAGGGATCATAAACCTACCCTACAAATTCCATATACAAGGATACAAGACCTAAATGAAGGTTCAAGTTCAATTACTAAGTGGGAGTCACCCTTTTTAAGTGGCCAAACAACTTGCCAAACGATCCTTGTTTAAATTAAGAAAAAGCTGGTTCGTGGGTCTTGGGCGACCGCCCTTACACTTGGGCGACCGCCCAAGTGGACCTCAAGAGAAATTGTGGTTTCTGCCAGCTTGGGCGACCGCCCTTAACCACTTGGGCGACCGCCCAAGTGGTTTTCCAAGGCACCAATAACTCCTGCCAGCATGGGCGGCCGCTCAGCCCCCCTTGGGCGACCGCCCAAGCTCCTGCCAGCCCAAACTTTAGGTTTTTAACCCCTTTAGCCCTAGTTCATCCTTTCCTTCTACCAAGGCTTGTTCAAGAGCACCAAATGATAACTTCATCTTACCAAGTCCCAGTCAAAACATGTAAATTGAAAATCAAGTAATCCTAGATCATTTATCTACACCCAATCTACCCATTTCAAACCCTTTTTACAAGATCTTCCATGAACCCTAACTTCAATAATTCCATTTTCCCAACATTCAACTCTCCTAAAGTTTCCAAAGCAAGAACCAAGCATCACACGAACAAGAAGAACATCAAGGAGAGTATGAACAATTAAAAGAAGGGAAGTCATAACAACTTACTTGGATTTTATAAGGAAAGATTGATCTTGATGGGTTCCTCTAGGGGATTCAACTTCAATGGTGCTCTAAAACTTGATTTTGGTGAAGAAAGTCTTGACTTCAAAGCTTGGGGAGTGGGAGCTTCAATGGAGGATTCAAAGAGTTTCTCTAGGGAAGAAGGGTAGTGAATGAGGAGGAGGAGGGGAAAGGAGTAAGAGAGGTGAGGGAGGGAGGACACTTGGCATGGCATGGGAGAAGTAAGGGATTTTGGCCCCCCATTTCAAAATAACCAAGGCTTTCACCCACTCAATTTAAATTAAAATAAATCTTATCTCCTTAATTCATCCTACTCATTTATTTAACCTCCTCCAACATTTATCTATTTAATAATTTCCCATTTTTTTTATTATTTCCCCTAGTTTCTTTATTTAATGTCCAATAATTTCTCATAAGATCCTAATTTTACTTTTCACTCAATTTATCTCAATTTAAGAATTTAAAGGTATAATTGAACATATAAAGATAACATAAATATTAAAAGCATATAATTTATTATTTAAAATGAGTGCCTAGGGTTGGGGTCGTCACATAAGCATAATATGCATTTAATGGGCTAAGATCCAACTTTAATTTAATCTCAAGTACGCTATGGCGCACCGCTCAAGATTAAACTAATTAGGTAGAAAAACATCAATCATATCGTATATGACTCTTAGGACTAAGATCCATCTTTAATTTAATCTCAAGTACGCTATGGCGCACCGCTCAAGATTAAACTAATTAGGTAGAAAACATCAATCATATCGTATATGACTCTTAGGATCTTTTATGAGATTTATTTAAGACATCATATGTCTAAGCATATTTTAATCTCATCTTATGCCTTGGGTCCAAAACTATTTTGATAACCCAATTAAGTTCATTCATATTAAACGTATAGGAACCACCATTTCCTCATCTTGCTCGCAAACGGAATAGAATCAAAGTACCTTGCTATGGCAAGCCCACCCAAAACTATCCGAGTGGTCTCAAGTGTTTAATCATGAATTGGCATAAAAGAACTTAAAAGTTAAATGAAGGTTCTTTAAGGTAGATTATAAGCATATCAGCAAAGATAGTCATAATCATGCACCAGGTAAGTTCCCAGGAAGATAGGTGAGCCACAAGGACTACTTAAGTACCAATTTTTCCTTAGACAGAACTCTCCTAGTCATACACAATTAGAAATCAACTCTGATTTGGCAACATAATCACTACCTTTTATAAACAATTAGTTTCCTTTTAAAATTTCGCGTAATTATGACTTGTTTCCATAAACAATCATAAAATCCAAAATTTACAATGTCTAAATCTAAACATATTAGGAAACTATAATGCAATGTTTCAACTAAACATTTTAGGAAATCACAATTCAATGTTTCAACTAAACATCTAATAAAATTCTTAACACTTAGAACAAATAATTCATGCATCGCAACAATTAATAAAATCATATTTTAATCAATTAATCATGCATATCAATGAATCAATCTATCGCGGACTTATAAACTCAATTTTATAACATCCAGATTTTCATATGAACATATCAGATTGTAAACACAATCACGTAATAGCGTAAAAATTGAACAAACCGATTACGCCCGCTTTTGGCTTATTATGTCGCGTGACATAACTAGCTGTGGCTAGTTATGTCGCGTGACATAACCGGCCGTATTACTGTATTTCCTCTGTGGCCTACTATGTCGCACGACATAGGTAGCCGATTCACAGATTTCCAGATTTCAATCAATTCAGATTACATGCAATTAAATCATATAAAACAACCCTTTTACAGATTTAATTCAACATATTTCGAAAACGTTTTTCACATTGTTTCACATAAACAATTAAAATTCTATCGCATACAAAAACATGCAACGAACATATAAACAATTTATATAATCATTCTAGCATGTTAATTCAAACTTAACCATACGAACGGGGCTCTGATACCACTGTTGGGTTTTATGGATCCATGCGCAGCGGAATTAAGCATAAAATTAACACAAAACCCAAGCCCTAAGATCTGTTCTATACGATTAAATTGAATTGCTATGAGATAGAATTTACCACCCTAAATTACTTTCCGGTCTTGAGCTATCGAACGGATAATTATGTGATTCGTAATCACAAACTTTTGATCTTCAAATCTTCGAATCTTCAACTCCTTTGGATCTTCGTATTTGAACTCTAGGTCTTTGATTTGTTTGAACAAAACTAAGACCCTCTTTGGTAATCCACACAAATATGAATGTCGAGAACAATTCTCGGGTTGGGAATTGCTAGATTCCTAAAACTTATGGAAGAATATTGAGAGTATTTTGTTATGATTTTCCCTTGAAAATTTCGGCCGTACTTTTAGGTCCGACGCACCCTTGTATTTATACTACAATAGTAAGAATACTTCTCCTAATCGTATTAGGAGAGACAGTTTGTCAAAAACGCGTACATGGCACGATATGTCGCGCGGTATATTAAGCCACTTGGCTTGATATGTCGCGCGGTATATATAGCCGTATACGTAAACTCTCAACCATTCTTCCTCCGGTTTAACCAATTCATTCTATTTGTGTGTGACCCAATAGGATTACATTATGTTGGCAATGAGTTCGATCATATCGAACCTCATAAGACATAAGCGGACTCTAGCAAGTCATTATGTCTACCCAAATAATGTAACGTAAGAGTTCACGTTTCCAATGGTACACTTCCATTTCTCCCTTTGTCTCACGATGTTATATTGAACACAAGTCATGGTCCACGTCAACTTGTATTTGTTCAATGCTTTCTCGATCTTGAGTATAATGATAGTCCAATCATATTGGGGTGTGGCCACACGCTTTCATCATTATCACTCATTGAGGGGCCCAAGCAAAACATCTCTCTTTCGAGGGACAAATTCCATCTTGACTTATCATATACTTCCCATCATGAATCCGATCATGCCAAAGATAGCCTTTATAGATATCGTGTTAAGATACCGTTTGACTAAAATCAAACATAACTTTCATCATATGTAAGGTCATGATAATTTCAGGTCTAGGGACTAAATGAAGTGACCATATGAGATTTAATTATGACATTTGACCATGACATAAATCTCATACGGGTCAAGTCCAGTCACTTGTTCTCTAACAAGTACCCATAATTTCAATGTGCATCTCTATGCATATAATCATCATATGATTATCCATTGACAATTATACTAATTATTCTCTTAATAATCAGGGACGGAGATTATTACAATAAATATGCAAACTATATAATAATCAAATAATAAACATAAACGATAAAGATGATACATAACGGTTTTCAGTTAAACATAACTAAAGCCTAGGGCATTACACCAACAAAAAAGAGTAATGCCCAGCTAGGCTGAAAATCCCAAAAAGGGGGCAGTCTAGGCAAAAAATAGGGTTGCACATATAAAAAAAAAAAAAAGAGAAAAAAATGATGAGGCCAAGGACCCAGCACCGCCCATTAAAAGCTTGACGGACAGGCAAGATCAAAGCTCAGAGAATGAAAGTTGTCGATCGGGCGGCCAAGCAAAGCAGAAAATTTCATAAGCCCGTAGGCACGTGTAAATTCTTCTTCAATGAAAGAGGAAGCAATCGAAGCCCGGGTCCAAGAATGACTTGGTCAAGGAATCATCCCGAGGCCCACGCCTCATCATCCAGTCTTCTCATCCAAACCTTTTCACTAAAGGAACCACAAATTCCAAAGCCAGAAACAGTCCGGCCAAAGCCGAACTACGGCGACCTGAGCTCCTCACAATGAGGGGAACGTAGGCAACCAGCAATGGTCCGGTCATAAACACATTCAAATTCCTGAAAACCCGGTCTCATCAAATGACCTTTCCCATAAACACATTCAAATTCCTGAAAACCCGGTCTCATCAAATGACCTCTCCCATAGACACAATCAGATTCCAGAAAACCCGGTCTCATTAATGACCTCCCTATACACAAACCTTTCTTTCACACCAGCCAACCTTGATCCGCGACACTGGTTGATTTTCTCCTCATGATTAATAAGAATGTTTTTCTTCATATCGAGATTAATGGTTGAATAACCCGAACATCAATAAAGGGTTTTAAGCAATCTCGTGATCATTGTAAATAAAACAAGTTTTCAGATGTCTTGACAAGTCTTCCTTCTCTACATCTTAGGAAAAATAGTGCTAAACACTGATTTTCTGTCAGCAGGGGCTTCCATACACTTTTACAAACTTTTCTACGCTTATACTCTCCCAAAAGAGTCAAACCCAAAGCGAGTTTTTGTGCCTACATCGAATAAGGCCATCGGAATAACACAAAATCGGGATCTACTCCCACCTTTCGAAAAATATGCCCCTGCATGTATTTCTGGGAATCTTTTCTTTCACATTTTCTTAAGGTTGACTGATTGACTAAAGAAAATAAAAAAAAGAGAGAGAAGGATAGGTTTTCCCTCTTCGCTACAATTCGCATTAGGCCGCTCGAAACTTTGTCAAAGCATTCCTTTAAACCGGGGCTTCTTTAGCCATTTTTGGGATTCACATCGGGTTCTTCACTAGGTCCCTAAATGGATCTCGCTTTGGTCGGATCAACCTCAGATCACTTTCGCAGCATTCGGCCCGGTTGGGATTTTTGCTAGGTCACCAGACTGGGGCTCTACCAAGTCACTTCTTCAAAATCTAGACTTCGCCTGCTCAGTTCATCCAACCGGGGCTTTGCCAATGAAAGGATCTTTTCTTGCTTTAATAAGGCATGGGGCTTTGCAGAAAGTTTTTCTTCATACCGGGACTCCAATAAGTCGCATCCATCCCTAGAAGAGAGGTTTGGTCACTTCGACATCTGCTTTAGTCTTTGGTAGTAAGAGCCTGTCAGCATCAGCTTCGAATGACAGAGTGTGAGAAAGGAACATTCATCGAGACCCGAGGTTTAAACCCAATCTCAGCCCAAGAGGGAATTCTAGTCCACATTGATAACATCTCAGCAACAATAACAGTTCAGTCCGCACCCAAGGAATACGACCCCACTTGCTTGAAACCCGTCTTTAACATTCTCCAAACACATTCCATATATACATCCAGACCCAGTCCCTACCATTGTTTCCAAGAAAAAATCACCCCTAGGCTCAAGTAACGTGTCAATTGCTAATAATAACATTTTCTCCCAAAAGCGCCTCCGTTACTTCAGTTATAACGAGATAACGCCAGGCGACAGTTTCCTAATTGTCAAAAATCTAACTTTAGCTACCTCTATCACAGATTGAGAAGTATGCTCAAGTTTTTCAGCTATAGCTGCCTCTATCTACTCGATAGTGACGTAAGCTTTAGCTTCCTCAGGTGACAACCTCCACTAATCGTCAAAACCTCAAGGATCCTATACATCGTTCCTAACTATCTAGTGATGCTTGAACTACGATCAAGGCTTGATTCCTCCGGGATACGTAGGTAGCCTTTCATAAAAGGTCCAGCCATCCGACCACTTTGGTCACCTTTTCTTTCCCCGTTCCTCGATGGTGCGTAAGCTTTTGGCACATTCCTAGTAGGATTGGTTGTTTGACCTCCTAGGTCACCCCGTTTCCATCCTTATAGGAAGGGACCAAATATCTCTTTGCCATTGTCCCAAGGAGGCCAGGTAGGTGACCTTTTTTTGGTCACCCAATTCCAACCTGTGTCTGCAATTCCATTCCAGTTCCAAGGGCAATGAAAAGCACAGTTCAGGCTTACTAAGTCGCGCGACATAACAAGCCAAGTCGCGCGACATAACAAGCCACATCAGACATCAGCAGCATGCTGCATCCCCCAGGGCAATCCCCGACATGTCAATAGCTGCAAATGCCATCCATCCACTTCTCAAATGCATAAGGGAGGGTTCATTTACCCCATGTACACCCATTGCATTCATATTCAAGCCAAAAATCCATTCAAGTCATTCAATTCAAGCCAAATACCATACCATTGTCATTTCATAAGTGCGTGCAACAAAAGGCTAACAATGTACATACAAAATAAAATAGGCCAAGTCCAAAAGATGTGCATAGCAAAAATAACAAGATGTGTTTTCCCTAAAAGGGTACAATAACCAAAAAAGTCATAAATATCTAGGGGGAACAGGGCTACTCTGAGTCTTCTTCATCATCCTCTCCATCATCTTCATCCTCACCATCATCCTCAACCTCCTCGGGCTCATCGTCGGGATCGTCAGAAGGTGCCTCATAGGCTATGGTCTCCGTGCGATAATAATCATCAAGCTCAGTGATAACAGTAGAGTCAAGCTCATAGTTTGTGGCCGTCTCAGCTCCACCATCCTCATCCTCATCATCATCATCAATCTCAATGGGTCTGTGAAGAGGCACATTTGGCCTCTTCGTCCGAGGTGTCGGTCCACTAATGCCTCCGCTGGTGCCCACGTCATCAGAGCGGCTCTTCTTCCTTCTCGGTTGGCCAGGTGGAGAGATATCAATCGAACCCTGTGACCGGCATTGATTCTTCCAAAAGCTCATACCTTTCTGGAGCTTGCCAATCATGCCCACAGCGCCGGTATAAGCCCTGGTCAAGTGCCTGTAAGCTTGAGCCGACACCTGTTACAAGCAGACATAATAAGTGTCAGAATGCAGTTCTTGATAACAGAAAGAGATGCAATCAATCCAAAAGATGTAAGGAACAGTACTTACAGATCTAGAACCTCGCGGGAGCACCAGATGAGGATGAGTCTGTGACATATCAATATGAGCTCGCCTCATGCAACTGCCACCCTGGTAATCAATGAAAGTCGGGGGCAAAGGAGGTCTAGCCACATAGCCAGTCGAGGGTCCCGCACTCTGAGCACCAGAACCAACCCTGGAGTGTGGGGACTGAAGATGCCTAGCCACGTACAAAGTGTAATCCACCTCCCGTGTGAAGAGATGTGTCGCCATGCCTACGATCAAAGCATCCACATTCGCCAATTGGCAAGGCAGCCACATCCTAGCTGGAGGATCATCAGGAATCTGAGCATGCCTATTGGGCCCATGCTGTCTATACACTCTCTCTCCTAAGTACAAGGCGTCTCCGGACAAGCCCACTAACAGCTTGCGACACTCTGTCAAGTGCGCAGCACGATCCAAATCCAGATCGTCATAACGGCCAGTCCATGAGAACATACTCAGCCTCTGTGGAATCCCTCTCAAGCACAACAGCGTATCATGATACGAGACCGTAATCCTGCACCTCGAACCCTCCGGTGCCCTAGTCTGTCTCCTGGCACTCTTCGTCCACCGTCTGAGAGCAGGAAAAGTGGTGGCAGGAAACTCATCCTGTATCTGCCACTCGTAACAGCCAAAATACTCGAAGGCCCAAGCCTGAAAAGAAGAGGAAGAAGTCAAAACAAGGAAAAAGGATAGAATGAAATGCGCAAAAGAAAAGAGGTCAAGATGAGAGAATACCTCAAAAGCCAGATGACAGCAAGTAAAATACTTCGCCCTCCCTCTACTGACGTCATCTAGGGCCAAATACATCTCAGCTAAACCGGCCTCACCCCAGGATAGATTCCCCACGGTGTCCCAGGCTCTCAAAAGCTCCAACAGTGAAATCAAGGCAGTAGATGCGCTGTTAATAAACAGCATGTCAGAGAAACCCACCCATACGAAGGCTCTAGCTAATCTCTCGGCTCTCAGCCGGCTCTCAACAGGGTCATCAACGACAATGTAGTCCCTGCACTGCTCCCCAACCAAGCCATGTAGCTCCCCCAACTCATATCCATTCCCCTTCTTGATCTGGGGAACGAAACCAAGTAAACCCATAAAATCAGCATCAGCAATAAGTGGGGCTCAACTCCTGTGCGAGGCTCCTCTATGTAGAGCGGCTCATCCGTAAAGGCGATCTGTGATGATCGCAAAATCCGGTGGTGTGACCGTCGTCTCACCCCAAGAGAAGTGAAACGAATGAGTGGTCTCCCACCAAAACTCTCGAATGCCCTCACCCGGATCCACACTCCTCTGAGTGTCTACGATGGCCTTCGCCATCTCAAAGAATCGCCCTAGCCCAACGGTGTAAATCATGCCCTTAGGCGAATGAATCTGCTCCTGGCTACCCGGCAAGCTCTCCCATAGCCTGCCAATCACCTCAGGGGAGCCACGGGTGCGCAATCCCTGCAAGAAAACATGGCACAAATATGAATATTTCGCGCTATTTCTTGAAATCATCTCAAATGAAAAATAGGTCAAAATCTATCATTGAAAGAGCATGCATTCTAGTATCACATTTCCTAGGTCAATCTATGTTCACATGCCAGTTCATGTCAATTCATAGCACAGTCTGAAAAATCCAGTTCAAATTGATTTCACCCAAATCGAAATTTTTTCAAAAAAACCTAGGTTTCTTACCTCATCCTTCTTCCTGGCATCCGAGGTATGCTCATTGAGCTGTGGGTAGAAATCTCCCCTTTGAGCTTCCGGAAGAAACGGCCTTTGATTCCTTTGCACCCCCTTCCGTCGAGTGGCTAACTCGGCGTGTTGAGGAGCCCTTTTGGTCGGATAAAGCCTAGGAGGCATTTTCCAAATTGTAATCGGACTAAAAGTGTTGGATTTCTCGTGATTTCTCTCAATCTCCCTCTGATGTTTGCTCTCTCTCTCTCTCTTCTCACTGTCGCCTCCCTCTCAATTTCAAGTCTAATTGAATTTCAAATAGCGACTGTGCGTATTTTTGAAGAATCTGTTCACCTGGCCTATTATGTCGTGTGACATACTAAGCCTCTGTGGCTTGTTTTTTACAATTTTGCCCCTGAAGGCTCAATTTTACAATTTTGTCCCCCATAGGCCTGTTTTACCCTTTGTGCCCCTGGCATTTCCAATCATTTTCAATCAAATTTTCCCTCCAGTGCCCCCGTGGCCTATTTTACAAATTTACCTCTGTGGCTCATTTTATTCTATTTACAAAAAAAGATTAGGGTACGTCCCGTTTCTTTACAAAAAAAAAAATTTGATCAGGGTACGTCCCGTTTCTTTACAAAAAAAATTTTATCAAGGTACTTCCCGTTGCTTTACAAAAAAAATTATTATCAGGGCACATCCCACTTTCTTTACAATAAAATTATCGGGTACGTCCCACTTTCTTTACAAAAATTATTGAGTCCTTCCTACTTCTTTACAAAATCCATTCTTTCTCGCGATCTCCGTATATTCCAAGATGAAGGAATAACATTTCGCTTTTCTTTCGATCTCAGTTATTCCAAGGTGAAGGAATAACATTTCGACCTCTCTCGCGATCTCAGTTATTCCAAGGTGGAAGAATAACATTTCGCTCTTTTCTCGCGATCTCCGTTATTCCAAGATGAAGGAATAACATTTCGCTTTTCTTTCGATCTCAGTTATTTCAAGGTGAAGGAATAACATTTCGACCTCTCTCGCGATCTCAGTTATTCCAAGGTGGAAGAATAACATTTCGCTCTTTTCTCGCGATCTCCGTTATTCCAAGATGGAAGAATAACATTTCGCTCTCTCTTTCGATCTCCGTTATTCCGAGATGAAGGAATAACATTTCGATCTTTCTCGCGATCTCCGTTATTCCAAGATGGAAGAATAACATTTCTCTCTCTATTTTCGATCTCCGTTATTCCAAGGTGAAGGAATAACATTTCGATCTTTCTCGCGATCTCCGTTATTCCAAGATGGAAGAATAACATTTCGCTCTCTATTTTCGATCTCCGTTATTCCAAGGTGAAGGAATAACATTTCGATCTTTCTCGCGATCTCCGTTATTCCAAGATGGAAGAATTACATTTCGCTCCCTCTTTCGATCTCCGTTATTCCAAGGTGAAGGAATAACATTTCGATTCAGTCAAAAGCTCGAACTACGACCTGGCTTGATTCCCCCGGGATACGTAGGTAGCCTCCTGTAGGTTCAGCCAATTTGTCACATATGACGCCCCCTTTTCCCAGTGGATTCTGAACTACGATTATGGCTTGATTCCTACCAGGGATACGTAGGTAGCCTTTCATAAAAGGTCCAGCCACTCGACCACTTTGGTCACCGAATCCATCTCGGCATTCGCCAGATTGGATCCTTTTCTATCGACAACCCCACTCGCCCTGCAAGTGACGTTGCCGAGGGCTTGTAAGTACCCAAATCTGGCTCATGCCTTCCGGTTAAGTTTCCGGCAATTAGGTAAATTTTCCGGTAATTCCCGGACTTTCCTACGGTTAGGAAACATTCCGGAACTGTTCCAAATTAATTAAAGGCTGAAAGGAATGCTTATCAATTAAGAAACACGTTTTTCTTAATTCAAGGAATCCTTCTAGAAAACTGCCACCTTGCATGTTTCTAGAATTAACTGGATGTGGCTACTTATGTCGTGCGACATAACCAGCCAGGGAGAGTTCTAGAATCATGCCACCTTGCATGTTTCTAGAAGGAAAACGGTTATGGCTTGTTATGTCGTGCGACATACTAAGCCCATGCAGGCAGCCTATAAATAGAGGCCTTCACCTCTCATTTTGAGGCACCTCTCCTTCACTCCTCAGTCCCCCTCTATAGGGAATACGCCCAGAAGCATTCCCTCTCCTCACATACCCCCTAAACACACACTAATCCTCCAAATCACCCACCATTCAACCAATACACACACACACTTCCCACACACATCAAGAAACAAAGGTTCTCATTGAACCAAGGCTCGATCTCAGTCCCGGAGGTTCTTTGTTTGAAGGCTCCTATATCTAACTTGATATAGGGAGTCGTGGTCTTCAAGGGTAACGATTTTCTACCCTTTTCCTTCCCCTATCTTCATTATATGTGAAATCTCTATGCTAAATGCGTTAATAATGTTGTATTCTGATTAAAGATGCATGCCTTAGTGTTATATTGCTTAGATCCATATCCATTTCCATATCATTTCATGTAAAGGCTCCGGCTTGACTTGGTTTTGCATGAACACTCGAGATGAGTGTGGATCCCGCATATCCACACCCTCTTGAAGTGTTCACCATTGACAAACTTGCTCTGCGAGATCTGTTTATGAAGTAACTTGGCCATATTGGTGCCTTGATACCTCTGCAAATCCCAATTTGAAAGGTCTCTGCAAAGTGGCTAGTTATGTCACGCGACATAGGCAGCCTATGTCACGCGACAAACATGGCCAGTTTGCAGAAACTTCATATTTTCAAGCTGTAATCTGATTTTAACCCTCATCAAGCTATAATCTGATGTCTATCTGCAATTTAGATAGTCTCTTCATACATAAAATGACATCTTTTCATTAAAATACCATTTTCATACATAAAGGTGCATCCTTTGCACCTAAAGCCCATTTTCATGCATTAAAATCATTCTTTTTGCATAAAAATTGCATCCTTTGCATTCAAAATCTCTTTTCACATTAAAGATGCATCCTTTGCACCCAAAAACTTATTTTCATACATAAAAATGCATCTTTTGCTTTCAAAATAACATCTTTATGCATCATTTGCACCTCAAATGCTATTTTTCCCATAAAATTGCATCCTTTGCATAAAAATCATTTCTTTAAATTAAAAAGCACCATTTTACAATTAAAAGCATCCTTTGCAACCCAAAATGTCATCTTTTTACTAAAATGTCATTTTTACATGCATTTCCCCACGTCCCCATTAGCAACCTCAGAACAGACCGGTGTAAAGATCCTATCTTTACATCGTTTCTTCCATAAAAGGTTTCATAATTTCTTTAGAAAGGGACAACCTTGAATCCTATATCTCCGGTTATCACTTAAGATGAGTATGAAGCATCTATATGAGCTCGACCGTTTTAAAGTGTAGGATTGATGGGCTAAGGACATTCCTTCCTAAAGAACCTCATTTTGTGACTATAAAAGGGAGTCATTCTCTCGATCACGCAAGTCCCGAGGTTAAAAAGCGATGATCACAAGTCCAAGATGAGGACGAGATCATAATCCCGAATACATAAAATCCAAGAAATCCCGAGCGACAACCAATAAATGGTTTGTACGTCCGGAAGACGACTTGGGACATTCCCTCCCCCTATTTTCAAACACATGCACACAAAAAAGCACGCAAGCAAGCACGATTAATGAAATCTTGGGAGACTTGCTCCGGCAAGGCACCTTGGGTGAACGACGATCCGTTCTTCCCAAGGGGTAACTTAACCTCCGAACCCATAAAACCTTTTTTTCAAAGTTTTGAGGTAATCAAAATGGCGTGGCGACTCCGTTTTTCAAATTAAACCGGATGTCTTCAAACTCGCGTGAATCCACAATTTGGGCACACATTCACACTACCCCGAGTCTAAACCTCTCCTATCCCTTTCCCGCAGCGAGAAAGAAGTGGGTGAGAACACCGGGTCAGTGGCTTGTTAGTGCAGAATTCTCAGACAGTTCGCCAGAATCCTCAGTCCTGTCAGTTCAGAGAGTCAGAATGGCCGATTTGACAGAGAACAGTACTGGTTTAGGTAATCAGATGACTGGGGAAGAAGAGCTAGCCTATAACCAATGCCCTCCTCCATCCACATATGATCCATTGCCAAAGACTGTCCCTTTTCAGTCCTTCCCAATGTCTCAAGCCATCAGGGTCCCGACACCCTCTCCTCCTCAGATAAGACCCAGCTTTGTTCCCTACCAACAGAGAGCAAACGCCACAGCTATCCCCGCAACGCAGCCTCTGCATTACCCCATGGGACTCTTTCCTTCCCCTCAACCTGAGCCAAATTTCCCTACCTTGGAATTCCAGTACCAGCCTGACCTTTCTAACTTTGTCAACGCCTGTGAATTTGCCTATCTCCCAGACAGTGGCAGTGAAGAGTCAGTCAGAAATGAGAACAGGAACGGGTGGATTTATAGTGATGACGACAGTTCAGTAGAAGAAATGAACCTGGAGTCGACGGAAGTGAAACCCAGAGGGCAAGATGAAGTAGAAAACCATAGACCTGGAATAGGAGATGGAATCACTTCTAAGTGTATTTGTAGCCTGTGTGAAGGTTCGAAAGAGGAAAAGGATGAGGCAGCGTATGAATTCTACATCCCAGAATTCAATACCCCTTACAAAGACTTAGTCAGTGAGTGGAGGGATTTAATTGAAGCTTTAGCTGAAAGAGGGAAGTGGGCTCCGCCCACCGATCTAGAACACGTAAGCGTCATTGAAGCTAAACCCCCGTCGGGAAGAGTAGACTCCATCGCAGTGCTGAGAATCACCCCTGAGACCTTGTCTGAAGAAGAGTGTATGGATGCCCTGAAAAGAGTCCTAAAGTTTGAAACGACCCCGGTCCCCTTTATATCCTATGATGACAGCGATGTTTTCTTGGTAATTCCCCTGTCATAGGAAGAGTCCAAGATACCTCTTATATGGCGTCAAGTATCCCGACCTGCTTTTGCCCTCATTGGTCATCAGAGTCAAGATGAGAGTTCTCACGAGAGTTATTGTAGTGACACTGAGGAAGACACAGTCGAAGTGCCGGAAGGAATAGTAGAGGAATGGTTAGCCCAGAAGCCTAAAAGCCCAGAAAATATTCCCGACAGTAAAGAACAGGAATCCGCCATGAGGTTTGACCCCGCAGAAATCCTTCTCGATGATGGAATTTCCCATTTCAGAAAATGCTTGGCTAATGTCAAAGATGCCGTCAGAAAGCTAACCCCTAGAGAAAGGAGGGACATGCTTGACAGTGATGAGGAATGTGATCCCACTCTGTTGAAAAGGTTACTAGGTCCGGATGAGGAAGCCATTTGCCCAGCTCCAAACTCTGAAGGTGATAATTCCTGTTGCATGCTGACCTTGAAAACCTTGAACGAGACTGTGAAAGCTTTAAATGAGGAAGGTGAAGTTGAAACCAAACTGTTGAGCTAATTAGGGAGTCGAACTCGAAAAAGTCGAAAGCCGTAACCCGGGATCGATTCGGGAAGCCGCTTATGCCTCTAGTAGTGCGGTTAATCGATTAATCGCCAGAGTTGGCCATACGCCAAAGAAGAGCCCGCCTAACCTTGAAAGAGCCGACAGAATCCTCCAAAGAGGAATGATGATTCAGAGAAGTCTAAAGTCTATGTGATGACTCGGTCAGGACAGATGAGTGTTGAATGCACTAAGGGTGATAAAAGAAATGCCGTCTCTCGAGCCGAAAATGACAAAAAGACCCTATAAGCCGAAGGCGTAAAAGCCAAATTCTCGACAAGGAGGATCCAGTCCGACTCGCCTGAAGTGTACTCAGGCCAATATCTCCCTGTGGTCCTTGTTAACCTCTTCATACCCTCATAAGCTGAAGCTAGAAGAAAGTTTGGCCAAGACCATGGTGCCCATAGATGTCACCCCAGATGAGGTCATCCAGATGATTGGAAGTATCCATTACAGAAACATCATTACCTTCACTGACTTGGACCTGCCAAAGTATGGGGCTAGTCATAACGAACCTCTTTACATTACGGTCCAGTTGGAAGAACGCCGGTTGCCACGAGTATTAGTCGATGGAGGGTCCGCAATGAACGTCCTGCCAGCAAAAATGATGGACTTATTGGATTTGAAGCCAACGGATTTGAAGCCAACGGATTTGAAGCCTTCTAGTCAGACTATTAAGGCCTATGACTCTACTGCACGATCAGTTTTGGGGATTGCTACTCTCAAGTTATGGTTCGAGAAAAAGGTCATGGACGTTGACTTTCAAATGATTGACATTCCGATTTCATTTACCGCTCTGCTGGGACGCCCTTGGATCCACCAGATAAACGGGGTAGCCTCTACTCTGCACCAATGTGTCAAATTTCAGTCAAGTGATGGTACTATCACCACTATTTACGGAGACAGTGTCACGGTGGAAGGAACCAGTACTGGAGGTATCCCGATATTGGAAATTAAGCATGATGATGAAGGGTTTGCCTTGACCGGATTCTCTATAGATTCTTCCAAAGCACAAGTGTGTTGCACTGACCTCACTACTACCTCCGATAAAATTCCCCCGGCCATGAGAATGATGAGAAAAATGGGTTATCTTCTGGGGCTTGGATTGGGCAAAAGACTGCAGGGTCGCAATTCCATCATTGATGTAAAGGAACAGACTACCAGATATGGCTTGGGATACAAACCGAACTCTCGGGATGGCAGAAAAGCTAAAGGCACAGTTCCAGGAAAACAAAGTGAAGGGGTCCAGCTCTATCCCTACAGTTTATCCCTGACCCATTATTTTACAAAAGGCAGGACACAATATAGTAAGAGCGATCACCAGATCTCCTTGAAGAAAACCCTTCTGGAAAACCTTGAGAAAGTTAGGGGAAAGCCAGCAAATCTTGTTCGAAGGATGTTCCTTGACTTGCCAGACATTCCTGGGGCTACCACTACCGTTCAGAACGAGTATGTCTTCAAAGAAAATTCAGACAATGTCAAAGAGTCAGCATCCAGGGTAATGGACCTCTCCACCTTCGAGTTAGCTCTTCCGAAGATCAGCCAGATAGAAGCTGCCAGCAACGAAGACAGCGATTTGGGTTTGCAGAAGTTGTTTGATGAAGAAGCACAGATCCCAGATTTGATCGACTTCAGCTCAGATGATGAGGTAGTTGCCGTAATAGGAGACGGTGGTGAAGATCCTTTTGATCCCCGCACTTTGGTGACTAAGACAGAGATGCCGTTGAAGAATTGGGAGACATTCTCTGGACCGATAGCCAGCCGACAACAAATGATCACGGAGCTTGGATTGGTACCACGTCCTTCTCACCCGCCGTGTCAAACACCCCGTTGTCCATACAGCTGAGTCAGAATCTTTGAATTCCAGCCTTCCGAGTCATCCGAAGGCCTCACACCTGAGGATTATGAATATGTAATCGATGTCATCTTTCCTCTTGCTTTGAATGAAATGACAGATCTTTCTGATTATCCCCTTATTGCCAACTTAACAAATGATAAATTAACTCAAAACTTAACAACAGATAATAATGAATCATTTGAACAAGATGCAAACACACTAAACGAACAATATATTAAAGAAATCTTTAAGCATGTTACAAAAAAAGAGGAAAACCGAGCCCAAGCTGCCGAGGAGGTTTTGACAAGTGTTAACTTGGGTACTGTCGAGGAACCTAAAGAGACACAGATTGGAAGCTTCTTCCAGGGGGTTGAAAGGGACAGACTGGTTAATCTGCTCAGAGAATACATGGACGTCTTTGCGTGTCGTACAAGGATATGCCGGGGCTAGACAGTTCAATGGTAGAGCACAGAATCCCTCTAGCACCAGATGCTAAGCCGCAGCGTAAACCGAGGAAAATCAAGCCGAGTGGTCTCTACAGTCAAAGAAGAAATTGAGAAGCTACTGCGGGTAGGATTCATCGAGTCATCGAATATCCGACATGGTTGTCCAATATTGTGACCGTAACCAAGGCCAATGGGAAGGTGCGCCGCTGTGTAGATTTCCGGATTCGAACAAGGCCAGCCCCAAAGACGATTACCCCTTGCCAAACATAGATATCTGGTGGACTCCATCGCCAACTACAAAGTCAAATCCTTCGTTGATGGCTTTGCAGGCTACAACTGATCAAGATGGCCGAAGAAGACCAAGAAAAGATGTGACCTTCACCACGCCGTGGGGAACTTACTTGCTATACAAGTAATGCCATTTGGGCTCAAGAATGCCGGGGCTACTTATCAAAGGGCGCGATCGCGCTTTTTCATGACATGATCCACAAGGAGATTGAGGTCTACGTAGACGACATGATAATCCACTCCAAAGGCGAGGATAGGCAGCACTTTGTTGACCTGCGAAAGTTCTTTGAGAGGCTGAGACAACATTCCATGAGACTAAACCCTGCTAAATGCACCTTCGGAGTGACAAGGGGAAAAGTACTTGGGTATATGGTCACGGAGCGAGGTATCGAAGTCGACCCCGAAAGATCAAAGCCATTATGGACATGAGGCCACCTCAAACCTGCACGAAGTCAAAAGCTTTATGGGCAAACTGCATTACATAAGCCGTTTCGTCAACCAGTTGACCACTATGTGCGAGCCCATCTTCAAGCTCATGAAGAAGAATGTAGATACAGAGTGGACCGAAGAATGCCAGGATGCCTTTGACCAGATCAAGGCGTACTTAGTACATCCTCCAGTCTATGCCCCCACATAGACGTAAACCTCTTCTGCTCTATCTCACTGTCACTGATACGGCAGTTGGGGCTATGCTTGCTCAGGAGAAGAAAGACTCTCGGGTAGAAAATGCCATTTACTTTGTCAGCCGGAAGCTACAGGGAGGTGAGCTCAATTACTCAGCATGTGAAAAGACTTGTGCAGGACTGGTCTGGGTAGTCGGCAAGTTGAAGCATTATATGCAAGCCCACCCTGTGAACTTGGTCTCGAAAATGGACCCCATCAAATACATCTTCGATAAACCTTCCCTGTCGATGCGTCTAGCAAAGTGGTCCTTCTTCTTAGCAGAGTACGACATCAACTACGTGACCAGAAAAGCCATCAAGGGTCAAGCATTGTCAGACCATCTGGCAAATTTCCCCAGTAATGAGGATCGCGGGCCTGAACCCCAATTCCCCGATGAAGGGATCTTTGTAGTCGAGCCTGAGAACCGATGGCAGCTATTCTTTGATGGAGCTGCTAACAAAAGAGGAAATGGCGTAGGGATGCTACTGGTCAATCCGAAAGATGAGCACACTCCCATAGCCCTTAAGTTGAACTTCCCTGCCACGAACAATGTTGCCGAGTACGAAGCCTGCATTGCTGGTTTAGAAGCTGCCCTAGAAAGGAATGTCAAGGAGCTTGAAGTTTACGGAGACTCAGCCCTGATCATTAACCAGGTCTCCAACAAATGGAAGACTGTGGACCCTAATCTTCAGCGGTATCATGCCCATATGGAGGAGTTAACTGGACAGTTCAGAGAAGTGACTTTCCACTACTTGCCAAGGGAAAAGAACAGATTCGCAGATGCCCTAGCTACTCTAGCCTCACTGGTAGAGATCCCCGAGGGAAAAGCCGTAAAACCCTTCAGAGTGGGTAGAAGAGAAGCCCCGGCCTTCTGTTGTGAAGTAGACTTGGGACCCGAGCCTATCAAGGAACCCTGGTACAATCAAATTTACCAGTTCCTCAAAGATGGAGAGTCAGCTTTCAGAGATTTAGAAGGTAGACCAAAAGAAGGTGTCAAAGCCAAGAGCTTGCAAGCCCTGAAAAGGTTGGCCTCCCATTATGTCCTTCTAGGAGGCAACCTGTACAAGAAACGGTACCAAGGACCGCTCCTCTTGTGCGTCACTCAAGAAAGGGCCAAAGAGTTGATGACTGAAGTCCACAATGGTCCCTGCGGTCCTCATATGAATGTTAGAGCCCTGATGCAAGTGATCCTCAGAATGGGTTATTACTGGATTTCCATGGAGACAGACTGTGTCCAGCATGTCCGAGCGTGCGACAAATGCCAACGGTTTGCCAGCCTCAACCATCTCCCTGAATGTGCGCTCGCCCGAAATTGGTTTCCGGTTTAAATGAAAAGAAGGAGTCGCCACGCCGTTTTAAGAGGAAACATTGAAAACCTTTTGTTTAGAGAGAAAACATGAGTTCGGAGGTCAGGTTACGTGTTGGGAAGAACCGAGAGTTCACCCAACACGCCTCGTCCATAGACGAGTCTTTCAATCAGAAACATCCAAGTAAATCCAAAGTGTGTGCAAATATTGATAATAAACAAAGTGTGATAAAATGCATCTTATTAATTATGGAACGAGAATTACATATTGTGAGCCCATTATTTAGGGAGGCCACATCCCTGATACAAACAATCTAAAACAGATTACAAAGGAAAAAGGGTCTCTGCAGATGGGTCATGTATGTCGCATGACACATCGCACCAGTGACCACATGTGTCGCGTGACACAGGATCACTTGGAGACGAAGGTGTCGCGTGACACATATGAGCCATCTGCAGAAACTTAACAAAATGAGCACATAATCAACATAAAGCTATACAGATCTAATCATTTAACTAGATTACGAACGAAATACAGAAACGAAACTAAATCAACCCAGGGAGTGTGGATATGGGTAGATCCACACCCCCTTGGGGTTCAAACACCAAGTTCAATCAAATAATCAACAATATAGGCTCAATTGCACGAATTACTCAAATTAAACAGAGAGATTGCGATTGGGATTCAGTAATCCAGATAGCTAGGATCTGATTACTGAATCCAAACAAAATTAGATGCTAGAATTAATAGAAATTAAGCAAGAGAGAGAGAGAGATTGGGTTTAGGGAATCGTTACCCTTGTTGCTTCCACGAATTCTATATCTAGTTAGATATAGAACCCTTCAATTCTTCACTTCTGATCTGGAAGGACCGGAAGGGGTTCAATTGGTGTGGCTTGAGAATTGGGTTTGGAAGGGAGGAATTGGGTAGGTTGAAGGTAGGAGAGAGAGAGGTTTTTGTTTGGAGAGGTTCGTTACGCCGCAAATCCCGCAGAGTAACAAGAGGCTAAAGTTGGGATCCATTTATGAGAGAGGGGAGGGTCTTATTTATAGGCCGCAATGGGTCGCCTTGTGTCGCACGACCTTACGCGTCCTCTTTCCATGCCTCAAGCCGTCGCGTGACACAAGGTGGCTCAACCGCTTTTGGCGCCAAAACCAGCTGAACATTCCGGAAAATACCCAAAAGGTCCAACAGGTTTTATTCCCAAAGGGTCCTTTGGCATGAATAATGAACCGAAAGGTACTTCCTTCGCGGAAACTCATGGAACGTTTCCTAAGTCTCGGGATAGGCCGAATTTACCAAAACGCCCTAAATGCAATTTTATTATATTAAAATGCATCTAAAAGGTTGCGAATTGGATTGGCGTACTTACAGAGCCCCTCGGCAACGTCACTTTTGGAAAAAGTGGGGTTGTCGATAAAATAAGACCCAATCCCAATGAGCATCAAGGGATAAGGTGAAGGGCTAGAAGGATGAGAAGGGGGAAATTATGGCTGGACCTTTCTGAGAAAGGATTCCTACGTATCCCTTGAACAAGGGAATCAAGCCAAATCGTAGTTCGGAATTACCAAATCAAAATCATAAGCAAGGAAAGGGGTAGAGACGTATCTTCATACCTTTGTTGTGCTTACCTGTGGTTTCCTGAGGGATTGGGTGGTTGCTTTCTTTCTCACCAGTGTCAGTAGCCGCCTGGGAGGGTCTCATGCCGCAACTGGTACTTTTGCGAGTAGCTGCCGGGGGGTCTCATGCTATCGCTGTTGACGAGTTGTAGCTGCCGGAGGGTCTCATGCTGCAACTGGTCTTCTGTGGATGCCAGGGGTCTCATACCACTTCTCTCATGCAGGATAGTTGGCGGAGGGTCTCACACTATTGCTGCTTCTTCCCGTGGATGCCGGAGGGTCTCATTCCACTTCTCTTTTGCAGGGTAGTTGCCGGAGGGTCTCACACTACTGCTGCTTCTCTTCGTGGATGCCGGAGGGACTCATACCACTTCTCTTTCTTGCAGGGTAGTTGCCGGAGGGTCTCACACTACTGCTGCTTCTCTTCGTGGATGCCGGAGGGACTCATACCGCTTCTCTTTCTTCTTTGTTGGGGATGAGTATAGCTGCCGGGGGTCTCACGCTATCTCTTTTCTGCTCTGTTGGGGATACATGTAGCTGCCAAGTATAGCTGCCAGGGGACTCATGCTATCTCCACTTTCTGTTCTGTTCTGATAAGTATAGCTGCCAGGGGACTCACGCTATCTCCGTTTTGTTCTTCGTGGATGCCAAAGGGACTCATACCACTCAACTTGAAAGGATTATTTGAAGGTCTCTTGACCTAAACGAGATCATTTGAAGGCATCTCAACCTAAAAGGGATTATTTGAAGGTCTCTTGACCTAAACGAGATCATTTGAAGGAATCTCAACCTGAAAGGGAATATTTGAAGGTCTCTTGACCTAAAAGGGGTTATTTGAAGGTCTCTTGACCTAAATGAGATTATTTGAAGGCATCACAACCTGAAAGGGGATTATTTAAAGGTCTCTTGACCTAAAAGGAATTATTTGAAGGTCTCTTGACCTAAACGAGATTATTTGAAGGCGTCTCAACCTGAAAGGGATTATTTGAAGGTTTCTTGACCTAAAAGGGATTATTTGAAGGTCTCTTGACCTAAACGAGATCATTTGAAGGCATCTCAACCTGAAAGGGATTATTTGAAGGTCTTTTGACCTAAACGAGATTATTTGAAGGCATCTCAACCTGAAAGGGATTATTTGAAGGTCTCTTGATCTAAAAGGGGTTATTTGAAGGTCTCTTGACCTGAAAGGGATTATTTGAAGGTCTCTTGACCTAAACGAGATCATTTGAAGGCATCTCAACCTGAAAGGGATTATTTGAAGGTCTTTTGACCTAAACGAGATTATTTGAAGGCATCTCAACCTGAAAGGGATTATTTGAAGGTCTCTTGACCTAAAAGGGGTTATTTGAAGGTCTCTTGACCTAAAAGGGGTTATTTGAAGGTCTCTTGACCTAAACGAGATCATTTGAAGGAGTCTCAACCTGAAAGGGATTATTTGAAGGCATCACAACCTGAAAGGGGATTATTGCTTCTAGCAAAGTAATAGACTGAGACATGCTTTCATACCTGTGCTGTGCTCACCTGTAGCTGTATGAGAGTCTTAGACTACCATTGCTGTTGGGGGATAGCTGTCGGGGTTCTCATGCAACCACTGATTCTGCTGGGGATAAGTGTAGCTGCCGAGGGATTCACGCTACTGCCTTCCTTTTGCTTGGTAGTTCACTGGTTTTGCTGAATGTTGGACGGTCTTTTCTCTTTTCCTTTCGTCGGTTATCTTTTGTGTCCTGAGCTTCACTTGGTAAGCCGGGGACTCCGCTTTTGTCTGTGCTTTGAGGCTACTGATCTTTGGAACTTTGCTTGCCAGGGAGCAGGTTCCTCTTGGTGCTTTGGGGCCACTAATCATTGGAATTTTGCTTGCCAGGGAGCAGGTTCCTCTTGGTGCTTTGAGGCCGGCTGAGTGCAGTTCGCTTATTTCTTTGGAGAGACTAACATAGGTACGGCTTCTTTGTCTAAGCTTTGGCTGAGGGCCAGTCTTCGAGGTTCAGTGAGAATTATTGCCTGGATTCTTGGGCAGTTGGGCTCTTCTTTCTTTGACAGGCATTTGTTTGGGGTCTGAGGCTACCACTTGTTGACGCTTGCTGGGGAGGTTGACAGATGCGGACTCTTTGTCTCGGTTTATCATGCAAAATAGGCTCTGAAGTCGTCGGGACTGGTGAGCCTTGTTGTCTGGTTTCTAGGGCAGCTGGGGCTCTTCTTTCTTTTCTTTCTTTGACAAGCACTGCTTGGGGGCTGAGGCAACTAGGGCTCTTTTTCTTGACAATCATTGTTTGAAGACTGGGGCTGCTGGGGCTTTTTCATATGATGCTTGTGAGATCAGATGGCTGGACCTTTGGAGAAAGGTTTCCTACGTATCCCTTAAAAAGGGAATCAAGCCGGTCATAGTTCTGGGCCTTATGAAGATAATAGAGGCGGAGTCTGCCACCTGCGGGGTTTGGAATCTCTGTCCAAGATTGTGATTCGAGGGGCAGTCCTCACGATCACATTACGATCACCTGATTATTGTACCCTGCGGGGGGGAAAACACAACACTCTAGGCACCTAGCATTTTATTCGAATTTTTGCTTATGCATTATTAATCTTTGGTTGCACAAGTCCATCTCAGCTGGGGAGAATAGGAAGTAGGGATTTGGCACGGCTTGACGAGCAGATATGTCTGTATCAGTTGCTCTATGAAGGGATTGTGTATAGGATGAAAGTGTTTATGATGGGGTGTACCCTCTCCCACGAGGTAGGGAAAAATGTATGGCGCAGCTAGGCAAGTCGGGGACGCTTCCGGGAGTACAGATTGCAGCAGTTCCATTGCTGGTGAGGACAAAGTGTATCGCGCGTTTGAGACAGCAAGCAGCAGAGGGGGTAGAGAGCAATCCCGGCTTGGCGAAGCCCCAGTTGATAGTGCAAAGCAATCTTGGAGGGAATCGATAAGGAGGGCCGGAGGGATACCTTAACCAAAGCCTCAGCTTGAGGTAATTCCATGCAGCTTCATAGCAGGCAGAGTCATCTTGTGGCCACAGAGGCAATTCATCATTTCAAACCGCAGTCAATCAGTCGCTGGACAAGACTCGGAAGTGTTTACGTGCAGGGGCACATCCTTCGAGGGTGGGAAATGAATCCCGAGTTCTGTGTATGACACTCTCGCTTTGGGTTCGACTCTTTTGAGAGAGTATAAGCATCACAAGGTGTGGAAAGTGTATGGAAGCCCCTACTGACCGAAACGGTGTTTAGCTCTATCTTCCTATGATGTAGAAATAGAAGACTTTTCGAGACCCTTGAAAACCTGTCTTATTCGTGATGATCACAAAGCTGCTTAAAACCCTTTATTGATGTTCGGGTTAGTCAACCGCCAAAGCTGATATAAGCAAATATTTTATATCAATCCTGAGGAGAAAGCTCACTGATATCGAGATCAAATTCGGAAGGATGGAAGGTGTATGGGCATGGTCCTTGAGGAGACCAGATTTTCTGAGATTTGTTTGTGATTTCGACCGGACCAATTATGGTTGCCTACGTTCCCCTCCATAGGAGGAGCTCATGTCGCCGTAGTTCGGGCTTATCCCGAATAAAGAATGAACGTTGGAATTCAAGAATATGAGGACCTTTGAGGATTTTGAGAATTGCAAAACATGTCCTCTTGGAGTGTCGATGGGAGACACAGATGCGAAGCCCCAGTGGGACATTCACGGCAGGTGTTTGCGGAGGAGAAATGAAGTATGCTCACATGCAACGTCAAATGAACGGACGAAATTTGATCAATCTTCAATTGATGGTCCTTTGAGCCGGGATGAACTTGGCTCTGCTTCAAGCAATAATCTGTTTTATATTTCGACGGTATTGGAATGAAACTGCTATCCGGTAGTAACTGCGGCTGGGTTTCGGGATTTCGATCGGTCTTCGAGTGATTTGGGATATCATGACCTCTTAAGATGAGAGGTCGGCTAGGCTTTTTGCTGGCTGAACCTCTAAAGATGAGAGGTTTGGCTTTTGGGTAGGTGTTTGGGATTTCTAAGGTGAGGGAATCCATGATTGCATTTTCGCTGCCTCTAAGGATGAGAGGTCAATCTTGGCTTTGGTCAAGGCAAAGGTAAGGGTAATGGGATGGGAATGTCCTCTAAAATCGAGAGGACGGCCGAAATTGGTTGAGGTAGTGGTGAGGGACATCCGTGCTGTCTCTTTATTCACTCTGAGACTCCCTTTGAGTAACAACCGAATCTTCTGACTTTCGCTTCTGAGAGGATCACTGGGGACTAGGCTCTCTTTCTTATCTTTTCTTTTTTTTTCATTTTTTCTTTTTTTTTTTTTGTCTCTCTTTTTTTTTTTTTTTGAGAGGAGAATTTCAGATAGTTCCCAGGATGAATCATTGCTTTGCGTTCTTGAGCTTGGACACAGTCGATCTTCTTTTGCATCACGGGAGCCTCAAGGATAGTCCCTCTTCTTCTGGTGATGGCTAAACGGGTTTCAAATATGCCGATCTTGAAATGAAGGGATATTATTTAGTGAGGGTAAGGTGAAGGTTTTCCTAAGGGTGAAAGGTTTCAACCGCAAAGACCCTACCTGGATACTCTGAACGATATTGAGTCTTCGTTTGCTTGCTTGAGCTTACTTTGAGGAAGATCCGTGCAAATTCATCGAGCAACGAGATAGCGAAGACGACGGAAAGTATGCGAGCATATGGGAATCGAGGTGGGAAATTGGTAAGCCCCACTTTGGGAAGGATATCAGTCGATTTTCTCGCTCCGATCAATTTAAACATTAGCCATTTCAAAGCATTAGTCGGTGAGCAGCACAAGTGATCATTTGGAATAAGACCATTTCAATTGAGTGTAACGTAGGTATACTAGTGATGTCTCGAGTCTAGCAAGAAGAGAAACAAAGATTTTTATCACTGCAAAGCAAAATTGGTCCAACTTGGACTCGACAGACTCATGTCCGACAGTGGACATTCTAGACCCTACGAGGACTGATTGACTTCTTCAACATTGAGCATCGTTGCCATCGGTGCGGTGAGGACCCTTCTCGATCTCTTTGTCATTTATAGGTCGTCCTCCTTATCTTTAGCAAACTGAGCAAACCACCGGGCCTCCCGCTTGCGAGGAAAAATATCTTCAAGTGTAGCTCGCAACTCTTTGATGGACACACCTTTTACACTCTGCTGCTGACCCATGGGATATGAACTTTTAGATTCGTGGGCCATAGTCTTCTCTGCACCGAGCCTTTTGGATTCTGCATCAGATGGACGACTGCTCGGGCACTTGAACTGCTGCCGCCTCGGGAATGTGGACCAATCGAGCGCCGGGAACGGGAGCGCACACCCAATTTGCCGTAGCCTTGCAGAGGAGAGAGCGTGTATAAGGAGAAGGGTAGAGAATCTTGAGGAGGTACGAGAGAGGGAAGAATACGGAAGGAGACGGACTCGTGCAACACTTATTATTGTTCAAGTAGAAATCGGTGTTTTAAGTCCTAGAGACGGTTGGAAAAGGTTAATCCTTTATTTTACGCAATCTAGACCTCGGGAGAACCTATGGACACATCATCCACAAATACACTAAATGCGTTGTTTCACAATTAATAATAGGCGACAGTACCTAAACAAAACTGAAGCATTTATGGGACGGACGAGCAGCCCCAATTTCTGGAGAAATTTGGGCAGCATAACGGGTATTCCTGAAGAATTTCAAGGAAAAATCCGGCATGACCTCTCGTCGGTGCACGTTGACAAAGCGACATGATCTCTCGTTAGAACATGCCGTGGGAACGACATGTCCTCTCGTGAAACCATGTTGCGTTGGCAACATGCCCACACGTGCTAGGGTTTGGGGGAGGTACGAAAGCCTTTTAAAAATTTTGAAGCAATTCATTTTAGTGTATTTGAAAATGTCGTGTCAAAACCAACCGTTTTGGGTGAGGTTAAATGTGTGGCGCCACCTATAACGCACTAGGGGGTTAGGTTTGATTTCAGGCGCTCAAGCGTAGGCGAATTTCATGGCCGTCCGCGATGCCGTCAATCGCACCCGAGGGTTCTAGATCTACGTGATGTAGTGTGCGGGATGGCTATGTTCCTTTATTTGCGAAAATGATTTTTTTTTATTATTTTTTTTTATTTTTTTTAGAAAGAGAAAAAAAACAACACACACCCTCACACAGGATAAACAGGGAACAACAATCAATTGGGTCACGCTTGATCCAAGGGACTGCCCTCAAACCAGTCTTCTGAAGTTATGTTTAGTGGCCACCCTTTGTCGCGTGACACAGGACAACCAGAGACAAAGGTGTCGCACGACCTGGATGGTCACTGAACCAGCAGCTCTTCAATCATCAAATCAGCCCCTGTTTTACCATAGCCAGAACAACACACAAGTACTAATGCACAAGAAAGAATGGCCACAAGCACAAAGGGCTCACAAGTTCCATAATCAACAAGATGTATGAATCACAAATGATTATCAAATAATGCACACAAAATGGATGTATTGGATGTTTTGACTAAACAAAAGCTTGACCCACTCAACACTTGAAAAACAGGTTTTCAAGTGACATCCCCAGCGGAGTCGCCACTGAATGTGTGCTCGCCCGGATTTGGGTTTCCGGTTTAAATGAAAAGAAGGAGTCGCCACGCCGTTTTAAGAGGAAACATTGAAAACCTTTTGTTTAGAGAGAAAACATGAGTTCGGAGGTCAGGTTACGTGTTGGGAAGAACCGAGAGTTCACCCAACACGCCTCGTCCATAGACGAGTCTTTCAATCAAAAACATCCAAGTAAATCAAAAGTGTGTGCAAATATTGATAATAAACAAAGTGTGATAAAATGCATCTTATTAATTATGGAACGAGAATTACATATTGTGAGCCCATTATTTAGGGAGGCCACATCCCTGATACAAACAATCTAAAACAGATTACAAAGAAAAAAAAGGGTCTCTGCAGATGGGTCATGTATGTCGCATGACACATCGCACCAGTGACCACATGTGTCGCGTGACACAGGATCACTTGGAGACAAAGGTGTCGCGTGACACATATGAGCCATCTGCAGAAACTTAACAAGATGAGCACGAAATCAACAGAAAGCTATACAGATCTAATCATTTAACTAGATTACGAACGAAATACAGAAACGAAACTAAATCAACCCAGGGAGTGTGGATATGGGTAGATCCACACCCCCTTGGGGTTCAAACACCAAGTTCAATCAAATAATCAACAATATAGGCTCAATTGCACGAATTACTCAAATTAAACAGAGAGATTGCGATTGGGATTCAGTAATCCAGATAGCTAGGATCTGATTACTGAATCCAAACAAAATTAGATGCTAGAATTAATAGAAATTAAGCAAGAGAGAGAGAGAGATTGGGTTTAGGGAATCGTTACCCTTGTTGCTTCCACGAATTTTATATCTAGTTAGATATAGAACCCTTCAATTCTTCACTTCTGATCTGGAAGGACTGATGGAAGGGGTTCAATTGGTGTGGCTTGAGAATTGGGTTTGGAAGGGAGGAATTGGGTAGGTTGAAGGTAGGAGAGAGAGAGGTTTTTGTTTGGAGAGGTTCTTTACGCTGCAAATCCTGCAGAGTAACAGTAGGCTAAAGTTGGGATCCACTTATGAGAGGGGGAGGGTCTTATTTATAGGCTGCAGTTGGCTGCCTTAGTGTGTCGCACGACCTTACGCGTCCTCTTTCCATGCCTCAAGCTGTCGCATGACACAAGGTGGCTCAACCGCTTTTGGCGCCAAAAACCAGTTTCTGAAACATTCCGGGAAAATACCCAAAAGGTCCAACAGGTTTTATTCCCAAGGGGTCCTTTGGCATGAATAATGTACCGAAAGGTACTTCCTTCGCGGGAAACTCATGGAACGTTTCCGGAAGTCTCGGGATAGGCCGGGAATTTACCAAAACGCCCCTAAATGCAATTTTATTATATTAAAATGCATCTAAAAGGTTGCGAATTGGATTGGCGTAGTTACACTCCCGCCTCATGACCTGTACTGCATGACGACTCCGTGGCCGTTTGCAACTTAGGGTATTGACGTGATAGGGAAGATAGCCCCGACAGGAAGCAATTGGCATGAATTTGTGTTAGTAGCCATCGACTACTTCACCAAGTGGGTAGAGGCCAAGTCCTACAAGGTCCTCACTTCCAAGAAGGTGGCCCAGTTTATCAAGGAAAACATAATGTGTAGATACGGGGTGCCCAATGAGATCATTTCTGATAATGGGTCGCACTTTGAAGGAGACTGCGATAGGTTACTGTCAGAATTCAGAATCACTCGCCACAAGTCATCCCCATACAGACCTCAGACTAACGGAGCCGTGGAAGCTGCTAATAAGACGCTCGAACGGATCATCCGGAAAATGGCCACCCGTGGTCGTGACTGGCCCGAAAAGCTGCACCTAGCACTCTAGGGCTGCAGGACGTCTGTCAGAACAGCCACAGGAGAAACTCCTTTTGCCCTAACCTACGGGATGGAAGCAGTGTTACCAGTAGAGTTGGAAATCCCGTCATTAAGGGTCCTCCTGGAAAACAGTGTCAACGAAGTAGAATGGCTACGTAGCCGGCATGATGAGTTGGCCCTGCTCGACGAAAGAAGGCTAAAAGCCATGGAGCACACCCGAGCCTACCAGAGGCGAATGGCCCGAGCATTTGACAAAAAGGTGAAGGCCAGGGACATCAAAGAGGGTGACTTAGTATTGAAGGTGAAGCCCCCTACCAGAGACAACCCCTTGGGAAAATGGGAACCCGTTTGGATCGGCCCGTATGTGGTGCAGAAGATACTATCGGGAGGAGCCATGAAACTTGCAGACCTGGACGGCAATCCCTTTGTCCACCCAGTCAACGGTGATAAGCTCCGAAGGTACTATGTCTAATAAAAAAAAAGAAAAAAGAATTAAAAAAAAAATTTAGTGCAAAAAGAGTAATGCCCAGCTAGGCTGAAAACCCAAAAAGGGCGATCTAGGCAAAAAACAGAGCTGCACATAAAAAAAAGAAGAAAAAGAGAAAGTTCACCAGAATGAACTACGAAAACCTGAGCCCCTTAGTCTTTCTTGTAAAAGGGGAACGTAGGCAGCCATTTATGGTTCGATCTAAACAATAAAAAAGGGCGATTAAGTTTCCTTGAAATGCGTCCTAAACAATAATAAAGGATATTCAAATTTTCATAGAACGGGTCCTAATCAATAAGACATTTGAAATTTCCATGAAATTGTGTCTTGATTAATTTCTAAGATAATATCTCTTGTTCATTACATGTTAAAACTTCTTGATGAGTTCAAGCACGGTCTACTCTTGACTCTGCTAACCTGCTACAAAGATCTAAAATACTATAAAATGCCTAATAAACTACTGTGTTTGCAAAATGGCAATAAGGGAATCCTAAGAAAAGATCTGTCAGTCGTCATTCGCTGAGTCTTCTTTAGTCTTCTTCCCTTTACCTCGACCCCGTCGAGTTTTCTTTCTCTTCTTCTCTATGATGTCGGTCTCCCTCATTCCGATCTCCGGTATCCTCACTGGAGCCTCCATCAGACCTGTGTCAATAAGTGCCCTCTCTACTCGGGCACGAGTCCGCACTTCCTCCCTCTGAGCCTCAGTCAAGGGAACGACTTCAGAGAGCCTCTTATATCGAGCCTCCATATCTTTAATAAGGTCACCTGACTGGTTATGGTGACTCGCCTTAGCCTCAGTCTCCCTCAGAGTCCTACTCGAGTCACAGTCAGCTCCCAGTAAAGCCTGACGTCTCTCTCCCAAGATGACCTGAGTCGCTCCCATCTCCCTCTCGTACCAGTCCAAGTAGACAGTGGTCAAGATGGTACTCTTCCTGCTCCTGAAGATAGCCCTGGGTGGAAAAGCAATGTATTTCCAAGCCCTCGAGAAGAATGAGAAGCTGGCTGGATCCCTCATAGCTAATGGCACCACCTCCATGGTACGGATGTCCTCCCAATCACCCAACGACTCCTGTAAGGCCCCAAACTGCCTGGATACCAAGCAGGGTATGTAGAAGGATGACCAGCAGAACCCTGGAACCCTCACTATATAGGACTCTGAAATATCCTCCCGGGTCCGCAACCTCCGGTGAGGTACCCACCATGAATGTCCGAAGTGGATAGCCTAGCCATCATCAGCTCCCAATCATCTTGGCCCCGCCGCCTAGGCAAACCTCTCCAAGAAATCACCCAAGGGCACCGAGTTGGCAAAGCCCCGGCAAAGCCCCGAGCCTCTCGCAGCCCATAAAGTCAAGACACTGACTCCTGCACCTCATGAAATGGTCTCCTCTAGCCATCCTATCGATGCCATGAAGGGTCTCACCCAAAACCAGTGGGACAATGTCCTTCCCAGCCCTGCAATCTCTGACCATGTCCAAGAGACCGCCATGATAGATCCCCACGGACTCAAGAAAGGAATGAGCCGAGAATACGCAAAGGATAAAGGCATCCATAGCCACCATGGTCGTAGCCATATCCGGAGACCCAAACCTGCCCGGGATGTCAGAAAGGTCAATCCTGTCCGGAGTAATCATCATCCTCTCAGCCTCTCCCAGAGAAATCTGCAGAAAAGATGCCAACTTTGCCGCCACTAGCACGTCTTCGATTGACGGAATCAATATAGCCTCAATTTCTGGACCCCCAATCAAGGCTCGGAAGTCTTCATGCGTTGGGACAATCTCATTGTAAGAAAAGCAGTAAACGTGTCTCCGGACGTCCCAAAACCTTGCTGCTGCTCTCAAAAGGTCCCAATCGGGCGGGAGATCCTTCAAATGCCATAAAGACTTGATCTTGAATGAAGAATCAAACAACCCTTTGTGAGATTGAAAGTTATATCTCACCCAAGACTGAAGATCGGACAGAAAGCGATCCCTTTTCCCCCTTTGCAATCTAGCGGGCTTCTCCATTGTAAAATGATCAAAGATGGTGTCTTTAGGTCCAATATGTGCTGCGGGAACAGCTTGGGACAAGTCTAGGTTGAAAATGAAATGAAATGGCCAAGCCTTGGTTTTATTCTAAAAATAACCAAATTCCCGGATGCAACCGTGAGCCGCACGACATCATTTGCTCCAGAGACCAGACCGCACGGCCTCATTTGCCTGATGTAAAAGACAATCTGCAGCAACCAAGTTGCTGCCCTAAGGGAGTTTTCACCCCACTTTCTCAATGAAACCTGTCCCAAAGGCATGTCCAAAGACCATCCAAGCAGTTATATATCATTATATATCATTTTGGCCCAGTTTCAGCCCCAATTCCAAGCAAAAAACTGCCCCGAGGCTCAAGTAATATGCAAATTAATAAAGCATAAAATAGAAAAGTAAATAAAACAGTAGTATATTGTTTTCGCCCCATCGGCGTCCAAATAAAGCAAAAAATAAACAAAATGTGCATAAAACTTGTTCATTGTTTGTTTTTCTTCCTAAATCAACTCTAGAGACCTCCTAGGCCTCCGATCCTTCTTCATCGCTACTCAGCTCATAGACGCTAGCCTCCCTCATCAAGTCCTCCGTGTCACTCACGTCAGAAAGATGGACATTCTCGTGCTCGTACTCGGCCCATTTGCTCAGGGATGCCAGCATTGGGTCCTTGCCCCCGAGGAATGGCACTAGAAGAGTACTCCGAAGCCGAAGAGGTGGATGCCGTGCCCCCGACGTGCCTTCTCTTGCGCCCGGGATCCTGCACGTTTGCTGCGGCCTTTGAAGCATAGGACAGCTTCCTCAAAAGGGACCGGCACACGTCTTTCCAGCCCCTATTCTGCCTGACTAAGCTGTCATAAGTCCGAGCTGGAACCTGAGAAAAAAGTGAAGAAAATCTCAGAAAAATCTCAGAATTGCAAAAAAGCAAAGAAATCTGAAAGAAAAGGGAAAAGACCCTAAAAGTGTACTTACAGTGCTGTCCGGCGGCAGAGTATACTGAGGCTCCCTAGTGTCTGGGACAGGTATCCTGAACCTCCTCGGTACCCCATTCACTACGTAAGAAAGATGAGCAGGAGGGATCGGCGGATCAGAAGGCTCGGCCTCCCCATATCCCTGAGTGACAGCTAGCTTCACTAGCTTCTGCGGCGTCCTCCCCGCCGCTCCACAAACACAGCATATGGGGTATCCAGATCAAAATACTCCTCAGCGGCCACGCCTGCCTGATATCTCGCTATATCGTCCGCCGACCAATCCCGGGGCTGCAGCATCCGCGCTGGAGGATCATGAGGGGTAATGGCATCCAATGGAGGGACATGGCCATGCTGCCTAGAAAATCGATCCCCCAGATAGATGACATCACATGTCAGCTCGGTCAACCACCGCCTCTGCCTCGTCGCCTCCACGGCCTCTCCTAACAGAATCTCCGGGTACCTCCCCCAAGGATAAAAGCCCACTCCGTCATGCCCATCCCTGTTGATAACTGGCCTAACCATCTTGTAATCAAAGGTGATCCGGGTCTTCCCGGTGAACTTATCCCTCACATCTCCCCTCCAGCGGACCATAGCGGGAAAGATGGTAGCATCGCTCTGTTGGTTCCACGGAAAGAACCTGATCACCTCACAAAACCAGACCTGCATGTTCAAAACATCAAAAAGGTCATTTTCTCTCATAAAAGTCTCAAAGACAGAAAGTAAAAAAGAGAAAAGTGAGACTACCTCAAGAGCAAAGGAGAAACAATCCATGGAGGCAGCCTTGTTCCGGCTGTACATGTCCAGGGAGAAGTATAGCTCCGCCAATCCGGCCTCGCCCCAAGAGACCGTTCCAATCCCATCAACATCCTCCAGAGAGTCGAGGAGGCAAGTCATAGCCAGAGTCCTGCACTGGCAAAGATGGTGACCGACAAAGCATCAACCACACAAAGGCTCTAGCAAGCTGGGAGGCAGTCACCTCACTAGCAGCAAAGTCCCGCATGCAGTTCTGGACTGCCACCTCGACGTTCCTCATCTCCATTCCGAGCCCCTTGGGAATAAGCTCAAACACGACCAAAGCCCTGAACTCCTCCGCCGTGATATGGTTCCTCCAGGTCACAGGCCTCCCGGTGAACTGTAAGCCAGTGATGGCAGTGAAAACGGCAGGTGTAACCGTCAGCTCCCCCCAGCTAAGATGAAAGCTGTGGGTGGTGTCCCACCAGAACTCCGAGAGGGCCTGGACCAAGCCCTTGCTCTTCGAGGTAATGTGAATACCTCTGCCAATAGCCTCAATGAACAGATCAAGGCCGGTAGCCCTCACAAGCTGCTTGGGGTTCACCCCATTCTTCTCAAAATCAGGCATCCTCTGCCACAACCTCACTGCAATCTCGGAAGGCCCCCTAGACTTGTTCTCCTGTAGACAAGCACAGCAAAAGAAATGTGTCAGTCCTTCATCTCATTTCAAAAAAGCATGCATATATCCAAAAGTGCACATGTTTTCAAAAGAAAAGCATTCAATAAGATTTTTCTAGCATCCTTTGCATGGAAAACGTGTCTTTCATCACTTGAAACACATCGTGTCAAACACATTGCTCTTCTAAGCACAAAATCACAATTTTCAAAATTATTTGCACATAAGCATTAATTTTTTTTCTCAAAAATGGCATGCATGAATCCTTTTCATCGTCCAAAATCCCGTTTTCTCATCTATGACCTAGTTCTAGCACATGCAAGAACTCCGTCACCTCTTAGACAATTATCCTTCTTACTTTTTATTTTCGAAAAAAGTGGGTCATTCTCATTATTTTTGTCAAATAATTTGCACATGCATGTTCTTTCATCTTCTTAGCCTCATAGGTTAATCATCAAGATTTCAAAATCATCATCAAAAATCCTAGGAAAATTCGAGAAATTCCTAAAACTCGAGTCAAGCCCTAGAACTAATCAAAATCCAATCAAAATCGATGGAATTGAGCAAATTAAGAATGCTTACCCCAACCGATTGAGGATTTGTCGATTTGTGCTCCCTCCTATCCGGGTAGAGCTCCGATGGAGGCGTAAGGAAGTCATACTTCCTCTCCGTACGAACGAGTTCTTTCCTCCTCCTCCGAGCGGCCTCGGAGATGTTCCTCCTCGCTTGCTTTGGTATCGGATTCCCCTCCGGATCCATTCTAAATCAGTAGAGGCAAAGGGATGGAAGGATTTTCGAATTTTCTTCCTCTCTCCTCTCTCTCTTTCTCGACTGATGGGCGGCAATAATGCCCAGTCCCCGTTCAAATTTTGTTTTTAAATAATCTTTAAAAATCAAGCTTCTAGTCGTACGGCTTCTTTTGCCTCCCTCTCATGCCGGGCGGCTTCTTTCGCTATGAGCAGAAATTACCTCTTTGCCCCTGGACTTTCCACTTGGGCATATAATTCCTGTTATCCTTTAACTAGGATAACATCCTTTTCAGAAGATATCCCTTATCTCCTTATGCAAATGGACTTTCTTCCCCAGTCGCCTCCGTTACTTCCGTTATAACGGGATAACGCTAGGTGACAACCTCCGAATTGTCAGAACTCTAAACTTAAGCTACCTCTTTCACAGATAGTGAAGTACGCTCACGTTCTCCAAACTTTAGCTACCTCTATCACAGATTGAGAAGTACGCTCAAGTTCTCCAAAATTTAGCTACCTCTATCATGAATAGAGAAGTACGCTTAAGTTCTCCTAACTTAAGCTACCTCTATCACGAATAGAGAAGTACGCTCAAGTTCTCCAAACTTAAGCTACCTCTATCACAGATAGTGAAGTACGCTCAAGTTCTCTAAACTTTAGCTACCTCTGTCTCACAGATAGTGAAGTACGCTCAAGTTCTCAAACTTCAGCTACCTCTATCTCCTCGATAGTAACGTAAGCTCTAGTATCCAATCAGGTGACAACCTCCATTAATTGTCAATCAGGTGACAACCTCCATTAATTGTCAAAACTTCAAGGATCCTAGACATCGTTCCTAACCTATCTAGTGATGCTTGAACTACGACCAAGGCTTGATTCCTCCGGGATACGTAGGTAGCCTTTCATAAAAGGTCCAGCCATCCGACCGCAGTGGTCACCCTTTTGTCATTCATCACTCCTCAGTGATGAAGTAGCCCCTCATAAAGGTCCAGCCATCCGACCGCATTGGTCACCCTTTTGTCATTCATCACTCCTCAGTGGTGAAGTAGCCCCTCATAGAGGTCCAGCTATCCAACCACATCGGTCACTCCTAACATATCCCCAATAGGATCAATTGCTTGACCTCCTAGGTCACTTTCTCTTCTATTTCCCCGGCAAAAGACCAGTTTTCTCTCCGCCATTCCCCTGTGGATCTTTTCTGAACTACGGCCTGGATTGATTCCTCCGGGATACGTAGGTAGCCTTCCAGAGGTTCAGCCACTCGACCACCTTGGTCACCCAATCCGTCTCGGCATTCGTCAGATCGGATCCTTTTCTATCGACAACCCCACTCGCCCTGCAAGTGACGTTGCCGAGGGGCTTCTGTAAGTACCCAAATCTGGCTCATGCCTTCCAGTAAAGTTTCCCGGTAATTCCCCAGACTTTCCTAGAGTTCCGGAATTATTCCGAAACTGTTCCAAAACATCTAAGGGCTGAAGGGACTGCTTGGAGATTAAGAAACACGTTTTTCTTAATACCAAAAAACCTTCTAGAATTGCCACCTTGTATGATTCTAGAAACATGCTGAGTCACACAGGATAATGCCGCACGGCTGCATTAGCCAAGGACCTCTAGCCGCACGGCTTCATTAGCCTTATCCAGACTGCCTATAAATAGAGCCCTCCTCTTCCCATTTTAGACACCAACAACAAAGCAACCAAAGACGAAAATACACACAATACGCCATACTCAGAGATCAAGAGGTTGAAGAAAGCCAAGAAGCCACCTCCCTCCTCCTTGAAGCCTCCAAAGTTGGTCCTTCCACCAAGCAAGACCCAAAGAAGAAGAGGTCACCACCATTGGTAACCTCTCAATTCCTTACCTTGCATTATACTTGCTCTATGTGATTTAATTGCTCATTGCATTCATATATTGTCATTATCTTGCTTGGGACTTGGCATTTATCATTAAAGATCCTATCTTTATCATATCCTCTTCCCCCTTTTGCATCCCTTGCATGAAATAAGCATCATTTGCCATTAAAAATGTAATCTTTATATTCAAAGGTGCATCCTTTGCACCCAAAAATCTCTTTTTTATAAAAATGCCATCTTTATGCATCCTTTGCTCTTAAAAATGCAATCTTTACATCCAAAATGCATCATTTGCATATAAAAATCCTATCTTGCATCCTTTGCATCTAAAACCCATCTTTATGCATCCTTTGCATAAAAGATCATCTTTTTATCATCAAATTAGCATCCTTTGCATATTAGATACTATTTTTCACCATAAAAATGCATCCTTTGCATAAAATCATGTCTTTAATTAAAAAGCATCCTTTGTAATCAAAAGCATCCTTTGCAACCCAAAAATGTCATCTTTTCACTAAAAATGTCATTTTTACATGCATTCCCCCATGTCCCCATTAGCAACCTTCGGAACGGACCGGTGTAAAGATCCTATCTTTACATCATTTCTTCCATTAAAGGTGCCACAATCTCTTTAGAAAGGGATAAACCTTGAACCTATATCTCCGATTATCACTTAAGACGAGCATGAAGCATCTATATAAGCTCAATCGTCTTAAGGTGTAGGATTGATGGGCTAAGGTCACTCCTTTCCTAAACAACCTCATTTTGGACTATAAAAGAGAGTCTTTCTCTCGATCACGCAAGTCCCGAGGTTAAAAAGCGATGATCACAAGTCTAAGATGAGGACGGGATCAAAATCCCGAATACATAAAATCCAAGAAATTCCGAGCGACAACCAACTAAATGGTTTGTACGTCCGGAAGACAACTTGGGACGTTCCCCCTTTTTTTATTCAAACACATGCACACAAGAAAGCACGCAAGCAAGCACGATAAACAGAATCTAGGGAGACTTGCTACGGTAAGGCACCTTGGGTGAACGACGATCCGTTCTTCCCAAGGGGTAACTTAACCTCCGAACCCATAAAAACCTTTTTTTCAAAGTTTTGAGGAAATCAAAATGGCGTGGCGACTCCGTTTTTTCAAATTAAACCGGATGTTTTCAAACTCGCGTGAATCCAACAAAAACTAAATTTGGGCACACATTCACAAAGGCATACCCAACCCCACGTGCTTCACGTGTGACCAAAATGTGCCTAGGATTAGGGTCGTGACACTCACTCCCCCTTAAATAAAATTTGTCCCGAATTTGGACTTCACTTACCTGAATGATCAAACAACTCAGGATACTTCTGCCTCATCTCAAATTCCAATTCCCAAGTGGCTTCCTCAATGGTGTGATTCTTCCAAAGAACTTTCATCACGGGAATACTCTTGGTACGCAATTCCCGGACCTGCCTCTCCAGAATCCACAAAGGTACCTCCACATAGGTCATATCTGCCTGAACATCCTCATGAGGAGAACTCAACACATGAGAGGAATCATAGCAGTACTTCCTCAATATGGACACATGAAACACATCATGGAGAGAAGAAAGAGATGGTGGTAAATCCAAACGATAGGCTAACTCACCTACCTTCTCTAACACCTCAAAGGGACCAACAAACCTAGGAGCCAATTTTCCTTTGTTACCAAACCTTTTGATCCCCGTTCTAGGTGAGATCTTCAAGAACACAAAATCACCAACCTGAAAGGATAACTCCCTTCTTCTAATGTCGGCATAGCTCTTCTGGCGACTATGAGCTGTCCTCAATCTGTCACGGATCACTTTGATCTTCTCAGTTGAGTCTCTAACCAAATTTGGACCCCAAAGTCTAGCCTCACCAACCTCGTCCCAACACATTGGGGACCTACATTTTCTCCCATACAGTGCCTCATATGGTGCCATCTCAATGCTGGATTGGTAGCTATTGTTGTAGGTAAATTCCACTAAAGGCAAATGGTCTTCCCAATATAACTGGAAGTCCATCACACAAGCCCGTAACATATCCTCCAAAATCTGAATGGTCCTCTCTGTCTGCCCATCAGTCTGAGGATGAAATGTTGTACTGAAACTCAACTTAGACCCCAAGGCTTCATGCAAAATCCTCCAAAACCGCGAGGTGAATCTCGAATCCCTATCAGATACAATATTGACAGGTACTCCATGCAATCTCACAATCTCCCGGATATACAACTGGGCCAATCTCTACAATGAATACTTGGTTGAAAGTGGAAGAAAATGAGCTGATTTGGTCAGTCTATCCACAATCACCCATATAGCATCCATCTTCCTTGGAATAGGAGGCAATCCAATCACAAAATCCATAGAAATTCCCTCCCACTTCCATTCGGGAATATCCAAAGGTTGAAGCAATCCTGCTGGCCTCTGATGTTCTGCTTTGATCTATTGGCAAGTTAGACACTTTGACATGAATTCTGTAATTTTCTTTTTCATGCCATTCCACCAGTAACCCCTTTTCAAATCCTGATACATTTTGGTGCTTCCTGGATGAATAGTAAATCGGGACTTATGGTCATCCTCTAATACCTGCCTTTTGATTTCTGGGGAAGAAGGTACACAAATCCTGCCTTTGAAGGTGAGAATTTCATCCCTGTTCAATGAAAACTCCCCAGACTTTCCATCTTGCAATTTTTCCCTGATTTTCTGCAATTCCATGTCATTCAATTGAGCTTCCTTAAGATCTCCATATAGAGTAGGAATAGCTCTGACATTAGCAAACAACATATCACCTTTCAATTCCCGAGATATCAAGGACGATAGATGGGCCTTACGGCTAATAGCATCAGCTACCACATTGGCCTTCCCGAGATGATAAGAAATAACACAATCATAGTCTTTCAGAAGCTCCAACCATCGCCTCTGTCTGTTGTTCAGTTCCTTCTGGGTAAACAAGTACTTCAGGCTCTTGTGATCTGTAAATATCTCAAATTTTGCCCCATACAAGTAGTGCTTTCACTTATGCAATGCAAACACAATAGCTGCTAACTCCATATCGTGGGTAGGATAATTTTTCTCCGCTGGTGATAACTTCCTCGAAGCATACGCAATTACCTTCCCATTTTGCATAAGAACACAACCCAAACCCTCTTTAGAGGCATCACTGAATATAACAAAGTTCTCACAACCCTCTGAAAGTGTAAGAATAGGAGTTGAAGTCAATCGCTTCTTCAGTTCAGTAAAACCAGCTTCACACTTTCGATCCCAAATAAATGGTACATCCTTCCTAGTCAATCTGGTCAACGGAGTTGCAATCCTCGAAAATCCCTCAATAAATCTTTGATAGTACCCCGCTAACCCAAGGAAACTACGAACCTCTGTCACTGTAGAAGGTTTTTTCCAGTTGACTAAGGCATCAATCTTTGAAGGATCTACTGCAATCCCACTACTGGATACCACATGATCCAGAAAAGAAATTTGTTCCAGCCAAAACTCACATTTGCTGAACTTTGCAAACAACTGTTTCTCCCGAAGCACGTATAACACTATTCTCAGGTGCCTCTCGTGATCTTCCCTGGATTTTGAATATACCAGGATATCATCAATAAACACAACAACAAAACTATCAAGATACGACTTAAAGATCCTGTTCATCATATCCATAAAGACTGTCGGTGCATTGGTCAACCCAAATGGCATAACAAGAAATTCATAATGCCCGTACCTTGTTCTGAAAGCTGTTTTAGAAACATCATCTGGCTTAATTTTCAACTGATGGTATCCGCTACATAAATCCAACTTAGAATAGATAACGGAACCTTGGAGTTGATCAAAAAAATCATCAATGTGAGGAAGAGGATATTTGTTCTTAATTGTAGCTTGATTCAGTAGTCTGTAATCAATGCACAACCGCAAAGTACCATCCTTCTTCCTAACAAACAACACTGGTGCTCCCCAGGGTGACACACTGGGATGGATAAAACCTCTGTCTAACAACTCCTGCAACTGAATTTTCAACTCTTTTAACTCAGCTAGAGCCATTCTGTAGGGTGCTTTAGAAATTGGTGAAGTACCCGGCAATAAATCAATGCAAAATTCCACCTCCCTATCAGGAGGCATACTGTACTCAGTTGAGAATACATCACTGAACTTATTCACAACTGGAACACAAGATAAATCAGGAGACTTCTTACCAGAGTCTACCACATATGCCAAGTAACCCTCACACCCCTTAGATAACAACTTCCTAGCCTTTATAGCAGATATAACATGAATGCCAAATAAAGACTTATAAGCATCAAAGACAAATACAGGCACATCAGGCATAGAAAAGGTGACTCGCTTTCTGCGACAGTCCACCAAGGCATGACAAGAACTCAACCAGTCTATGCCTAAAATAACATTAAAATCTTGGATTGGTAACTCCACCAAATCCACTGGCAATACATGCCCACATATAATCACCTCACAGCCATGATAGATCAAAAAGAGGCGCTCTCCCACAGGAGTAGAAACCTCTAACACATAAGGTAACAAAATAGGCAACTTATGCAATGTAAATGCAAAATGAGATGCCACAAATGAATGAGACGATCCAAGGTCGATAAGAATACGAGCCCTGACCCCTGAGACAGGGACAATACCTCTAATAACCGCAGTGGGATCTACTGCGCCTCTATCCAAAGCAAAGACTCTACCTTGGACTTTCTCTTTGGATTTCCCCTCAACATCTCTCTTTACCCCACCTTTGGGCTGATCACCTTGTGGTTTACGACCCGTAGCTTGACCCTTTTTGAACTTAGGACAATCCTTTTTGAAATGCCCCATCTCACCACAACTCATACACTTGCCCTGCTTACTCCAACAGCTATCTTCTGAGTGTCCCACTTTCTTACACCAATTATAAACAGTGCTAAACTTGCTTGAAACAGGTTGAGTAGAAACTGTAAATGTTCCTCCCTTAGCCACTCCAGAAGTTGAAGACTTAGGCTGATTCTTGCTCTGACTTGAACTCTGGCCTAAAAACTTAGTCTTGCTTCCACTACCCTCAGATTTACCCCTATGCTCCTCGATGTCATTCTCAATTCTGTAGGCCATGTTAACTGACGCCTGGTAATTAAGAAAATCGTGAGTCAACAACTGCTTCTTGAACTCCAACCTGAGTCCCTTGACAAACCTGTAAACCCTCCTGCTCTCATCTGGTACAAGATGTGGACAATATCTGGCTAACTCTGTAAATTTGGCAGAATACTGAGATATTGTCATTGCCCCCTGCTCAAGCTTCAGGAACTCCACCTCTTTCTTGTCTTTGGTAATCACAAGAATGAAGTGCTCCTTGAATTTCCCAACAAAGTTCTCCCAAGTCTGGGGCGTATGATCCCGCTCCCAGCTTTCCTTAAGGATTTGCCACCAATGCTCAGCAGGACCCTCTAGCTTAAACACTGTACATCTAACCTTTTCTTCATATGTGCTCTCCATTGCAACAAAGATTTTAGTCATGGCCTCCAATCATCTCTCAGCTATCAGTGGATCTGGATCTCCGTTGAAGCTTGGTGGAGACAATTTGATAAACTTCTCTAACCCCTGTGTCGGCCTTGCCTCAGGTTGCTGCTGTGCTCTACCCTGAGCTGCCATATTCTGGAGGAATACCCGAAACATAGCCATCATCTCGGCATTCTGATCTCCCCCAGCACCCTGATCACCAATGTTCCCCTGTTCCCTCTGCTGGTCACCACTAGTCCCAGCCATTACAATGATCCCTGCATTAAACACTCGACGTCAGATATCACACACTCCCCCTTAGACTAGACATCTACCCTTGACTTCTAGCCAAAGCTCTGATACCAACTGTGGGCTCCTCCCAACTCCCGAGACCTATAAACTCGTGTCCCAGAATGGAGAGTCCCAAAATACCATTTAAAAAAAAACTTTTCTTTATTTTAACTTGAAAAGTATACAACTTATTTTTAAAATAATTTCAAAATAACCTCTCAACACGGAGGCGATGTAAACACCTGTTTAAACCAAACACAACCTTTTTGTACAACTGGAAAGCTTACAAAAGCCAACCATACAACAATCAAACTCAAGTTAAATTACAACACAATCCAACTGAAAACATGTTATGAAAGTTTTATGTACAAAACCTTTTCCCAAAAGAATGACAACCAACAATCCCAACTCCCCAATACAACACATACCCCGACAACCAAAAGATGTCCAAACTCCTGCCCCGGCCTCACTGGTCCGATCTTCCTGTCTCAGCGGGATCTAAAACAATAAAGGGAGAAGGGGTGAGATAAAATCTCAGCAAGCTATTATGTATGCAACAATATGCCATACAAGATGCAACACATAAACATGTTGCTCCTTGCAAAAACACCAAACAGGTTGCTCAATCACATTGGGAAAATAGTAAACACGTTACGTTACCTTTCTCTTTACCTTTTCCCCATCTGGGTCATATGTAGTACTACGGTGGGAGTTATACTTATACTCCACTCATTTGGTGAACTGCTAGTGCACATTCACTTCTTATATGACCCCTTATAGAGATCCATATAAGCTGCCTCGCTATCTTGTGGCATAGCTGCACATATCCACAGAAGCTGAACCCCTCAATCCGTGGCCACAGAAGGGGGTGAACGGTACAAGTATAAGGACATCCAATCACTCTATGAAATATCTTCTTATAAGTGGTTGCATTCCCTATACCCCCGAAGATCAACTGGTATACCATAATCAAGCACATCACAGATACTTGAAAGTAAGTCCACCCAATGGGAAATCACATATATATATAACATGGTACTGCAACTCATGTTAAACAGTTGAAACAGTGCAACACGTGTTTAACACTATGTGCACAATTAACTATGAATATGTAAATACTTATGGCACAATGTATCTCACATAAGTCCTACACATTCACTACACAATGTATAAACCAGTAACAGGGTGTTACCACTCATGTCCAAACCAAGTAAATAGTGCACAACACATTTTAGGCACTATAGGAACAAATAACCCTACTTAGGTCATCACATAAGTCTACAATATCATATAAGTAACCCTACTCGTTCGCAATACAATATTAAACACCTTCTCTTAAGGTTCCAAGTTCATTTACCAAGTTTTATAAACTTTGGTTCAAGTTGTACAATTGCCTCCCCAAGCATTTTCAAGACAATATTTAAAGACCTTCCCATTATCCAATTGGACCATTTTAAGTTCCACATTATTGTACTAAAGTTTTACTAGAATCCTAGTTAAAGATTGGATCAATACATATCCATTAAACTAGGTTCACAAAGCTCCAAACATTGCTTAAGCACTGCAGGGTAGGGCACGACTCGTGCCCTAGGGCACGACTCGTGCCCTTTGAACCCCCACCAGATACACTCGTGCAGGTATGAGTCATGACTTAGTATATCTTCAAGGCACGACTGAGTCATGACTCGTGCCTCTGGGCACGACTCGTGCCCTTGCCCAGAATCTGATGTTCTTCAGCAACATCAGCAGCAACAACAACAACAACACTCCTAGTTCCATTCAGCCACTGCAAGGTCAATTTACAACAGTCTCTACACATGTTTTAGACTATAATATACTCCCTTCATGATGAATAACACATCTATAACAACTCTAGCACCTTTAAATTCTCAACCCTTGGCAAGAACTCAAAGTATTGAACCAACTCTTTGCTTTCCAATTCAAACACCAAGAACGAGGATTCCAACCTTCACCAAACTGGTTCCTAACATCATAAGAGCATCATTAAACATATTATGAATAGGTATAACAATGAACCATAACAACTTACCAACTTTTACCAAAATCAAAGGAAGATATAATCGGACAAACTTGCTCTATTCACCTCCCTTAGCACAAATTCAAAGTTGGAATCAACAACAACTTAAAGACTGAATTTCTAAAATTTTTAGAAGTTAAAATAGGGTTTGGAAACTTTCTTGGCTGAGAGAAGAGAGTAGAAGACTGAGGAACGTATTATGCTTCTTGAAGAGGCTTTACAAAAGATATATATAAAACAATTACAATCAAGCTCCTTAAAGATTGAAAATCCACAAAACACTACCTTAAACTTATAGTTACACCTAAGCACCTTAACACTTTTCATAACACTTTCAATCAAAATTCAGGTGTTACCAATTAACTACACAAATTTCTTTATTTAGACATTATATGATTAAATCAAGTTATAACATCTAAAATCACATAGTTCATCAAAAATGCCAAAATGAACATGTAAGCAAATCAAATGCTAACAAACCAAGGATGATATGCAAGGCATACCCAACCCCACGTGCTTCACGTGTGATCAAAATGTGCCTAGGATTAGGGTCGTGACACATTCATAGATTCCTTCACATGATCAATGCAAATAGCTTTTTTTTGGTGAAAGACGTGAAGGGATCCCAAAGGTCAAACAAACCGGTCTAAGGAGTGTCTTAAGATGCCTATCATGATGCATGAGGTTGATGAAGGCTAAAAGGATTAGGTTCCCCACAATATGATGGTCTTATAGGAGCGAACCGCGGATTGGGGTGCACCAACTTCGGAGAGACCCATGACATAGGTAACCAACATCCGTCCTTAGTGTGGGTCCCCGGGTTTAAATAGGGTAATGTAGTGCAATGACAGTTAATCATGAGTGCACGTGTGTGAGAGTCAATCTAGGTTATAGAAATTGAACTTTTTTTTTGAAATCGAAGGAAAACAAATAATGATCGCACCAAGTGGTTTCATACCTTTCTCCCAATTCAGGAAGAGAGAGAGAGAGAGAGAGAGAGAGAGAGAGAGATAATTAATTTTAATTATAATTCCCGAGTCAACCAATGACCGATATTCAATTAAAAAACCAATCACAAACATTCATTCATACAACATTTAATAATAAATTCCTGCAAAAGAGAGTTTATACAATAAGATTTATGATTGATGATGATATTATCATCAATAGAAAGGTCCTATGATGATGAAACTCTGCACAAAAATGAATTTGGGATTCCCCTTACGTGTTCTAATCAAGTTTTTCGGCTCCGCTTACGAATGAGAAAAATCAGAAAATCAAACTGATCTGTTAGATTGTCTCGTGCGAGACGCCAGTTAAATATTCACAATTTTACAATATATTTTTTTTGCAAAAAATAAGAGTAATTAAGATAAATCCTAGATCATGCAAGTCTAACCCTCTTTAAATTTATATTCCCAGCAAAGTCGCCACTATGAGAATGCGGGTGCAACATCCTCTTTTTATTTGTTTTGTTTTTATTCAAGTCATCACCTATATTATTTAATGGAAATATAGAAAAATCATATTTGATTTAGATTCATAGGTCTGGGGTTAAGTTATAGGATTGGAAGGTGAAGGAGAACCAATTTTACCCAATCTTATGTCTAGTCTTGCTTACAGGATGTAAATGAATTACTCTTATGATCGAATTTAAGCAAATAACAAGTTTAATTAGCTTTGTTAATTGGAATGTCGGATTATATGTTTCTAGATCGCCTTCATGAATTGAAGGGACTCTAGGCTCATCTTTTTTTATGGCGATTTACACAATTTTAAGTCAAATAGAGAGGTCGAGAAAATAACGAAAGTCAAAGGATGTTTACCTTGAACGAGATCTTGATTTCTTCAATTGATATCCTAGTCAAAGGCTTGGATCTTGGTGTTTAAACTTAATCAAAGTTTATGCACGAATTTAGGGAGTTATGAGAGTTGTTTTATTAGTTCCCTCAGGGAGAGAACGTGTAAAACGTGTCTAAAACGTGTACCTCTAATATCAAGAAATTATCTTGTATTTATAGGGTTATAAGAATTGGTTACCAAGTTTAGGAATCTAAATAAGGTATGAGATCATCCTAGAAACGTACATGGATGTCAATCAGTAATTTCTCGAATCAAGAAGAGTTAATGTTAAGGAAGAAACCGTCTTCGAAAAGGAAAGAAAATCAACATTTCTAACGGAGTTGTCACGTACGAGACAACTAGTTACTTTTGACTATTTTTGTCCCTCTTTGATCATTCGTCAGTTAGTTAATTTCAAACTAACGGAGTCAATCAAAAATTTAACAAAACGTGACGAAATTGCAGGTGTCATTCCTAAAATCAAAAGGTGAGACTAGAGTATAATAATCATATATAATGTGTTAAAAATGGGGTGTTTACAGGATTAAAAATTAAACATTAATTCCCAAACAAACAAATGTTTCAATAAGGTTTAATATCAAGAGGTGACAAACAAACAATTAACCTATTTAGATCAACTAATCATACCCGGATATAGTTAATCCATCGACAACATTCGCAATGGCTATGCAAAGCAAGACACAAAATTAGATCTTTTTTCATAAGCCAACAATAATTGATCTAGGATTTACTATTAAATCATAGGAATCAATAAATGCTACCTACAATTCATAAATAAAAAAAATAAAATTAGAACATCGTATATTGATGAACCATGATCAAATTTGTAAAAAAAAAACTTATGAAACGATGATTGTAAAATAAAATGATCTCTTTTCAAAACCCTAAATTTGGAGTATATAAATGTTTGCTCCAAAACTAGGTTAGGATTTTCTGCAGAAGTTGTATGTAAGGTCTAATTTTGCTGTTCAATATCAGTTGGAGGCTGACATTCGAGCCTTAGTTCAAACAAACGATATGGGTATTGAAGAATTCTACAACAAAATGACTGATCTTTGGGATCGGTTAGGCAACCGAGTCTGGCCGAATTGCGAGCTTTTGCTCCTTACATCACTCGTAGGGAAGAACAGAGGTTGGTGCAATTTCTAATGGCTCTTCGTCCTGAGTTTGAGCTAATGCGTGGGTCGATTTTACATCGTACGCCACTGCCTTCTGTTGATTCTGTAGTTCATGAGTTACTTGCTGAGGAAACTCGTCTTAACACTTGTACTGGTAAGGTCACCCACATTCCAAAGAACCTCTCGTGCTTGCCGCTCCTCAAACTACCGACTCTTCTCGCTTCGTCGTCAATTCGAATAGATCTTCGCAGAATCGGAGTGTGTGGAATCCTAGTATGAATGTTCAGGAATGTGCTTATTGTAAGGAGATGGGTCACCGGAAAAACCAATGCCCAAAATTGCTTTGGAAAGAAATCGCCAAGGTGGTCAAACAAGAGGAGGTCGGGCACCTCGGCCTCAATATCGTTACGGTAGAGGTCGTGGAAATTTCTCGAGTGGAGGACCACGAGTCAATTTTCGTCCTACTACTCTGTTGCTTTTGTGCCTCATTCGTATCGGCTGTTGGAGACATGCCTATCGGTCAAGAGACATCCTTGATCGGTTTCAGTTTCTAGCTACTCGGTTCTCGCCTCGGTCTCATGCTATGTCTGTCTCTTCTCCCGGTACTTGAGTTTGTCTCATCCTTGGCTCTTAGATTCGGAGCTTCTCACCATATGTCTCCTCATTTGTCCTCCTTCATATCTATGTCTCCTCATGTTTAAACTATGCAGCCTCAACCGCAGATGGTACTCCTATGCCTTTGATAGGAATTGGTAATGTTCGGTCATCAAATATTTTTTACGCCGAGATGTTTATTGTATTCCCAAATTAACCATGAACCTTACTTACGTTGGTCAATTATGTGATTACGGTCATTCTGTTCATTTCTTTCCTACTACTTGTCATATACGTGGATCTAAAATCCAAGAAGGAGATTGGGACAGGCCATAGAGAAAAAGGGGGACTTTATATTCTCGGATAGGCCGCACCATGCTAGTCATGTGGTCGCCACAGGTGTCGACCTATCCAAATTTCATTTGACTTCATCATCTTCTAAATTTGTATTATGGCATTCTAGACTTGGTCATATTTACGGACCTCGACTTAGATTTTTGGTTTCTAGTGGTGTTTTAGGGGATTTGAAGTCTCATGATATTTCGATTGTAGTGGATGTAAACTTGGAAAATTTTACGCCTTGCCTTTTAATCTAAGTGATTCTAAGTCTTTTGCACCTTTTGATTTGGTTCATTCGATGTTTGGGGACACCTTTGTTCCCACAAAAGGGGGTCTCGCTATTATGTGTCTTTCATTGATGATTATACTCGTTATTGTTGGGTTTATCTTATGAAACATCGTTCGGAATTTTTAGATATATACACTGCTTTTCAATCTTATGTTAAGACTCAACATTCTTACGTTGTCAAGTGCTTTCGTTCGATTTGGGTGGGGAATATACGTCTAAAAATCTTTCGATTTATTTGTTTCGATGGGACCGTACATGAATCCTCTTGCACCGACACCCTGAACAAAATGGTGTAGCCGAAAGAAAACATCGTCACATTGTAGAAACCGCTCGTTCTATGCTCTTGTCTGCTAGTGTCCCTAGTGAATTTTGGGGAGAAGCAATCCTTCTTTGCTTGTTCACTTGATTAATAGGATTCCCATGACTCATAATTCGGTATTTCTCCCTATGAGAAGTTATTTGGTCATACCCCTGACTATTCAAACTTGAGAGTTTTTGGATCTACTTGTTTTGTTCTTAAGCCTAGTGTTGAACGCACTAAGTTGTCTTCTCGTTGTGCCGTATGTGTTTTTCTTGGTTATAGTGAGACTCAAAAAGGTTTTCGTTGTTATGATCCATCTACTAGAAAACTGTATGTTGCTCGTCATGTTGTCTTCATTGAGCATATTCCTTTCTTCTCCATTCCCTCAGTCTCTCATAATATGACTCAATCTGATCTTTCTCGCATTGATCCTTTTCATATTGATGAAAATCATATAGAGTTGTCTTCTAGTGCTATTACAAATCAGGAAAATGGTGATCTTGATGATGGTCCTCCCCTCATGGCTTCCCAAGATCCTCTAGTGATTGCAGATCATCCTCCAGATCCTCCTATTCGGCCTCCTTCTGATCGTATCCGTAAGTCTACTAAATTACCTGATTTTGCTTATTCATGTTACTCGCCTTCCTTCACTGCCTTTTTATCTTCTATTCATCATTTGTGTGAGCCTTCATCTTATGTTGAGGCATCTAGAGATCCTCTTTGGCAGCAGGCTATGACTGAGGAGCTTACTGCTTTAGCTAGAAGTCACACTTGGGATCTTGTCTCCTTGCCAGCGGGAAAGAAACCAATTGGGTCTCATTGGGTCTATAAAATCAAAACAAAGTCTGATGGGTCTATTGAACGATATAAGGCACGTTTGGTTGCGAGAGGGTTCTCTCAACAGTATGGTATGGATTATGATGAGACTTTTGCTCCCGTTGCCAAAATGACAACTGTTAGAGTCCTCCTAGCAGTTGCATCTGTTCGTCATTGGCATATCTCTCAATTGGATGTTAAAAATGCTTTTCTGAACGGGGATCTTAAAGAGGAGGTCTATATGACTCCTCCCCCTGGTGTTTCCCATGATGTTGGACAGGTTTGTAAGCTCAATAGAGCGCTTTATGGGCTCAAACAAGCTCCTAGAGCTTGGTTTGAGAAGTTTTCTAGAGTGATTGTCTCTCTTGGTTACTCTTCTAGTCATCATGATCCTGCATTGTTTGTCAGTTCTTCCTCTGCTGGCCGTGTGTTGCTTTTGTTATATGTTGATGATATGATTATTACGGGTGATGATGTTGATGGTATTGCAGTTTTGAAAAATACTTTAGCTCGGGAGTTTGACATGAAGGATTTGGGATCATTAAAGTATTTTCTTGGTATTGAGATAGCATCTTCTCCAAAAGGTTATCTTCTTTCTCAATCTAAGTATACTACTGATATTATAGAGCGTGCTAGCCGACAGATACTAAGATTGTTGATTCTCCTCTTGAAGTTAATGCTCGTTATTCTCCTACTGATGGAACTCCTCTAGCTGATCCCACTTTGTATCGTACTATTGTTGGCAGTTTAGTTTATCTTACCATCACTCGTCCTGATATTTCTCATGCTGTTCACATTGTCAGTCAGTTTGTTATTTCTCCTACTTCAGTTCACTGGGCTGCTGTTGTTCGTATTCTTCGCTACCTTAGAGGAACTCTTTGCCAGAGTTTGTTGTTTCCTTCTACCTCTTCCTTAGACCTTTATGCCTTCTCTGATGCTGATTGGGCTGGTAACTCAACAGACCGTAAATCAACTACAGGCTTTTGTATCTTTCTTGGGGATTCTCTTATATCTTGGAAGAGCAAGAAACAAGATGTTGTTTCTCGTTCTTCAACTGAGGCAGAGTATCGTGCTATGGCTTCTACCACTTGTGAGATTGTTTGGTTACGATGGTTACTTGCTGATATGGGAGTATATTGTACCTCTCCGACACCTCTTCACTGCGACAACAAGAGTGCCATTCAAATTGCTCATAATTCTGTGTTTCATGAGCGTACAAAACACATTGAGATTGATTGTCATATTACTCGACACCATTATGAGCATGGAACCATCTCCTTGCCTTTTGTCTCCTCCAAGAATCAGCTTGCGGACTTCTTCACTAAAGCTCACACTGTTGATCGTCATCGTTTCTTTGTCGGCAAACTCTCAATGCTTCTTGCTGCATCATCGTGAGTTTGAGGGAGGGTGTTAAATATTATGTTATATTTAATCTTAGCCTTTAAGGGTAGTTTTGTCTTTTTCCTTGTGTGTCTTAGCTTAGGGCAAGTCCTTAAGACTCCCCTCCTTGTATCTTTTCCAACACTTTTGATATTCCTAAAACTTTTGTTCTTCTTTCTCTTTAATGGCTTTATCACCTCCGTCTCATGTAATTGCAAACTAACTTTTGGGTATGGGAATTAAAGAAAAGTGATGTAAAAAAGAGAAAAAGTTAAATGTTGTGAGTATGAAAAATTAAATAGGAGAGAGAATGAGTGGGAGGAATAGTGAGGAGAGAGAATGTTGTGAGTGTAAAAGTGAAGTAGGAGAGAGAATGAGTGGATGAAATAGTGAATATTCTTTGCCATTTTGAGAAGTTTACATTTACGTGGGACAGACAAAAATAGAAATAAGTTTGCATTTACGTGAAACGGAGGGAGTATTTCTCTATATTTTAAGGTCAGCAAAACTATAAAATTTGCCATCATACTTTGGATTTACCTACGTATTTGCCATTGTACCTTTTTTCATCAATTTTGTGATCGTACTATTATGAGTTTTGCCGTCATTTTCTTCTTTTACCCAAACGGATGTTAGAAACTTAACGAATATGTTAATTCTTAACAAAATATTATAACCATAATGAAAAAATAAAATTTTTAACAAAGCATTACAAATATGAAATATTTTTACAACTAAAAATATTTTTTGAAAATTTAAAAATATTTGGTAAATATAATATTTTTTAAGTAAATGTTTTAATATCATTTATAAAAATTAATATTATTCAATAATATATTTTTTGATCTAAAAAAATAATAATATATGTTTAAAAAAACATTATTTATAATAAATTATTAAAAAATACCCCCAATGTTTTTTAGAACCAATGTTTGAGTATATATAGCAACAAAATGAAAACTTAGTTATGTCGATTGTTTCTCAAAGCCTGAATACCCTACAAGGGAGTGATATCAATTTTTAACATTAAAAAATAATAATAATATTTTACATACAATTCTATTTTTATTTAAATTCCAATATCACTATAATAATAGTATTTAAATAATTATTTTTAAACATTAAATATTTTTATTTTTTTGTAATAAATAATATATATTTAAAATATATCTTGATAATTATTTTTCAAAAAAATAAAAATCTTAATTTTCAAAAATGATATTAAAAATAATTATTTTAAAATATTTTTTTCAAGATATATTTTAAAAAATCTTTACAATATTCAATGTCTTTGTTAAAATTTTAACATTTTCATTATGGTTTATAATATTTCATTTTTTAAAAATTTTTGTTATGTTTCTAACATCCTTTTGAATAAAGGAAGAAAATGACGGCAAAACTCATAGTACAATGACAAAATTGACGAAAATGAAGTATAACGACAAATCTGCAGGTGAACCCTGGTGGTGGATTTTATAGTTTTGCCTTTCTAGAAAAATTAATTAGTAAGTCCTCTTACACTCTAAAATTCCTCATTAGTCCGTAATTTCCACAAAAAATGCATTTTTTTCACTATTTTTTTAAGCAACACTAAAACCCATTAACTAACCAAAACTCAAGTATTTTGCATGGTTAAGGCCATCAAATTATCCATCATGAGTATAAAACTCATCTATGAGTACTGACCAACAAATATTTCAAGTAACTTCCACGTTGAAGTTGTATGCAACGGAAACACCAGAGTAGTTGCGAAGTAAAAACCACGAAAATTAGAAATTGGACATAATAAGCAGGAGGGCATCCCAAAACCCTCTCCTTTCTTCTCGATTCCCGACCCTTCCCTTCATATCCCTTATTTGTGGCGGCCTATACCACTACCCTCATTATTCTCGTCGTTCTTTCTTTCTCACAAAAGCTTTCTCTGAATTTCACTTTGGCTCAAAAAGAGCTCTCCTCCTCTATTCAGATAATATTTTTTTGGTATATGTGAATACTTAAAGCTCCAATGACAACAATTTTTGGTGAGTTTCCCTTCCTCCTTTTCACTGTTTCAAAATTGGGGTTGTGGTCCCAGGCAAAGCTTTAGTAGCCTAGCCTGTGCTCATCCCTCGGTGACAGTCAGGGCCAGTTCTGACATTTTAGGGCCCTGTTCGAAAGTAAAACTTAGGCCCTAAATATAACTACAAAAATAATGGTGTATACATTTGCTCGTCAATTTTTTTTATCGTGTTTCATGTTGGTGTGGCTGCCAAAAGTTATGGAAGATGATTATAATTGTGTCACTGCAATCGTCTCCGAAATTCTGCTCGTAATATCACGGTTATTGCAGTGGCCATTGAAATGTCAAAAGTTGAAATCTTAGAGGACAATGTGAGCACACCAATCGAAAGTTAAATGAAAAATGGGCAAGGAGTTTGGCTATTTAAATTTTAGTAGTTTAGAAAGAAAAAAACGTTGAAATGAGAAAGGTGAGGGATGCGTTATGGAGAATAATGGAAGAAAGATGACTAAACGTACGGAGTTGTTGATATAAATAATTTAAAACAAATTAGGTTTTGATTTTTTTTTGAGAAAAATATTATTTAGGTTTGTTGAAAAAATAAAATTGTAGATTCCAAATACAACCTTATTACCCAATTGAATTGAAGTCGCATATATAACATACAAATACAATACTACTCCTCCGTTCCAAAATGAATGTAATTTTTTTCAAATTTACTCTTAATCAATTTTTTTTTCTTTTTTACACTTATTTTGAAACGAAAGTACTAATATAACTCAAATAATTTGGGGCCCCTTCAAAATTTGAGGCCCGGAGCGATCGCTCACCCAGCAGACCTTAAGAGCCGGGCCTGGTGACAGTGATAAACCCTATAACTCAACTTGACGAGAAAAATATAGATTGTTTTCGGTGAGATCCACTTTCACGCAATATTAAACACAAGTCATAAACTTTGCCCTCTGACATATTTTATTCTCAGACCTGATGAAACTGTTTTAAAATTGAGCTCAAGCGTGTCTTTAACCGATATATCATGCTCACATTTTGAAATCTTATATGATTAAATCTCTTTTTTGCAAATTGTATACTTGTGTATGTATCTCCATTGGGTTGGCTAAGCGTTCCGTGCATGCCTATCTAGACATGTCCAAACGGTTACGGTTTCGATTCTCTGTTTCCGTTTTCGGAATCGTCGGTTCTCGGTTTTCAAATAGCCGGAATCGTATTCGAACCATATTAATCCGGTTTCCGGTTCTATCCGTCGGTTCCGGTTCCAACGGTTCCACCGGTTCCATCACCATCTAACTGTTTTTTTTTTTTTTTTAAAGCAAAGCCTCTTAAGACAGTAAAGAGGCTAACTAATCTATTTTTTTTTTTTTTCACTTGGGGTGTATGTTTTTGAAAAGAATGAGAAGTGAACAAAATTTGGTTAATATATTATTAAAGATAGAATAAAAATTTTAACAATATTTTTAGGGAAAAAAAAAGGGGCGGCACCCTTATAATTTTATTAATATAATTGAAAATATTACAATTAGGGGAACAACCAAGTCTTTCCCTTTTATAATTCAAGGGTAGACAAAAGGAACATATACTTCTATAGTCTATATTACTATATTTATCTAAATTCTAGTCTAATTTAAATAAAACAACACTACACTACAAGTACAAATACTAAATAAATGCTAAATATTACATTTAACTTACCTTGATCAATCGCCGGTTCCCGGTTTCGAAACCGTCGGTTCTCGGTTCCACCGATTCCTCGGTTCCCAATATAGTGGATTCGTATTCGAACCGTTTCAATCCGGTTTTTGGTTACGTTCGATTCCCGATTTCGACGGTTCCCTCTCGCCGTTCCCGATTTCGATTTTATCCGCCGATTCCGTCGATTCCCGATTCTATTTGAACATCTATGCCTATCAACTTATTAAGATTATATCTTGGCATGGCTAGATGAGAAGGCAATATCAATGGTGAAATGAGTCTCGAGGAAATGCCGCCTCTAAAATCCCTAAATAACTAATCTAAAACCATAGGGTTTTACGTACGTGTTTAAAGGCAAGAGTTTTACTACCTAAAAGTAGCAAGTTCAGCTACCAAAATTTGGATTTTGCTATTTGGTAAATTTACCCCCGCACACCCACGTACCAAAAGTCCTCTCCATGGCCGGAGCTGCGTTCCATTCTAAACCCTAATCAGATCAGGATAGTCAAATTTCTCTTTTTTCCGACTAGATTTACTATTACCTACATTATTTGTTCATCCATTTTCTTAATCAAATCTCTTTCTCTCCCTCTTCCCATCCAGTTTCAATTCAAACCCCTCTTTTTCTCCCCCAATTCAACCTCAAATTCACCACAAATCGGTGTCCAATACATAGCAAAACAAGATGAGGATAATGATTAAGGGTGGGGTGTGGAAGAACACCGAGGATGAGATCCTCAAGGCCGCCGTTATGAAGTACGGGAAGAATCAGTGGGCTCGTATCTCTTCCCTCCTCGTTCGCAAATCTGCTAAACAGTGTAAGGCTCGCTGGTACGAGTGGCTTGATCCCTCCATCAAAAAGGTAACCTACCAATTAAATTGTGATTTTCGTTGGATTTTCAACATGTTTTTTTGTTTGTTTGTTCTATTCAGTTAATTAACTTGTTGTTTAGGAATTGTGGTTGGTTTTTGTTGTACAGTTGTGCTGTTTCTGTGGGTTGCAAGTATGGAATTTGTTCAGGTGGTATTGGTTTGGTCCTTTCGGATTAGTCCAGTTTTGAGTTTCCATAGTTTCATCAAAATAGTTTTTGGTGCATGGTGATTGAGTCGGAGATATTTTCGTTCTAGTTGGTTATCTATCGATATTTGGGCTCCCATGATTGCGTTTTTGCTATTAGTAATTGTATCATCTTACTGAATAGGAGTTTAAAATTTTTGCGATTTTGTGGGGCTTTTGTGACATTTGTAGCTCTTTGCGTGTAAGAATGCTGATTATGTTGTTGATGACTACTAACATGTTGGGTTTTCGTGATTTTTTTTTTTTTGAAATAGTTTTTTTTCTATAGAGATATGCCAAGATACTTTGTTGTATATGGTTGTCTAACTGAATGCATGGTCCAATGTTTTGATTATTAAATAATCTAATTGTGAACAGGAGTGTAGATTTTTTTCTTATTTGGGACTATTCTTACATTCAAATATGCAATTATCCTGATTATGTTAGTTTAAATCTTGTTTTGCAGACTGAATGGACCAGAGAAGAAGATGAGAAGCTGCTTCATCTTGCTAAGCTTATGCCGACTCAATGGAGGACTATCGCTCCGATTGTGGGTCGCACTCCATCACAGTGCCTTGAGCGTTATGAAAAGTTGCTCGATGCCGCTTGTGCAAAGGACGAGAATTATGAACCTGGGGACGACCCACGGAAATTGCGTCCTGGAGAAATTGACCCTAACCCAGAATCAAAGCCTGCTCGTCCTGATCCTGTTGATATGGATGAAGACGAGAAAGAAATGCTTTCCGAAGCACGAGCCAGGCTAGCCAATACCAGAGGGAAGAAAGCTAAAAGGAAAGCCAGGGAGAAGCAGCTTGAAGAGGCAAGAAGGCTTGCTTCTTTGCAGAAAAGGAGAGAACTAAAGGCTGCTGGAATTGACAATAGGAATAGGAAGCGCAAGAGGAAGGGAATTGACTATAATGCTGAAATCCCTTTTGAAAAGAAGCCTCCTCCTGGCTTTTATGACGTGACAGATGAAAGCAGGACAGTTGAACAGCCTAAGTTCCCAACCACCATTGAGGAACTTGAAGGTGAAAAACGATCTGATAAGGAGGCCCGATTAAGGAAGCAGGATATTGCGAGGAATAAGATTGCAGAGAGGCAGGATGCTCCGGCAGCTATATTGCAAGCGAACAAGCTTAATGATCCAGAGAAAGTCTGGAAGAGGCCAAAAATGAACCTTCCTAGTCCACAGATTCCGGATCACGAATTGGAGCATATTGCTAAGTTCAGTCTTCCGGCGTTGGGCGATGAGCTAACAGAAGGGAGTGGTGCAACCCGTGCTCTTCTTGCAGATTACACCCAGACACCCCGTCAAGGTATGACTCCATTACGTACTCCACAAAGAACTCCCTCCGGTAAGCAGGATGCTATTATGATGGAAGCAGAAAATCAGGCGAGGCTAAGACTTTCTCAGACACCATTACTAGGGGGAGAAAATCCAGAATTACACCCTTCAGATTTTTCGGGGGTCACTCCTAAGAAAAAGGAGATTCAAACACCTAACCCAATGCTGACTCCTTCTGCAACCCCTGGAGCCATGGGTCTTACACCTAGGCTTGGGATGACACCTTTAAGAGATGGCCATTCTTTTGGTGTCACTCCTAAAGGAACTCCCATAAGGGATGAGCTTCACATTAACGAGAACATGGAAATGCATGATAGTGCTAAACTTGAGCAACGGAGACAAGCTGATTTGAGAAGGAACTTACGTTTTGGTTTGACCGGCCTTCCTCAGCCCAAGAATGAATATCAAATAGTTGTGCAACCGTTACCAGAAGATTATGATGAACCAGAAGAAAAGATGGAAGAAGATATGTCCGATAGGCTTGCTAGGGAGAAGGCTGACGAGGAAGCAAGGCAGCAAGCATTGCTAAGGAAAAGGTCTAAAGTACTCCAGCGGGAGCTCCCTAGACCTCCTGTTGCTTCACTGGACCTCATTAGGAAATCATTGATAAGATCCAATGAAGACAAGAGCTCTTTTGTTCCTCCTACCTTGATTGAGCTGGCCGGTGAAATGGTAAGTAAAGAGCTTTTATCCTTGTTAGAGCATGACAATGCCAAGTATCCAATTGATGAAAAGTTGGACAAGGAGAAGAAGAAAGGATCTAAGCGGGCTGCAAACACAAAATCTCTTTCCATTCCTGTGATAGAAGACTTTGAAGAGCATGAGCTGAAGGAGGTATGCCTTTTTTTAAGTAGTAGTAAGGATTAAGTTATTGTTTGGCTTCTGTTATTACATGTGTATTTTCATACTTCTGTTAGCATTACTAATATCAGAGTCTCAATATTAGTCTTGTCTAACCCATTATGCTGCTACAAAATGAGATGATAGTAGATGCCAAGACCTCATCGAAAAAACATAATGCTGAGGAAAGCGTAGATTACAATTCTAACATAAGGTTCTTTGTACTGAAGGTTATAGATCATTATTTTTTCTATTCATGACATCTTCCTTCCAATCAAAAGAGATGATGTAATTTTCCGTTGCAGAAAATTCACTTTTAGACGGTTGAAATTGAAGTGCTTGAGGGTTGCCCTTAATAACTATGGGCTGAATCAGGAAATTATGATTAGGAATGTTGGCTGTAGCTATCTAAAAGAATGATGCAGAAGTATGTTGTCTGTACTATGTCAATTTAACAATACTCACCTTTAAGTAGTATGAAGAACCAGAACCTCATTTGTATCATGTAATAAGGCCCTATGAATTGATCAAAGAGAAAGAGGTTCACAATTTTTTAATTTTTTTTTTGGGAAGGGGTTAGAAGAAGTTCACTACAGTTAGGATTTAATTTTTTAAAGCTAATTGGATGTGGACTGTAGTGAGAATTGTAGATTCGATATTTTCTAATTGATCAAAAAGTTTAAGAAGCAGCATGTGATTGAGATTAAAGGTCTCGTTCTTGGATTTTTCTTAAAAGCCTAACCCTGCATCTATCAAAATTAATGTAGCATATCATGATCTAAAAGAATAAAAGAGCTGGGGTTTGGGATCATAAAAGTTGATGCATATTATCATTGTCAACTATATATTAATGGCACTAGTGAATAGAAAACCGATATAACATTGACAGATAACTAAAGTTAAGTGAGTTTACCTTGTCTGATGATCTTACATTGGTGGAATATATCCGAAAACAAGGATTCATGTATTTAACCCACAAATAACTCAAAGAAAGGCTGATTTGAGTTGGTATTGATGTAATATAATGGAGGAAAATTATCATTCCCACATCAATAAGAAAAATAAACTGTTGGGCACATTACTTTGGGAAGGAAGTTTGCGTTTTCACCTTAGACCACTGTAGTTATTGAAAAATTCGAGTTTGTTTCTTTCTTTTTGCTTTCAGCAAATCTTATTTGCACAATTCTAATTGAAGCTCTTCAGCTGCTCTTAACTGAACTCTATTTTCTCTACTTTTGTCTCTCATGTCCCGTGTGACACAATATCATAATTTTTAGACTATGATGTGTGAGCAAGTGAGAATCTTTATGATGGTATTGATCCATTAGGGTATTTATGAATTACGTATTGATTATTCAAAGTTATACTTTCTATAGTCCAAACTACTACTCGAGTCAGTTGAAATGCCCATTGCTAAAATGGAATGTCAAAATTGACTTATAAATACAAAATTATTTGAGCCAGAGATAGTGAGATCGATTACAAAGTGTCCATGAAACAACTTTTGTTGGCTAAACCTTTTGTTGAAATCGTGGTCTTGTCAGGCGAACTGTTAAGAATTCATCTTTTATTTCACAAGCAGACCTACAGAAAGCATGACTCTTCTTAGAATGAGGATGGGACTCAGTAAGCTGGCTATTGCAAACCGTGTGTCGAAATAAAAAAAGTGATATTTAGAATTTCTCTGAGAATTTTTTTTCCTCTATTTTTATGGGAAAAGAAGTATATTTGATTAAAGGAAAAAATATACAAAAGACGGACAAGGTGTCCATCAAGGTACACGATAAGAATGATAAGGCAACATAACCAAACGAGAACTACACAATCACAGCAGCCAAATCCCGCTTCAAATCTAAAGTATACACTCACCGAAACGAAAAGGACAGTTAGCTGATAGCCAAAGAGAAGTTATATAAATTCTCGCTCCCATTATAAGTTGTTTAGAAGATGTTTGTTCCAAAGAATCCTGTTATTCCTCTCTATCCATAAACACCCATAATAGTTGAAACCCCACATTGTTATAATTGGATTACATCCTTGTCTCTCCCAAAACCACGTAAGTGAATCTGCAAGAAAGAAATCAATGATCTAGGGCTCACCCATTTTCTCTATTCACCTCAAAAAATGGATTCTAGTTTCTCTATTGCTTCAGCTCTCTTAGGTTAACTTTACTCTGCGTGCACATTTTGTTTTGGGTACCCGCCTTCTTGGTGCTTCTACTTTTCCCCTTAGCCTTAATGATTAGTGTTGGAGGAGGATTATCTCGCCCGAGTTTGTTTCATTTCTTGTCCACTTTTCCGTTCTTAGGCTTTGGAGGGTTGTGGGTTGTATTTGGTTAGTTTATTCCTGTTTTCTTCTTAATACCATCAGATTCTTTCATCCCACCAGTTTCATTCCTCTTTTACTTGCAACTGATGTGTAATTAAAAGTTAGAATCTTGTTCTGTCTTTGGTTCCTTGTGTCAGAGAGGTCCTCAGAATCTCAAATCATTTTCTTACTTCCTCTTATTCCTTTTGAAGTGGCTGGGAGACGTGCCACTCTCTTGCTGATTAGAGCTGCGTCTGTCTCTTAGAATTATCAGATCCATGTGAGATGTTTGGGAAAGTAGTGATGCAATATTTGTTAGTGAGGATTTTCCCCGTCTTTTTTTGTGCATTTGTATTGAAAGGAATTCCATTTATTTCATCGATCAGGAGCTGTCTTGGCTTCTGTTGTTGGATAGAATCGTGTTTTTGACTTGTCCTTGGACGTCATTGACAGAGTGTTTCATGGGATTAGTATCAGATATTGATCTTGATTGAAATGCTTTCTTTTTTAAAGGTTTCCTGAGCTTTGTTAATTATTTGTGGCTTTTTTTCTTGTACTTTTGTAACTTCTCCTTTCTAAGTTCTCTTCTTACTCCTTCCATCCTTAAATGAATGTCCATTTTTGACTTTGAGAGAAATTAAAAACGTTAAAGTTTACTCCCTCCGTCCCAAAATGAATGACTATTTTGAATTTAAGAGTCATTTTGAAAAGGTTGATTTTTAATAGGCAAAAATCATAAATATTTATTCACTTTCAAACTTTTAGTTTTGCAAATATAATTAGCTATGAAACAAAATTGGAAAAAAAAATAATTCACTTAGGGGCAGTTTTTTTGAAGTACTTTTTTTAAAAGGTCATTAATTTTGGGACAAAAAAAAGATCAATTTGGGACCGAGTGAGTAAGAAATTTCAATATTATTTATACGTAAATACCCTTAATGATATCACTGTATGACATCATAATTGCAAGTCTAAAGTAGAGCATGATGATTGACAATGAGGATTTAGTAACTTAACCAATAAATGGAAATTCATTTAAGGACAAATGTTTTGAAACATGGACTTTAATTAATTTAAGGATGGAGGGAGATCGTTGTAATGTGAGATTTAACTTATCAATTAAAAATTAAATTATTGAACAATCTAATTATATTTAAAGGAAAAACTCCCTCAGTCTTTGATAATAGTCAACAATTGACTTTATGAGTTTTAAGAAATTATTTAACTATACAAGATTTCCTCTCAATACCCCTTAAGAAGCGGTTTAGTGGTGTCAAATGAATGGGGCCGATTCCTTTATACGGAGTTATCCAAAAATGGCATATGGTATTTATGATGGGATGGTAGGAGTATATATTGTACTAAAGATACATAAGTAAGGTGTGGTTAGTATAGTTGCAAAATCCTAGTCATGGGATAGGGGTTACCTAGTCATGGGATAGGGGTTACCTGACCTCCTTGCTTCTTATCTTTCGAAGTCGAAAATCCCTTTCAAGATTCAGGCATTTATGTGGCTTTTAGCTCTTAATAAACTCAACACTAATGACAAACTACAGATCCGTAGGCCTTTTAAATGTTCATCTCCGAATTAGTGTGTGAATTGCAAGAGGTTAGATGAGTCATATGATCACCTCTTTCTTCATTGTAACATTGCTCGATATCTTTGGAATCGTTTGTTTGAGGTGGCCGGAGAAAGGTGGGTAAGAGGGTTCTATTTCTTTCTTCCTTCATATTCAGTTCAGAGGTTTTGGTAAATAAGGTGAGGCAAGAAGATTGTGGGATTGTGGGGTTTTTGCAATATGTAGGTGTCTTTGGTTGGAGAGAAATGCAAGAATTTTTACTAGTAATCAATTATTGAATCATCTTATGTGGGAAAAAGTGATATCACTAGCTTCTCTTCGGGCCTATGCCAATGAAGCCTTAAAGGTCCTATCGCTAAATGATTTGAAGAGAGATTGGGTAGCAGTGATTTCTTAATGTAGTTTTGTACAATATTTTCTAATATTTTCTTTTTCGTTTTTAGATAGACACCTTGTCCATACTTATATACTTTTGAGTTTTTTCTAATATAATTTATTTTCTTAAAAAAAGAATGTCGATTTTAATGCAGTTTGATGTCCTAATATAAATGATTTTTTTTTACAATATTAATTAATTTGACCCCATTTAAACCAAATTTTAATGCAACAACATTACCCCAGTGCCGCAAAGGCTCCTACCTACGATGGGATAAGGAAGGGTCGGATGTACGCAATCTTGCCCCCGTATTAAAACACACAGAGAGGTTGTTTCCAGATGACCCATGATGAAAATTGCGTCGAAAATTGCATGGACTTACTGTTGCGTCATAACAAAGAAGCGCAAACAATTTAGTGAGCCATTTTCTTTAAAGGGCAAACCCCGGTGCGCCAAGCGCTCCCCGCCTTGCGGGGGTTGGGAGAGGGAACCATTTGCTAGAGTCTTCCCCTGACAATTGCCAAGAGGCTGTTCGCCAAGGTTCGAACCCGTGACCTTATGGTCACCAAAGGAGCAACTTAACCGTTGCGCCAAGGAGTGAGCCATTTTCTTTATTCCATCAAATTCTCAAGCCAAAAAATAGTGAGTCTTTGGCTCCGTAAAAAATGATGGAAACGATCAAAGTTACTCTGCATTGATTAATTAATTAAAATATCCAAAATCTTTAATAAATGACATATTTACCCTTGTTGTCCCATTTGTTTTTCCAAAAAATTAAAAAATGAAATTTTTGTTTTTATTCCCCCCCCCCCCCTTTTTTTTCCTCCCAACCCATCCTCTTCCCCACCATCACCAATCTGGCCACTACCTCTCCTTTCTACACAACCACACATCCCCTTCTTAACTTCAATCGCCGCCACCACTTTCTTCAATCTTCATCCTTCAATTAATCACAATTGACATTTTCTTGAATCAATTTCAAGGGAAACTCAATTAAATCCTTCATCCTCTCTCTACAGCTCTCTCTCTCTCTCTCAATGCGACCTCCTTCTCTCCGACCAATAGTGAAGTTTAGGGTTTACTTGACCCAAACCCAAAATCAGAAAAAGGAATGGAAAAGGTTTTGTGAGTTTACAATTTCTCCTCAAATCAATCCGCCCTAACCCTCTCCTTCAGGGCCGCATTACCAGCCCCACTCTTGCCGCTTCTTTCCGATCTCTCCTCTCACACGTCGACAGCAGCCGTACTCCATCTTCTTTGATGCGAGCTGCAATTCTTCGGAACACTCAGCATCATTCATCAACTCCGGCCGACCCTAGCTTCACCCATTTCCCCTGCTTTTCACTCTAATCTCATGTAACCAGCGCCAGTACAACTTCCTCCGATATTGATTTGTGTAATTAATTGGTTCAGGTGAAGAGAAAAGAAAAAAGAGAGGGAGAGAGAGAGAGAGAGAAGATAGAACGAGAGAAGGAGCCGGTGGAGTTTGTGCTCTTCAATGGTGGGATTGGCAACAGAGCGAGAGAAAGGGACGAAGGTTTCAGATTATGGAAGGAAGGATTAGGTTTTCTTAGCCTAATTAATAATGTTAATTAGTAAATTTGGGGTTAATTTGGTGGCGTAACCTCAATAAAACAAAAAAATGAATAAAAAGATTAAGTTTTGAATTTTTGGAAAAACAAAGGGGACAAGGGTAAATAGGTCGTTTATTAACAATTTTGGTTATTTTAGTTAATTAATCAATAGTATACAGGTTACTTTGGTTGTTTAGATTGTATAGATGTCTATATGTAATAATTAAACAGTACGCAGGGTCATTTGACAATAAACCTTTTTAATATATCTCTGGCTTCACCACTGGTTGTGTGTGGCATGTCCATATGTGTAATGACCTTAGGTGGAGAAGGATTCATGTAGTCAAGCGGCGAGCCCAAGTGATTCAGACTATGCTTGCTAGAGCTGACTATTAATCGTGCTTGCATCTAGTCATCTAGATAATATCATTCATCTAAAGGAGTTAGAGACAACGACAGCAAGTGCTTGTGTACTACCTTGAGCTTTTATATTACAGTATGGTTTAGATGGTAATATACTATACATCTATGGAAAATCCTTATGATGGTTGGCAATTTACAAATTTCAAGTAGTTGAATCCAATCTCTCATAAGTTGGTTGGTCCAACTTCTTGTAAGTTGGATCTTCCTACCTGAGCACCAATGCTACCCTATTTTGAGGACAAACTTCTTCTCTATGTTAACCATACTCTTAATCCTTCACGATCACACTTTTGCCATACATCATCACATCCATCGTGGATAGTGAAATGTTTATAGAAATTCAAATCATTGATTTTTACTTTTTATGAACACCTTTTGCTTATGCTTTTGTACCTTAGGCTTGATTAACATTGTGGTCGCAAGATATTTCTATTCCCAAGAAGTTTCTAGTGGCAGAACTGACTTATGTTGGTGTATATATATCCATTTTTGCAGTCACTTATTGCAAAGCTACTTATCCTTCTAATAGTTCTTTATATCCTTACTGAAAATCTTATCATAATTTGTAGCATGACTAGAATAACAGAATAAAAATTGTGTATTTTGCAGGCTGATCTTCTGATTGAAGAAGAGGCAAAGTTTCTTCGTGTGGCAATGGGTCATGAGAATGAGTCTCTAGATGAATTTGTTGAAGCACACAGCACATGCATAAACGATATTATGTATTTCCCCAAACGTAACACTTATGGTCTCTCTAGTGTCGCTGGAAACGTGGAGAAGCTAGAGGCTTTGCAGGAGGAGTTTGAGAATGTGAAAAATAGAATGGATGATGATACTAAGAAGGCACATCGCCTTGAGCAGAAGATAAAGGTTCTTACTAATGGTTATCAGGTAAAGTCAGACTTTTGTAACTTCACCATCATTCTACACTAGCTTCCTACCTGTTGTAAATTCATTAAAAGAAATTCAGTAAAATTACATATACACTCTGATAAATTAGCAAAATATACATGTCACGTATTTTTATTTTCAAATAGGTGCAGTATAAATTTTCTAATTGTTTTCTTTTACCTTGCCTTGGTGATCCCTTTTGGTCAAGTGGATTTCTAAAGATGAATCAGCTGAAATATTAAGGTTAATCCTCATGAAAAAAAGATTGATGTTGATTAATAAATTATGTTATCTAGCAAAGAAGGCAGTGAATTGATAATTGCCTTGTGCATTGAATTAGGACATTCAATCTAGAAGTTGAAGACAAATTAGAAATTTTAAAAGCTATATATATATTATATATATATATATATATATATATATATATATATATATATTATATATATATATATATATATATATATATATATATATATATATATTATAACAAGATCAAATTACGTAGGATGGACAAGGGGTCCATCTATATAAAAAACAAAACAGAAAAATATGAGGCTAAACTCTAACGATGGTGGCGACCCAATCACTCTTCAAGACATTCAGCGATACCCCTTCGCGGCATAAGCCCAAAGAGAAACTAAGGCCACCATTTTATCCCACAGGAGATCCTTCGGTAAAAATTTACTCTTACAAATCCTTGCATTCCTCTCCATTTCAAGACACCTATAAACTGCAAATACCCCACAATCCCTCCAAATTCTCACATTTCCTCCTGTACCAAACCCTCTGAAGTCTGAACTTAATCTGGAGGAAAGAAGCTATGGACTTTGGACTCACCCACCCTTTTCCAGTCACCTAAAACAAACAAATCCGAAGATATCAGCTGTTTGACAATGAAGAAAAAGACGATCATGTGTTTCATTGGACTCCCAAATGCCTGAACCTTGAAAGCAGACTTCGATTTCCAAACATAAGACAAGATAGGAGAGCATGATAACGTAGGGCTCGAGATCAAGAAATTTAGAAAAGATTTACAAGAATGATTCCCAGAGCCTTCTAGAGTCCAGACACGCAAATCTTGGATATTAGATAGATGAATAAGAGAGCTAGAGAAGAAAGAAGAGCAACAACATCACCAACTTCTCTATCATTCAGATTACGGAAGAAATGGAAATTCCAAGAAAAACCGCCATCCTCTCCCCAAACACCTGAATTCAGCAATAGGGGCCCAATGAAATAACGAAAGACGATATAAACAAGGATTAAGGTCCTTGAAAGAAGTAGTACCTGCCTAAGTGTCTTTCCAAAAGCGAATCTTAGTCCCATTACTAACCTTCAACCGAATAAAAGGATTGAAAAGCCGGTGACACTAATGAATAAGTTTCCACAGGATTTTGTGTGAACCTGAACCAACGAGTTTTAACATATTAAATGCGTAGTTGCACTTGTGTCGCCTTTTAACCTCACTTTAGGACTGTTACAAGATAACCTGTAGCTTGAACAAAAAGACAATTATAAACGTAATCATTCATTATTGTTTGCAGGTCAAAGGCTGCGTTGCGTCTCTTTTAATTTACAGTCTGCCTCTAACGTATTTCATGATTAGGGTGGTGTGGAACCCAAACTATAATGCTATGTTAAAATTGTAACTTTGGTGTAGTTGCTGGTCAGTAGGTTTTAACATCAGACAATTTATTGATTATTTAAAACTATATATCAGGCTGGTATTGGGTGATAAGCAACCTAAGGCTATAATGTTTGCAAGATTGGAGTAGTTCTTAATCACCAGGCATAGTTGGTTACATCAACTTGTATTTGAAGTGTCATTGCTATTGATTAGATTGTGTCTCACCGGTAGATGCATAATAGTTTATGTATAGGATGAAGTTCAACGTAAAAGACCAAAGCTGGAGATATGAATAGGAAATACAGATGTAACTAGAGAGAATTACCTCTGATGGCTTGTTTCCTTTTGTACAAGCTGATTTCCTTTGTGAAAGGATCCCAATTACTGAATCGAGCTTAAGTTGATATTTGATGAATGATTTTTTTACTATTTACCCGTAGTTTACGGTTCTTTTGCGTTCAAATCATGCAGTTGTGCATACTTGGTGAGATTTGAGTGTATGCAACTATGGAATGGGCTAACATGACCCATTTATTCATTGTGGACCTATGGTTCTTAATGAGCTATTGTTCATTCTTGCGGTGTAGATGCATGTTAAGCTAATCCCTAGAAGAAGAGAGAAATAATTGCTTATAACCATTATACAATACTCCCTCCGTCCCACAACAAGTGACACAGTTGCTGTTCCGCACGGGAATTAAGGAAAAAGTGAAAAAGTTGATGTGTTGTGAGTATAGATAGTTGAGTAGGAGAGAGAATGAGTCGAGAGAATAGTAAATTATAATGGTGTTGTGAGTATTAAAATAATGTAGGAGAGAAAATGAGTGGAGAGAATAGTAAAGATTCTTTGCCATTTTAGGAAGTGTGACTTATTAGTGGGACGCCCAAAATGGCAAAGTGTGTCACTTGTTGTGGGACGGAGGGAGTATGTACTCAACACATTTACCTAAAACTTTACTCCTCCGTCCCGGTATGAAAGTCCCACCTTTTTAAGTGGTTAATTTGATTAAACTTTGACCACGTATCTAGGAAAAAATAACTATCCCAATGAAATTCTAAAACTTTTTATTGGTATACCTTTAAAAATACTACCAATAACACAATTTTTTGACTTTCATTCGGATAATTTTTTTCCCTAAATCTTTGGTCCATGTTCAATCAAATTAACCACTAAAAAAGTTGGACTATTATTTTGGGACAGAGGGAGTATTATTTTGTACTTGTACTAGTGGATCAGATTGGTATGCAAGTTCAATCACATTAACCACCTAATAACTGATTTTTACGCAGATGCGAGCAGCAAAACTTGGGTCACAAATTGAGGCAACCTTCAAGCAGATGGAGACTGCAGGAACAGAATATGAATGCTTCAAAGCTTTACAAAGGCAAGAACAGTTAGCAGCCTCGAACAGGATTAACAGCCTGTGGGAAGAAGTTCAAAAACAGAAGGAATTGGAGCAAAAATTACAGAAGCGATACGGTGATGTTATTACAGAGCATGAGCGGGCCCAGCTTCTCATGGACAAGTATCGAGAGCAAGAAAGAATGCAAAAAGAAATAGCTGCAAAGCAGCGTGCAGATGAGCTGACCAAGGCTGTGGCTATTGAATCTACCGAGCCTGTTGCCTCTACAGATGACAGGGAAACTTCAATGGCAGTTGACCAAATCCATGGTCAAACCTCGAATGAACAGAGAGATACTTCTGAAGAGAACCTTAAAGTACCCGAAAGTGGGACGGATCAGTCTGATGCTGATCCCAAACATGTTGTAGGTTCAATGGCAGTTGACCAAATCCCTGGTCAAAGGTCAAGTGAACAGATGGATACATCTGAAGAGAACCTTGAAGTCCTCGAAAGTGGAATGGATCAGTCTGAATCTGATGCTGGTGTCGAACATGTTGCAGTTTCAATGGCGGTTGACCAAATCCATGGTCAAAGGTCAAGTGAACAGATGGATACATCTGAAGAGAACCTTAAAGTCCTCGAAAGTGGAATGGATCAGTCTGAATCTGATGCTGGTGTCGAACATGTTGCAGTTTCAATGGCAGTTGACCAAATCCCGGGTCAAAGCACAAATGAACAGATAGATCTTTCTCAAGAGAATCTTAAAGTTCCCGAAAGTGGGACGGAACCTGAACCGGATGTTAACGGAGTCGAGGCCGAGAATCAAGGTGTTGTGGCCGCAGAAGACATTAGTGGTGACAAGTGAGTGACTAAGTTTCAGTTTCTGTATTTCCTCAAATTTCCAGAACCTTCTATGTCCATGAATATTTGGGAAGGATTTTTCTTTCAATGAGGAGTTATGGAGAGTGTATTTTCTTATGAACATTGTCTATTAATGTAATGTAATGTAATGTACAATTCATGCAGTTCCTTGAAAATACCATTCTCTCTTTCAAAATGAATCTCTCTTTTTTTTTTTTTTTTTTTTTTTTTTTTTTTTTTAAGGAGGTTGTCATTTGGGTGATTTTGGTAATATATGAATACATTATTCTTTCCATCATTTTCAATTGAACCAAACATTCTATTTTTTGGCTCGGAAATACAGTGGAATAAAGCAAAATGGCTCACTAAATTGTACTTCCTTCGTCCCAGTTCAATTGATACTTATTTCCTTTTTGGTCCGTCCCAGCCCAATTGATACTGTCCAAAATGAAAGGGAATCTTTACTATTTTTCCCACTCATTCTCTCTCCTATTTTACTTTTACGCTCATAACACCAATCAAATCACTATTCCTCCCACTCATTCTCTCTCCTATTTAATTTTTCATACTCACAACATTTTCTTCCACTTTTAATCTCTCTTACTTTTCCTTAATATGTGTGCCCAAAAATTTGGTATCAATTGTTGGGCTGGGGCGGAGGGAGTATGTGTTTTTTGTTATGAAACAACAGTCGGTACACTCGATTCTTTGTTATAAATCAACAGTTAATCCATACAATCAACACAATTTTCATCATCATTAGTCATCCAAAAATAACACTCCCTCCGTCCCACAATAATATGCAAAAAGACACATTTTGAGCGTCCCACAATAATCTGCAAAGTCTCAAAATGAAAATGGGATCCACTTGTCTCTACTCACAACAATTACCCACTTACTTCACTTTCTCTCTCTTACCCAACCATCTACACTCACAACACATCATCTTTTTCACCTTATACCTTAATTCTTGTATCATCCCATTTTGTGCGCATTTATCCGGAACGGAGGGAGCATGTTCTTTTAATACATGGGCAAGATCGTATACATCCGACCCCTTTTATCCCACACAGGTGAGAGCTTTTGCAATACTGGGAAATGTTGTTGTTATGAATACATTATTTGTGCTTTTAGGATACGTAGTTATTTTATCACACTTTTCTTTTTTGATATGTTTAAAAAAAAGTAGTTCCTTTTTTTTAGGGTTAATTACAATTTAGGGCCTGAAGTCTTGTATGAGGTCCCCAAAAGGGGCCTGACATTTTTTTTTTGGCGATTTAGGGCCTATACTTACAATTTCTTATCAAATAAGGGCTTATTAACGATTTCCGTTAACACTTAACGTCAATAAGCCCTTATTTGATAAGAAATTGTAAGTATAGGCCCCAAATCGCTAAAAAAAAAAAAAGTCAGGCCCCATTTGGAAACCTCATACAAGACTTCAGGCCCTAAATTGTAATTAACCCATAAATTTAACTTTCTACCTTTTTTAAATTTTCATTAAATCCCTTAAAAGAAATATTAAATTCAATAAAATAAATAAAAACATAAAATTATATATAACTTCAATATTTTATTTAAAAAAGGGTTCTAAATTGCAATTTGCCCTTTAAAAAATTAACACAATAATCTGTTATATATATATATATATATATATATATATATATATATATATATATATATATATTTAATGGGCATAGATAAATTTGGGGCCCTTCAAAATTTGGGGCCCTGTGCAAAGGAACCTAATGTTCCATGTCTGAGCCGGCCCTGAAAGTCACCACCCCACCAACATATACCCGCCACCAGATTTAACACATCACCAAAATCAATCAAAACAGCAAGAAATGTGATTTCAATTTTGACCAAGATTTTGATAGCTACCGACGAGGAGTTTGTTTCGCCCGATTTTATCTATGCCCATTAAATATATATATATATATATATATATATATATATATATATATATATATAACATATTATTGTGTTAATTTTTTAAAGGGCAAATTGCAATTTAGAACCTTTTTTTAAATAAAATATTGAAGTTACATATAATTTTATGTTAATTTTCTAAATATTAAGGACTCCATATTCTCATTTCGCACAGGGCCTCTGTACTTAATGAGACGGGCCGGTGACTTTATGTTGATGGTGGTGAAGGGTGAGGTGTTGTTATACATTAAATTCAAGGATAAAAATTGGGCATATTAATATTGTGCATTTAATTCATGTACCATATTTTTTTCATTTATATTAAAAAAAGGGAAAATAATACAATAATTTTAGTTGGGATGTTTGAAGATTAACAAAAAACTGTAAACTGCGATGAACAATAGTGAACAATAGTGTTTAACAAAAAAATTATTATATTTAGTTAAATTAGGTAAAAAATAATTTACATATGCCTTTTTAAATATAGTTAAATTGGGATGTTAAATTTCCTTTTATTATTATTGAGTAAAAATATTTTTATTTATTTTATTGAATTTAATATTTTTTTTAAGGGATTTAATGAAAATTTAAAAAAGGTAGAAAGTTAAATTTATGGGTTAATTACAATTTAGGGCCTAAAGTCTTGTATGAGGTTCCCAAATGGGGCCTGACTTTTGTTTTTAGTGATTTAGGGCCTATACTTACAATTTCTTATCAAATAAGGGCTTATTGACGTTAAGTGTTAACGGAAATCGTCAATAAGCCCTTATTTGATAAGAAATTGTAAGTATAGGCCCTAAATCGCCAAAAAAAAAAAGTCAGGCCCCTTTTGGGGACCTCATACAAGACTTCAGGCCCTAAATTGCAATTAACCCTTTTTTTTACCCTAAAAAGATTCGGCCATTTGAAGAAAATACAATAATTATAAAGTTAGGTCAAGAAGGTTTTGGACCACTGTTTGAAAAAAATTGATATCGAACTTAACTTGTTAAAGATTTCAAACCTAATTATAAAGTTAGGTCAAGAAGGTTTTCGACCACTGTTTGAAAAAAATTGATATCGAACTTATTTAGCAATTTTGTCTTATAAATTAAATGTTTGTTTCGAATTTTCAATGATTTAATTAAATGTCTTATAAATAAGCACAATTACATAATCCCATTCATTCATAAGTTGATAAGAGATGTGCTCAACTCTCAACAAGAATAAAACAATTGTTGTAACCAAAGCAGGGGCGGAGCCAGGAATGTCCGGAGGGGGGGAGGAAAGATTACACGGAGGTTCGGGGGCAGCGCCCTCGGAAAAAATTTTCAGGTCGGACAAGTAAAAAATGGGTCGGGTTCATGAAATACAATGTATTTTAGTTAAAAATGTAAAGAATTAAGAAAGTTAACAAAAATGATAAAAGTAAATAATTCAAAGAACGATTGAAATAATGTTGAAGTATTTAACGCAAACAATTTATTAAAATATATTACTCGTACAAAAAAGAAATTCAAATTTACTAATTAAACTTGGGATAATAGGAAGAAAGACCAAAAACAAAAAAAATGGAAAAAGCCTAACTAATTAATTAAGATTAAGAGAAAGAGAAAAATAAAACTGTTAAGAGAAAGAAATGGACAGAGAGAGAGAGAGAATAACAAAGATGAAGGACAAATAAAATTAATTGAAAATGTAGGTAGCAGGGCTCAAACATGGATTTGAAAGGAAACACCAAAGGCTTTAACTTCACCCCTTCTACCGCTAAACCGCACCACTCACTAGTGTTAATCTTGAAGTTAATTATATATATACATATATAACAAAAAATATGGGGGGAGGGGGGCAAAAAAAAAAATTCCACTGCACTTCCGCCGCTGAGGGGGGGGGGGGGGAAAGTGCCCCCTCCTGCCCCCCTGGCTCCGCTCCTGAACCAAAGAGTAACACTTGAATCGAGTTTTTAGCCAAATTGATCTTTATACTAATTGGGATAGTAAATTTCACATATGTAGTTCATAAATGTGAAATGTCACCTACGCACTTTATTTTTATTTTCAAATTGACCACTTTTTTTAACAACAGTTAAAAAACTAACGATCCCCTCCACCTAAGCATCCAGTCACATTCATGGCTGCTGATGTGTCGTTGACCGGATATTCCACTTCATTTATCTTTTTTTAAACATATTTCTTGCTATCTTATATATATACTCCCTCCGTCCCATAGAACATTACCCCTTTTGCTATTTTGGGCGTCCCTCTTTAAAGTCCCACTTTCCTAAAAAGGAAACCTTAAATCACTATTCTCTCCACTCATTCTCTCTCCTACATTATTTTAATACTCACAACACCATTATAATTTACTATTCTCTCCACTCATTCTCTCTCCTCCCACTCACAACATCTACTTTAATAACATTATTCCTTATTTTTCGTTCTCAATAGTAAACGGGCAATGTTCTATGGGACGGAGGGAGTATATATCAAAAAAATATATAACTACAATCAGATTATTTTTTTGGCGGCTCGGCTAAAATATATTGCCGACCAATCGGTTATCGGTCACCCTCCCTTTCATCTTATTTCCCATCCCCAGTCCTTCTTCCTCTTTCTATCCCACGGTTACTTCGCAGCTGAAATATTGCCGGGCAAATTTCATCTGGCTTTGCACACAAATTCAGTCTGGATTTATTTAGATATTCAAAACAAGATCTGCTGGACTTGTAATAGATCTAGAGCAATATGAAACAATTTCATCTGGATGTTTGATCTTGATAGTGTTTTCTTCAATCGAGATGAAGCCGCTTGCTGGTTCTTGTCTGAGACGAAGTCCGTAATTTCTAGTGGTGGAAGAGGTGGCGGCGGTGATGGAGGGAGAGACGGTGGCGGTGGTGGGTGAGTTAGGGGTGGGGCTATTAAAGGGTAATTAAAGTTTGTTTTTTTTTTTTGAGAAAAATAATAATTATAGTTAGAATTTAATATTTAATTAAGGCTAATTTATATCTCTTGAGTTTATCAATATGTTAAGGGATTTAAAATCCAATGCCTATTAATTTATTAAAACTCATTAAAATTATAGAAATGGTGATTGATTAACATAATATTTTTTCCAATTTTACAAAAATTTAATCTGATGATTATAGTTATATTTATTTACTTATCTATAGTATAAATCATATCACAGTGTGAACAGTAATATGAACAGTATCAAATGTCAATTTTTCCATTTTGCCCTCACTAAGTTGTCCCTTTCCCATTTTGCCCTTTAATTTTTTTTTTAAATTAAAAAAAAAACACGTGTTCTCGGACACGGACTTTTACTAGTATCTATAGTATAAATTAGAGTGGTATTTGCTACAGTGGTGTGAATAGTTTCAAGCGGCGAATTTTCTATTTTGTCCTCATACATTTGTTCCTTTCCCATTTTGCCCTTAATTTTTTTTTTAAATTAAAAAAAAAAAAAAAAAACAACAACACCCGTGTCCTTAGACACAGGCATGTATTAGTATATACTCCCTCCGTCCCATTAATAACTTCACCTTTTACCTAAAATGGCATTCCGTTAGAAGCTTCACCTTTCCTTTTTTGGCAAAGAATCTTTACTATTTCCTCCACTCATTCTCTCTCCTATTTCACTATTACACTCACAATACTTTTCAAATTTACTATTTCCTCCACTCATTCTCTCTCCTATTTTACTATTACACTCACAACATTTTCTTCACCCTTAATTTGCGTGCCGAACCTAAAATGGTGAAGTAATTACTGGGACGGAGGGAGTAGGGATGACCAAAACCGGTTCCGGTTCGAAAAATGTATGACCCTTAACCGGCCCGAATTGCTCACGGTTTCGGTTAATTCGGTTTCGGTTTTTTCCCCGGTTCATTCGGTTTCGGGCTTTTTTCGGTCCGGTTCCGATCCGGTTCTATTGAAAAACAATGAATTTTCGTTCGGTTCCGGGCTTTTTCCGGTCCGGTTCACCATTTTGGTGACCCTTAACCGGCCCGGCTCCAAACCGGTTTCGATTATCCCGGCTCCGATTTTCGTGACGATTCATGACGACTTCGAGCTTTTCCGATTCCGATCCGATTTTTTGATTTCAATCCGATTTATATTCGATTTGGCCATCACTCCTAGAAGGGAGTATATAATAAGAAATATGTTGAAAAAAATAAATGAAGTGAAATGCCCAGTCAGTGATACATGAGCATGCAGTGATGTGACTAGATGCTTAGGTGGTGGAGGGGTCGTTATTTTTAAACGGTTGCTAAAAAAAAAATAGTCAAATTAAAAATAAAAGTAAAGTACGCAAATGATATTTTACGTTTATTAATCATGTATATAAAATTGACTATTCTCGATTAGTACGCATGTTAATTGGCTAAAAACTCCACTTGAAGGTAATTTAAAGGATATCAAATAACGCTTGAGGTAAATCTCTTTACAGATTTACAGATTTACAGATACGATACGATTCTTTTGATAATTTCATTTGACTTGATGATCTTATATTAAATATGCCTACCACCAATCTACCAATCTTTCTTTGTTTGAGTGAAGTTTCTTTCACTTAATGATAACTAGTCTAAGCCCGTGTTTGAGGATACATTTTTTTTTTATTAAACTTTTTTTTTTTAAGAGCAAAATGAGAAAGAGACAAAATAGTGAGGATAAAATGAAAAATTCGGCTATTGACACTATTCATAATATTGTAGCACACCACTCTAATTTATACCATAGATGCTTCCGAGAACCAGCTTGGTTGGATCACCACCATGACCTCACATATATGACGTCCTTCTTCAAGCAGCCGGCTCAGCTGTGTAGCACTATTTTTCTTCCAGATATTTACAAGTTATCTTATTAACATGTTTTAAAAAGGAATTCAAGTTTTATTTTTCATTAGTGGGTACCACCTACCATTTACATCAGTTTTTGGCTGCATATAATTATAATGTGTCAAAATGTCACTAATGTTACTTGTATTTTTTATATTCATAAAATTAATAAATCTTAAACAAACGTGATGATGATGATATACTATGGGTTGAAATGTGGTGTGAATCGCGATTTGAACCGTAAAATTAAATTGTGGTTCAGAACGAAATGAGCCGAGTTATGTTGGTTTGGTTCAGTTTGAATTTTTTTATGTTTTAGCTCGATTTGGATTTTTTTTAAAATCGAGTATTAGCGGTTTGAACTCTAAATTTGTTCAAATCGAGCTAAATCAAACCATTTACACCCAAGTCAGGATAAAGGGTGAGGGTTGCGGTAGGCTTGTGACAGCCAGCGTAAAAATTTTGTCACATTATCATGACATGAATCGGAATATGAATATCGTTGGGGCGTTTCCTCAGCAGCGACGCGCTACACTTCAAAGACCTGGGTGTAGTGATAAGTATGCAAATGTTGCTAGGTCGTCGCCCGGAAGCGACGCGCCATCTCTTCGCCCGGGGGTGGTGTCAAATATGCAAGGGTTCCCGCATTGCGGACGAGTGCGGTTAAAGAAGCTAGTCCATGGTAGGTGTAAGGGTAGTGGGATGCGCTTTGAAACTTGAAACATTGGATCCTTGACAGGGAGATCAGCAGAGGTGGTGAAAGTTATGAGGAGGAGGAGGAGAAAGATTCACATAATGTGTCTACAGGAAACTAAGTGGGTTGGAGAGAAAGCAAAATAAATATCGCCTTGGGGTTTTAAGCTTTGATACTCAGAAAAGGATAAGGATAGAAATGGAGCGGGTATCATTATTGATAAGGAGTATATTAATGATGTGGTGAAAATGTACATGAAGAGTGATCGAATTATGAGCATTAAACTGGTGATACGTGATGAGATTATAACTATTATTTTCGCCTATGCACCACAAGTAGGGTTAGATGCATCTATTAAACAAGTGTTCTAGGAAGATTTGGAGGAGGTAGTGCAACGAGTACCTAGTGGTGAGAAATTAGTAATTGGTGGTGATCTGAACGGGCATGTGGGGTCTAGTCGACATGACTTTGAGAGCATACATGGAGGTTTTGGTTTTGGGGAGAGGAATGAAGCAGGAAATAGTATCCTGGACTTTGCGTTGGCATATGACTTGAGTATAATGAACACTTGGTTCAAGAAGAGAGAATCTCACTTAGTGTCCTATAGGAGTGGAGGTAATGCGAGCCAGATTGACTTCTTCTTAGTAAGAAATGCTTGTAGAAAGAGTTATACAGATTGCAAGGTTATTTCGGGTGAGAGCACAGCAACTCAACATAGACTGGTGGTACTTGATTTTCGAAGTAAGAGAATTTCGAGGAAGAGAAAACCCAGGTAGACCCTAGAATCAAGTGGTGGAGATTTCAATGGGAGAATCAACATAAATTTGTAGCTAAGATGGTCGATATCGGTATTTGGTCGAATATGAATATAGATTCGACTTGGACTAAGATGGAACATACCATAAAGGAGGTGGCGAAAGAAGTCCTTGGAGAATCTAGTGGAAACGAGCCACCAAGTAAGGACATATCATAGTGGAACGAGGAAGTAAAACAAGCAATAAGGGGCAAGCGAGAATGCTACAAATTATTGGGAAAATGTAAGAGCGACGAGAACTATGAGAAGTATAAGGAAGCTAGAAGAGATGCTAAGAAAGCAGTAAGAGACACAAGAGCAAAGGTGAATCAAAAACTTTATGATAAGTTAGATATAAAAGAAGGGGAAAATGACATCTACAGAATCGCTCGTATGAGGGATAAGAGGACACGAGATATTGGGACGGTTAAATATGTGAAAGATGTAAATCAAAGAGTTCTAGTCGGGGATAAAGAGATAAAAGATAGATAGAGTTCATACTTTGATACCTTGTTCAATGGCGGTCAAGAGCAGGATATTGGAAATTTAAATATCTCTTCGAGTATGATTAATCGAGATTTTATGCGGAGAATTCAAAATAGTGAAGTGGAAATGGCAATGAAAAAGATGAAATTGAAGAAAGCTGTAGGATCGGATGGTATACCAATTGAGGTTTGGAGATGTTTCGGAGAGAGGGGAATAGATTGGTTAACAACGCTATTTAACAAGATATGGAGAATTAACACAATGCCATTGGAGTGGCGAAAGAGTACTCTGATCCCTTTGTATAAGAACAAAGGTGATGTCCAAGATTATGCCAACTATCGGGGAATCAAACTAATGAGCCATACTATGAAACTTTGGGAAAGAGTGATTGCACAAAGGCTGAGAAAAATTGTGGATATTTCGGATAACCAATTTGGGTTTATGCCGGGAAGATCGATTATGGAGACAATATATCTTATGAGACAAACCATGGAGAAATATCAGGATCAAAAGAAAGATTTGCATATGGTTTTCATTGATTTGGAGAAGGCGTATGATAAATTGCCAAGAGAGGTACTTTGGTGGGCATTAACAAAAAAGGGTGTTTCAAAGAATATATTGATATTATCAAGGACATGTATAATGGAGTTAGTACTTGTGTACAGACTAGTGTTGGGACTTGGGAAGACTGAAGAGTTCCCTATAAAGATTGGAGTGCATCAAGGTTCCGCACTTAGCCCCTTTCTTTTTTGCTTTGATAATGGACGAATTGATGATGTCAGTCCAAGATGATATACCAAGGTGTATGTTGTTCGCAGATGATATTGTGCTGATTGATGAGACAAGAGAGGGTGTTGAAAGTAAATTGGAGTAGTGGAGACACACTTTGGAATCTCGAGGTTTTCGACTAAGCAGAAGCAAGACTGAATATTTGGAGTGTAACTTTAGCAGAGTTGGAAGTAGGGAGGCAGGGGCGGTCACATTTGATGAAAATATTGTCCAAGCTTCTGAGTTTTTTCGCTATCTTGAATCCATTATCCAAAAGGATGGAGAATTAGATGATGATGTGGCTCATAGGATTAAAGCAGGTTGGTTGAAGTGGAAGAGTGCCATAGGGTTTCTATGTGATCGCGGCATGCCCAATAGATTAAAGGGAAAATTCTACCTCACGACAATTAGGCCGACAATGTTTTACGGCATCGAATGTTGGGCCGTGAAACAATGTCACGTGCATAAGATGAATGTGGCGGAGATGCGTATGGTTCGATGGATGTGCGGTCATACAAGAAAGGATCGATTGGGGAATGAGGTGATCAGAGGTAAAGTAGGAGTTGCGCCCATTAATGATAAAATGAGGGAAAATCGTCAAAGATGGTTTGGACATGTGAGAAGGAGACCGAGTGATGCACCGGTTAGAAAGCCTGAACAGTAGAAAATGATAAAATGGCGAGGGGTAGTGGAAGACCCAAACAAACTTGGATTAGAGTAATTGAGAATGATATGAGTTTACTTGGAGTGGATGAAAGTATGGTGTTGAAGAGGCCGGAGTGGAGGGAAAAATCCATGTGGGGAGCTGATTTATTTATTTATTATTATTATTATTATTATTATTATTATTATTATTATTATTTTTTTTTTTTTTCCAACAACCTTTTCTCACGATGACATATGAGGATTCATGTTAGCCGATCCCAAATTATTTTGAGACTAAGACTTTGTTGTTGTTGTTGTATTATTTTAATTTCAACTCAATATACCTGATACATAATCCCCAAAATCCAATATCCCCCCAAAAAAAAAAAAAATAGGGTCATTGTCTCATAAGTTCCTTTTTTTTTTTAAATTTATGCTCAATAAGTTCCTTTTATGATGTTGTATTATGTTTCGAAAATACAACATCAATTAAGGTCATAATACTGCATTTCGGCGGTCGCCGGTGACCGGAGTCCGAAGCCCATGAACCGGCGACCAGATTCCGACCTCCGGCGACTGAATTCCGGCGACCGACGGCCGAATTCCGTTGAAAATTGACCGAAATTCGACATGCGGCGATAGACCGAAATTCGGCATTCGGCGATAGCAGACGGCGGCGGCGGAGCTGGACTGTGGCGGAGGCGGTGGTGCGGATGCAGTATTATGATTTTAAACTACTGCATAACTAAATGTTGTATTATACATAATACAACATGAGAAATTATGGAACATTTTAATACAATGAGAAACTTAGTGAAAAGTGATTTGTTCCAAAAGAAATTTATGGGGCAAATTCCCAAAAAATACTACTACTTCATTTTTCAACTCAATAAATTTAAATATCCTCAGTTTCCTCAACGAAGTTGGTATCGCTTATGCGGTCATTTGATGTGCCGTTCTTGTGAGTGGTCAACATTTGCATCTAAATGAGCAGTGTTTTGTAGGTGATAGCTGAGAAAATTAAATTAATATCAATCATTAATTGAAAAAAAAAACACCAGAATATATGGGAAAATCTCAATATCGGCCACAATTCCAAACAGGAGTGGGCATCGCTCATGCGGTTGTTTGCTGCTGCTGCGAGTGAGCGGTGTTATGTAGGAGGATCACACGATTAAATGTGGATAAATAGGATCCACTTAAAATTAAATTAGGGAGTTGATGCTGCCATGAAAAATCTCTATGGTTGCACAGGAACTGAAAAAGGGTTGGATACTTCGGCCTCTTCTCCTTCGATCAACCTCCTACACACATGCAAGAACGTAAGATAGGCCGGGGGTGTCTCCAGCGAACCCCCTCCGGCGTGAGAGTAAGATTAGTGGCACAAATCAAGTACAAACAATGGAAACCCTAGAGAGAGATAGAGCTAAGAGAGGAGAGAGAGAGTTACCATCCAAAATGAACCACATCCTCTAGTTATACCCCCAAGCCCCCATGTGCCTTGCACATGGGGGACACGTGTCAATCATCCATCAAGGGTCTCCAACCACCTTTACTTAGTGGGATTTCACTGTTGGGCTTGTCAAATCAAGCTACAGTTAGCTGCTTTCTACAATGGCGGGATAAAGGGGTTCAAGTTGTAGGCGACAACCAAGAACCAAGAGGCGACAACCAATAATCCCGCGGTCATGCCGGTACCGCGGCCTACCTTAGTGATGTCGCCCACATCGATTCCTTCCATAGGGTTCCGTCGCATGTCTGTTTCTCCGGAGTGTCAATCTTATCTTGCTTACTCTCGTGCCCTATCGCGGGATAGTACCTTCTCGCGTCCTTATTCCCGCCGTTGGTCCCCTCACCTTGGCTTACCGGGCCTATTTAGGGATACGGGGCCCATAAATCCCTTTGGGCCTAATCCTATTTTTCTATATCGCATCAGAAGCCCCCAATGTCGAGATCTGGATTATTTATGATCCAGGCGAGAAATTCATCACGAGGCGCGGGATCCTAATCCCGCCGTAACCTCTAAGGCGAGATTAGGATTTAAATGGACATGCACACTGCCACGTGTCAAGCTAGGGTTGATGGGTTGGGGCGGTTTGTCAGGGCCATACGATGCCTGGATTTTCGTGCTTCCCTTTAAATAACCTCATTTAAAGGAGAGGGAAATTTTGAAAATTCGAATCGTCATTTTCCTTGAGAAATTCCGAGCGTCTCTTCGTCTTCACAGTGTTAAGGTCAGTCCCTAGTCTTACATTTTCCATTTTCCAGTTACTCCTTCGTCCGTTTTCTCTCCATTTTCCGGCGAACCTTATCTGAGAGAAACCTCCTTTTACAACCGATTTCACCGTTCGTTTCCCTTACTTCCTTGGGATATTTACTTTTAGGGTCATGATTCTTTGATCTAGAGATTTCTGGGTGTGTTTTTGACCACTTTCTTCACTTCTCTGAAGATTCCGGCCGTATTCCGGCAACGTTCATCGTCTCCGTCAATCCGTTACGCTTTTCCAGGTATTTGCTTGATTTCTCGCCTTTTCTTCAATTTCCGCTTTTTACTTTTAGTTTTGCTATCTCGCGTAATGGCGAGAACCAAGTGTTGCACTTGGGCCATTAGATTTGGCCAAAGTTTAATCACGGGGGGATACTATCGGGTTGAAGTGGGACATGGGCTAGGATCCCGCGCGAGGATCTTAACCTTATGCTTATGCGACATGATGCTGATGCCGCCGTTCTTAGCACTTTAGAAATTAGGGGTTCCCCTTTTTTGCCTAAGTCTGCCCCTATGCAAACCTTCCATAACACATTTGAACTATGCTCGCATATTTGCTCTTTCTTCCATTCTCGCTTTGATTCTGATTTCTCTGATGCTAACTATCCCGCGGCTCCCGATTTACGTAGTCGTCGCTTCTCTAAACAGGTTCGATCCAGTCCCAGCGAGGAAAGCGACATGTCTTCCGCCCATTCTTCTTCCAGCCATGATGTTTCAGATACTCTTGCCGCGGGAACATCTCGTGCCCAGGTTTTTTTTGAACAACTTAGGGTTTCCGATATTGCGACAACCAGTACTTCTTCTTCCAACCTTCAAACCCCTTTACACACCAAATTTGGCATAAATCATAATATTTATCGCATCGAGCCTTACAATGACGACGAAGCTCTTGCCGTGATGCGACAACGGACTGATGGGATTATCGCGTATGTATCTCAATTTGAGGCCGGGCTTAGACTCCCCCTGGACCCATTTATTTCCTCCTTCCTCCATCAAGCTCAAGCCGCTATAGTGGATCTCCATCCCAACGTCTTTCGGGTTTTGGTCAGCTACATTGTCATATGCCGGTCCTTAAAACATGAGCCTTCTCTTCCCTTATTTGTCCATTTTTTCGATGGTTATACTTCCGTCTCTCAGCGAGAAGGTGTGGTAGAAAAACGTTTATCGATTAAGTATAGGCAACCGAAAATTCTTACTCCCCTTCCCGGCAAAGTACACAATTGGCAATCCAAGCCGCTTCTGATAACTTCTCGCATTGGTTGGTCACATAGTGGTGGCGACTTAAGAGAGATTAGCCCAAAAGTTGAAACCAAGAAAGCCTTGATCTCTGGGGATTCCCGCCTAAAAACCCGGAAACTTAAAGTCCTCGCCGAGGCGTCGGATACCGGCCTTGCCCTGTTTTCATGGAGAGAAATTCTTTCCAATCCTGCTCTTCTGCGGGAATCTGGCTTCCCCGATTTCTATTTCCCGTCTGATGAATCTCGCGTGACAATCATCCATACTCCTTGCCCCTGCTGGGATCTTCACTCTAAAGACCGCTTCGGCTCAGAATGTGAACCATGCCAGCGAGATAGTTATTGCTGTAAAGCTATGTATGAAGTGTACAGTATGAATTCTAGCCCTTAACTCCATTTTTTTTATTTCCCATATTTGAAATGTCTCTTATAACCGTTGTGTTAATTTTCTCTTTTTTCTATTTTTCAGAGTTCAGAAATATGTCGCTAGCTCAACGTCGAGATGCTCTTTCTAATCTGGAAGCCCGCCGCAAAAGGTTGGCCGAAACCCGCCAAACTGCTCTTAGTCAATCTACGGAGAAGGTCGTACCTACTTCGGCTCATGAAGATGATTCGGACGCCATCGCCCACGAAAGAGTTGCTGCTGCTGCCGAGAAAGCTGCCGGGAAAACCGTTGCCACCAAATCCCGAAAACCCTCCAAGCCAAAGACTCCAACTCACGGAACTGGCCTCAATCTGAGGGACGAGGATGATCTTGAGCCTCTGGATATTTCAGGTTCTGAACCTATAACCACCAATGTCGCGACAAATACTGAGTCTACTGGCGATTTACAAAATCCTCCTTCCCGCCCCACCAAACGATCACGCTAACCTCCTAGCTCTGAGCACCGAGATTGGTGAAGTCCCTAATCTTCCAAACCTAGATCTCCGCTCAGCCAATCAAGACTACAGGATGCTTGGAGGCGGCATCATTCAGCGTTCCTGCGTTCCCCAGCAGGTTAGAGAATATGAAAATCTCGACGAGGACTATGCCGCCAACGACGTGGGCTTTCATCTTGCAGGGGTAAGTGACCTGTCGTTGTCTCCCCTACACTTCATTTCATTTTGTCTTAGTTTTGTCTTTCCTTTGCAGATTTCCAGCATAGTTTACGGGTTAAGGAACCGCTGCAGCAAAGCTTACATTGAGTTGGAGAAACGCGATCAAGATCTGAAGCGAGTTCGTTCTGAGCGGGATAGAAATAAGAAGAAATTCCAAGATCGAGAACAATATGTTGCTGCACTTCAGGAAGAAAAAGCCAAGCTCGCTCAGTCTGAAAAAGATCTCCGCAGCGAGATGGAGGCACAAAAACTTAAATTTGAAGAACAACATAAGCTCTTGGCGGCGGATTTGGCGGCCTCATTAAAGAGCAACCTTGACAACAAAACCGTGATCGCTGAACTTCAATCCACGATAATCGAAAATAAAGCCAAGGCCGAAGCGGAAGCTATGGACCTCTACGACAAGGCTCTTATACAATGCATGCGTTCTGCGGCGGCAAGCTCTCGCGACATTCCGACTATTACCCCTGAATTGATTGCTAAATGGGGCTCAGAAACCATGTATAGCGATTTTAGTCGCTTGGGTCATAGCCTGGTTCCATATGACAAAAATGAACTTGCAGAGTTAGCCGCCGATGATCAACTCCTGGGCAAGCCCGCATGGGAAGTCCCCGCATTAGCTGACCCTGATGTGATAACTCTTTGGACCGATCTGGCTGGCGAGAAGGCTACGGCTTATAGGGAAGCTAAGGAGGCCGCTCAAGCTGTGCTCGATGCTAAAGCCGCAACAGATTCCCCATCTGCCTCTGGAAACAACTAGGATGGTCATGCTTCTTAAACAATTTACTTTTCTGAAACAATCTTTCGTCTGACTTGGTCTGTATTAAACAATTTATCTTTCTGTCTTTATTACTTTTGATTTTGGATGTCGCGGTTTGCGACTTAACCTTAACTGCTCCTTATTTTTGAATGACCGCGGGATGCGGTTTCTATGCCTGTCTTAACTTTTATAACAATCTTTTGGGATATCGCGGTTTGTGACTTTACATCTATGTTTTATCCCGCCTTTTTATCATTTTTCTATTCTTGCTTTCATGGTTTATTAAAGTTCCAACTTCTTGATGTCGCTATCATTACTTTGCTTCAATAGTTTATTGAAGATTTCTTTGTCATAACTTACCCATGTACATACTACTCCCTTCAAAAGAGTGAGGCTTGTCTTTAGGCAGCCTTACTCTATTAACCTGAATTAGACCACTCGATCTCTAAGTTGCGACAACCGCTTCACATACCTTATGTGAGAAAGAACGGGAGTCCGCCTCCCTTCGATCTGGCGAGCCTGATCTCGACCCAGGGCCTTGTCGCCAGGTCTCACTCGTGACTTATCTCGTCCTGCCACGGCCAAAAAACCTTTCTCACCAAACCTTGCTTTGTATGGAATTGGCCGAGCTAACGTTTACTCTACATTGTCGCATCAGCAGTTCGGGATGCGATCCCTTCTTTGTCGACAGTTAGGGATGTTAGCCCTTCTTTGGCAACAGTTAGGGATGTTAGCCCTTCTTTGGCAACAGTTAGGGATGTTAGCCCTTCTTTGTCGACAGTTAGGGATGTTAGCCCTTCTTTGGCAACAGTTAGGGATGTTAGCCCTTCTTTGTCGACAGTTAGGGATGTTAGCCCTTCTTTGGCAACAGTTAGGGATGTTAGCCCTTCTTTGGCAACAGTTAGGGATGTTAGCCCTTCTTTGGCAACAGCTTCCAGCTTGTAGCGACAACCTTCTTGTCCCCACCTTCAAGCGCTAAACAGAAACCGTCTTGTCGCCACCTTCAAGCATTTAGCAGCAACCTTCTTGTCGCCACCTTCAAGCTTTCGGCAGCAACCTTCTTGTCGCCACCTTCAAGCTTTTGGCAGCAACCTTCTTGTCGCCACCTTCAAGCTTTTAGCAGCAACCTTCTTGTCGCCACCTTCAAGCTTTTGGCAGCAACCTTCTTGTCGCCACCTTCAAGCTTTTGGCAGCAACCTTCTTGCCGCCACCTTCAAGCTCTCAGAAGCAACCTTCTTGTCGCCACATTCGAGCTCTCAGCAGCAACCTTCTTGTCGCCACCTTCGAGCTCTCAGCAACAACCTTCTTGTCGCCACCTTCAAGCTCTCAGCAGCAACCTTCTTGTCGCCACCTTCGAGCTCTCAGCAGCAACCTTCTTGTCGCCACCTTCAAGCTCTCAGCAGCAACCTTCTTGTTGCCACCTTCGAGAAATAGAAAATAACACTTAGAATTTTTTCTTTTTTACAAGTCATCACGATTCAACACAAAATGATAGAAAGTCTTGTCGTCATTTCTATCATATATACATGTTACATGCCGCCAAATCAGCAAATTTTACATAACTTTCCCTTTAGGCAACAATCAATCAAACAAAATACAAGGAAAAGTTAAGCAACTTTTGTTATCTAGGGAGGCGAACAAAAGAAACGGGACTGTGGAGAAAAAAGGCGGCTTCACTGATAGAACTGTTTAAGATGATCAACACTCCATGCATTCTTTAATTCTTCTCCATCTTGCATTCTCAACCGATAGGTTCCTTCCCGCACGACACTTGAAATCTGGAATGGCCCTTCCCACTTTTCATTCAACTTGGTATATCCTGGCTTGGCTCCTGTCACCTCCATACTTCTCAAAACCCAATCTCCCACATTAAATGACCTCTTATTAACCCGCCTATCATGCAGGGCCTTCATCTTTTGTTTATAGTTGATCATTCTCATTCTCGCGTACATCCTTTTTTCATCAATCAAATCTAAGTCATTACACCGTCTTTGCCCGTTCCTCGCTTCATCATAATTAGCCACCCTGTAAGTCGGCAAGGCCATCTCGGCAGGCGCCATGGCTTCCGATCCGTAAGTAAGGGCGAAAGCGGTTTCTCCAGTTGAGCCCTTTGTTGTTGTCCTCACATACCATAAAGCTATTGGTAACTCATCCAACCAGGCTCCTCCTCTTCCTTCCAGATTCTTACGCAAGGCGGCAAGGATTTGTTTGTTTGCCGCCTCGGCCTGGCCATTACACTGCGGCCTATAGACTGCCGACATCCAGTGCTTTACATTCACCCTCTCACATTCCGCTGAGAATTTCTTTCCAAACTGCGTACCATGATCTGAAACAATCGCTCTGGGAACCCCATATCTACACCAAATATTCTCCTGAACAAACTTGATCACTTGGTCTTCGCTGATTGTCGCTAGAGCCTTGGCCTCCGTCCATTTCGTAAAATAATCTACAGCGACAACTACGTGTTGGCAACCACCCCTTGCTTTCGGGAAAGGGCCTATCAAATCAATCCCCCACATGTCGAAAGGCCAAGTCGGCACGATGGGAGTTTGCTCGGTTGCGGACTGGCGGGGAATATTGCCAAATCTTTGACACTTTTCACACTTCCTTACATAAACCTCGGCATCCTTCCTCAATCCTGGCCAATAGTATCCATGAAATAAAACTTTATCCGCCAAAGTTCTCGCTCCCGGGTTTCCGCCACATACACCTTCATGAATCTCAAATAATACCTTCTGCACCAACCTTGTCTCAACACATCTTAGCAAAGGTTTTGAGAAAGATTTTCTGTATAGCACGCCATCTTGCACTGTAAAACGCGGAGAAGTTACTTTCACCAATCTCGCCTTTTCCTCATCCTGAGGCAACTCTCCTTTTTTCAAAAAATCTTTCATCTCGCACACCCAATCCTTCTCGCTGTCAACAATCTCGGAAATAACTGGTCTATCGATTGCCGGTATTTCCACAAATTCTATCAACGGTTCACCATCTAGGCTTTGCTCCTCGGTTCCGGCCGATCTGCTCAGCTCGTCAGCTCGCACATTTTCGGTTCTATTAATCTGTACCAACTCCCAAAACTCAAAACTCCACAGCAAGCTCCTCGCCAAATCACAATACTTTCTCAAAACTAAGCTCAACACTCCGTATCCACCCTTTACTTGATTAACAATCAACTGTGAGTCAGAGTGAATCACCACCTTAGTTAGCCCAATGTCCCTTGCAAGCTCGATCCCGGCAATCAACGCCTCATATTCGGCCTGATTGTTGGACACACCAAATTTGAACCGTAATGCTTTTTCATACTTGATCTCCTCGTCAGGCGAGATGACAGTGATTCCCGCCCCACCTTTATCCTTGGTCGACGACCCATCAACGTGCAAGACCCAACAATCCAGCGGCCTCTCCTTCTCTTCAATCAAACTGGGCGCAGCTTTCTTTGCCGCCCTCTTCTTGACTCCCTCTTCCATCAACTCAGCCTGGGATATGGTGAAAGAAGTTTCAACAATAAAGTCAGCCAACGCCTGCGCCTTGATAGCCCGGCGGGATTCATATCTCAAATCAAACTTAGTCAACTCAATCGACCATTTCAACAATCTCCCCGCGGCATCTGGCTGTTGTAAAATTTTCCTCAATGGGGCATCACTCAATACCACAATAGTATGCGCAATAAAGTAAACTCTCAATTTTCGCGCGGCAACCACCAAAGGATACGCCAATTTCTCGACATTAAAGTATCTTGATTCAATCTCGCTCAATGCTTTCGAAACATAATAGATCGGCCTTTGAGCCCTTTTCTCCTCCCTTACCAACACTGCGGCTACGGCATAGTCTGAGGCCGCCAAGTACACAAACAACTCTTCCCCTTCCACTGGACTACAGAGCAAAGGCGGCTTTCCCAAATAAATTTTCAACTGCTCGAAAGCGGCATCACACTCAGCATCCCAGACAAAGGTCTTCACCCCTTTCAAAACCCTATAAAACGGTAAACATTTCTCCGCCAACCTTGAAATGAATCTCCCGAGCGCAATAACCCTCCCATTCAGTCTCTGGATCTCGCAAATTGACTTGGGAGGCGACATATCTAACAAAGCCTGAATCTTTTCCGGGTTCGCCTCGATCCCGCGCCGATTAACCAAGAAACCCAAAAACTTTCCCGCCGTCACCCCAAACGTGCACTTACTGGGGTTCAACTTCATAGAATTCCTTCTCAAGTTTTCAAATGTTTTTGCGAGATCCAAAACATGGTCATTTTCCCTGGTCTTGATCACCATATCATCAATATACGCCTCCAAATTCCGCCCAATCTGCGACTTAAAAACTTCATTCACCATTCTTTGATAAGTTGCTCCGGCATTTTTTAGCCCAAAAGGCATCATCTTATAACAAAAATTTCCTTTTGGTGTTCTGAAAGCAGTTTTCGCTTTATCCTCCTCGGCCATTTTGATTTGATGGTAACCAGAGTATGCATCAATGAAACTAAAAATTCGGTGGCCGACAATCGAATCAACCAACTTGTCAATCTTGGGGAGCGGGTAGCAATCTTTAGGGCAGGCGGTATTAAGATCTGTAAAGTCGATGCACATCCTCCATTTCTTGTTCGACTTCAAAACCATAACTGGGCATGCTAACCATATGGGATATTGAATTTTCTCTATGATTCCCGCCTTCAAAAGCTTGTCCACCTCTTCCAATACCGCCCCTTCTTTTTCTGGCGACAAGTGTCGAACCTTCTGCTCAAACGGCTCAATGTTTGGATCGGCATTCAGGCAATGCATGGCGACGTTCTCGTCAATGCCTCTCATATCTTCTGGTCGCCACGCGAAAATATCCAAATTCTCCTTCAAGAACTCCACCAAACGATCCCGCTCATCCCGAAACAACTGCTTTCCAATCTTAACCTTTTGCTCTGGGAAATAACGATTAATTTCAATCTCTTCCAATTCTTCGTCCGCCTGAATATCGGGCTCATCCCGCGTCTGCAAGGTCTCAACCTCAATTCTTTTTCGCTTCTTCGCAACTGGATTCTTGGCGGGAACAAGCTTCCTGGGATCAATAAACTCGCTTCCTGTAGGTCGCCCCTCGGGATCTTCCACTTCAATCGTTTCACAATCTTCTTCAGACTCGCTGTCCATAATCTCTTCAAACACAATCTCCTCTATTCTCGGCTCACCCATATCCACAAACTGAACCACTCTAGCATAACTCCAGCTTGACATCGTCTTTATAACTTCCCTATCTACATTAACCTCGCCTGAGATATCTCGCCCAATTCCCTCGGGGCACGACTTCTGCTCATCCACCACCTCTTTTTCTCGCACATCTCTCCGGCCCCTCAATGCGGGTTCAGACATCTCATCAACCACCTCAATAACTCTTACCTCCGCCCCATCCCTGGGCTTACCTGCCACTGTGACAATCATAGCGGTGCCATTTTCCATACTCTCCGTGACCACCCACTCATTTTCAGAATCAACCTCATCTATCATATTTATACTTAGTGGGCGAGAATCATACTTTGTTGTCAACGAACTGGTAGATGCCCCCTTGGCCTTCATCATCTCCTTCTTTTTTCTCGCCACAGTTATGGCTTCACTTTTTATACAACCCACTCCCCTTGAAGTCGGGTATTTCACTCTTTGATGCGGGATAGACAATACCATTTCGAAACTCAACAGAAAAGGGATTCCAACTATGGCATTATACGCGGAAACCAAATCAATCACCATAAATTCTACTTGTTCACTTCTCGCTTGCTCCCCTTCGCCTATCTCTACCTCCAACATAATTGTCCCCTTAACCTTGACTGAATGATTTGTAAATCCCTCTAAATATCCCTTGTATGGTACCAAATTCGCATCAGTATAATTCATCCTCTTGAAAGCCTCATAATATAAAACATTTCTGCTTGCTCCTGAATCCACCATCACACGCTGTACCACATTGTTTCCCGGACAGATGGTTATGACAACTGGCTGGCTCCCATGACTCTTTGTTGCGGCCAACTCGCCTCGAGAAAAACTTATCACCCTGTCCTCACTTGCGACAAACTTCGGTATATCGAAGGTATGCGACAACATCATAATTTGGTTGTCCAAGCGTGCCTGTTGGGCAATGGGTCCTGAATAACGTCCACTACATTTCGCTCGCGGGCTCTCTCTTGTCTGACCCCCTCATCTCGCCTACCTTCTTTCTCCAGATACTGCTTGAACCTGCCTCTATTAATCTCTCCTTGAATTACCCTTCTCAAATTGAAACAATCCTCTGTCACATGACCCTTGTCTTTATGATACTCGCAATAACTACTCTGATCTCTGGCCATATAAGATCCTTCCTCAATGGCATATGGTGCGGGCAACTCCTCTTTCCTCAAGATTTCGGTTACGGTGGTGTTCAATCTGTCATACTTGAAAACCTTTCCCTCTCTCCTACCACCACCTCGACCTGCTCCACCGTTCCCAGCTCTATTCCCGCTGCGGCCTCCCTGGCCACCCCTGCTCTCATCTTTCACCACTTCAATTCTTTCCTTCGCCGTCTTTTTCTTCCCCGCACTCGGAGCCGCCGAGGCGACTTCAACTAATGCTTCCTTTCCGCCGCTACAATATGCCCTCACTCTTTCATACAACTCGCCTGTTGTCTTGGGTAACCTCATACAAAATTCCTGCTTGAAAAACCCAGGCACCAAGCTCGCATTAAACAACATAATGATCTCGCCTTGCGTGATATCGGCAATACGATTTGCAACACCCATAAACCTGTCCGTATACGCAGAGATGTCTTCTCCTTCTCATTGCTGAAACCAAAGCGACTCGGCCTTTTGAATGGGCTGCGCCCCTGATCCACTGAATCTCGCCAAAAACTTAAATTTAAGATCCTGATACCCTAAAACTGATTCAGCTGGCTGGGCCAAAAACCACTCTAGGGCATGGTCGGCCAGGGTACTCACAAATGCTTTACAAATTACTGCTTCGTTCTCCGTCAGTAGCGACAAAGTAACCTCAAACCCTCCAATGTGAGTGTTCGCCCTTGTGCTTCCCGAATAATTTGGTAGGTTTGGCATGCGGAACAATGGGTCAGGAGCGGCAATTTGAATACTTTTCACAAATGGGGCCAGATAAGAACCCTTTATCTCCTCAATCTTGGTTCCCGCCTGCAATTCTTTGATCGTCTTAGCCATCTCTGCCATTTCAGCTTTCCACTTGTCTTCTTCATTTTTCTTAGCCTTCTCCAACTCTGCGGCCTTAGCTATCTCCGCGGCCTTTAAAGCCTCAGCTATCTTAAGTGCCTCTGCAACTCTCTTTGCTTCGGCATCTTTCCTCGCCTTCTCTCTTTCTTTTTCTTGATCCCGTCTCTCACGGCGCCGGCGATCTCTATCACGGGGAGACTCCTCTTCGTGAACTCTATCAGATCGCCTTGACCTTTGTGATCTCTCTTCTCTATAAGTCCCATCATCTGAATATTTTGAACGGCTAGGAACATAATCCTTATCTGCCATTGACCCCTCCTCACTTTCGTATTCGTAGTAATAGGAATCATCTCGCGAATTTCCTGATTTGTGGTAGATCCTCATTCTCCTCCCTTCCACACGCTCTGGGTGCTTTCTCTTACCCGCACCTTCTTCCGGTCTTGCTCTGATGGTATCTCGCCCCCCATGATGCCGCTCCTTATCCTTAGGTGGTGACTTATCTTTATTTCGCCTACCATCAACCTGAGCCACACTCTGGCTAGCCTCTCGGTCCTCCGTTCGACCCCTTCCCGCAGACATTTCAGGCGGGATCTCCGTAGGCGCATGACCCATCTTCCTCAGCCTTGCATTATTCGCAAGAACCTTCATAAACATTTCATTTTCCTTCCTCAATTCATCAGCCAACGCTCTCGCATCACCAGACTTGGAGGGGACAGGATCCTGCACTCCAACTTTCTCCTTATTCCGCTCAGTCCGTTCTCTCTCTTCTCGCCTCCGAGTACTTCTAACCGCTGAATCGGTTTTTGAGGTATGTACCTCCCCATCCCGCGCAGTTCCCGATCTGGCTTTGCGGGCATCCTTCTGATTAGGGGTCTCCAGAGCCGGATTCTGGGTATCCTTTGCCTGAGTATCCTTTTCCTGTACCATTCCGGTTACTTTCTGGGCTTAAAATTCAAATGCTTACCAAACCAAACACCAACAAACACTTGCAGCAAGCTAAAATGCAGATTTCTGGGCTTAAAAACACGAAACTTAACAAAAGACCCTAACTCCCTTCTCCCTTCAAACTGAGCGCAGAAATATCTTACCAACAGGCAAACAATCAAACGGAGAAGATTTTCAGGTCCCGGCAACGGAACCAACTGATGCTGCCATGAAAAATCTCTATGGTTGCACAGGAACTGAAAAAGGGTTGGATACTTCGGCCTCTTCTCCTTCGATCAACCTCCTACACACATGCAAGAACGTAAGCTAGGCCGGGGGTGTCTCCGGCGAACCCCCTCCGGCGTGAGAGTAAGATTAGTGGCACAAATCAAGTACAAACAATGGAAACCCTAGAGAGAGATAGAGCTAAGAGAGGAGAGAGAGAGTTACCATCCAAAATGAACCACATCCTCTGGTTATACCCCCAAGCCCCCATGTGCCTTGCACATGGGGGACACGTGTCAATCATCCATCAAGGGTCTCCAACCACCTTTACTTAGTGGGATTTCACTGTTGGGCTTGTCAAATCAAGCTACAGTTAGCTGCTTTCTACAATGGCGGGATAAAGGGGTTCAAGTTGTAGGCGACAACCAAGAACCAAGAGGCGACAACCAATAATCCCGCGGTCATGCCGGTACCGCGGCCTACCTTAGTGATGTCGCCCACATCGATTCCTGCCATAGGGTTCCGTCGCATGTCTGTTTCTCCGGAGTGTCGATCTTATCTCGCTTACTCTCGTGCCCTATCGCGGGATAGTACCTTCCGCGTCTTTATTCCCGCCGTTGGGCCCCTCACCTTGGCTTACCGTGCCTATTTAGGGATACGGGGCCCATAAATTCCTTTGGGCCTAATCCTATTTTTCTATATCACATCAGGAATATCAATCATTAATTGAAAAAAAAACAAAAACGAATATGTGGTAAAATCTCAATATAGGCCACAATTCTAAATAGGAGTGGGCATCGCTCATGCAGTCATTTGTTGCTACTGTGAGTGGTCAATATTGTCAATACATAGGATCCATTTAAAATTAAATTAATATCAATTATTAATTAAAAAAAAATGGAATACTCCTTCCGTCCCAAATCTACGTATTCATTTTGTCATTTTGGGCGTTCCAAACTTACGTGCCCGTTTCCTAAAATGACAAAGACTATTTACTATTTCCTCCCCTCATTCTCTTTCCTATTTTACTTTTATACTCACAACATCAATCAACTTTACTATTCTCTCTACTCATTCTCTTTCCTATTTTACTTTTACATTTACAACACTTTCTTCACTACCTACTTTTCTTAATCTACATGCAAAATACCAAATAGGCACGTAGATTTGAAACGGAGGGAGTATATGGCAAAATCTCAATATAGACCACAATTCTAAATCCATCTTGAACCATGGTAGTGCGTTGGTCTTATTTATATTCGTGTATCAAGAGTAGTCAATTTGAGTTTGAGGTCTATAAGAGCACCCACATGGTGCGGTGAAATTTTTTTTAAGTCATGATTGATGTGGAGCTCAAGCCTCTTTACAATGGTGATTTTTGATTGGGGACATCAATGACTTGTGAAGAAAAAAATGTTTGGGAAAGGAGTTGAAGACCTAGGAAAAGAGTGACCCTTTCTCACTCTCCCATTGATACACATGCTCCAATTTTATATTTAAAAAGATTATTAAATAATAATTATATTAATAAATTATTTAATTAATAATTAAAATCATTATAATAAAAATATATAAATTAGTATCATGTATAATTAACAATAATAAAATAATATGAATAATGATAATAATTGTTATATACTCCCTCCGTCCCATCAAAACTGATACTTATTTCCTTTTTGGTCCGTCCCACCAAAACTGATACTTCCCAAAATGGCAAAAAATTTATAATTTTATATTGATTCTAATCCACTCATTTAACCCTAATGAAAATTAATTACCTAAATCTAAGTCTAATTGGACCATTAATAAAATCATTTACCTAACCTAATTTAATCCACCCAACCTAATACCCATTTACCCAACTATCCCCTTTCCATTCATTTCTCATATCCATCTTCAAAGAAACCCTACATCGTTCTTTCAACCATCTTCAAAGAAACTCTAGCTCGTCGATTCCCTTGCTCCCTGCAACCCTAGCTTCTTCAAAGCCATGGATCCGACTTCATCCACGGCAACAAACCTCAATTCCAAGGTTTCGTTGCCCGTTGAAACTACGGTGGCGGCGATTCCTTCGGTTGATGTTGCCGAATCAGATCTATGTCCTGATTCACCGATTTATGAAGTTTCTCCTTCGATTCCTCACTCATACTACGGAGTCGTCGTCCCCGAGACTCTGTTTCCTTACGATTACTACGGTTCATCACTAGTCCATGATGATACCGAAGTGCCTGAGACTCAGTTTAGTGATTCTGAGCATGGCGAATCGTTAATGGCTGAAATGGAGCTTCAATATCGTTCGAAGGCTGCAATAGAGGTCCCGCCTTTGTCCATTGAATTCAGATCTGGGATGTACCTTTCATCCCTAAGAATGATGGCTTGTTTCTTACCAAAATGGATTGCTAAGGATGCGATTGACAGTCCATTATACCCGGCTACGGATGAAATTAAAGAATTCTTGTCTTCCTCCACTTATCAGGTCGTATCTCTAATTTTACTACTTTTGGTGCATTTTTGTGAGTAAGAGTACGAATTTCTTTTGGAATATTTCTTCTTGGGAGTGAAATGATGATTGTCTTGTTGGTAATTAGGGTTGGAAAAAATTGTGCTATTGTTTTTCTGGCTTATTCAGTTTATGTGTGCACAATGATGTTTTGTGGTATTTGCTGAGACTAAAATGGTGGTTTAATGTGCTATTTTTATGAGAACAGAGGCTGCCTTGATATTGAAATTGTATTTGTTGGTTTTTGTGTGGTTTGTGATGGTATTTGCTGAGACTAAAACGGTGGTTTAATATGCTATTTGTATGAGAACAGAGGCTGCCTTGATATTGAAAATGTATTTGTTGGTTTTTGGGGTGTCTATGATGGTATTTGCTGAGACTAAAAAGGTGGTTTAATATGCTATTTGTATGAGAACAGAGGCTGCCTTGATATTGAAAATGTATTTGTTGATTTTTGGGGTGTCTATGATGGTATTTGCTGAGACTAAAATGGTGGTTTAATATCCTATTTTTATGAGAACAGAGGCTGCCTTGATATTGAAAATGTTTTTGTTGGTTTTTGTGGTGTCTATGATGGTATTTGCTGAGACTAAAATGGTGGTTTAAAGTGGTGTCTGTGATGGTATTTGTTGTTGGTGAGATGAAATTTTTCTTGTAGCTCAAAAATGGTGTCTATGATGTTTTTGTTGGTTTTTGGAAGGTCATTTTTGAATTTGTCATACTCAGTGATGATAATCATCTGAGAGTGAAAAGGATTCTGTCTTTTTTTTTACACAAAATGCAGCCCACTACTGGAAGATTCAAAAAGGCCTAATTTTCTATTACATTCAAAGGCCATCTTTCTATTACATTCAAAGGTCTTTTTTTTTTACACCTTCTGCAGTCTACTACTGGGGAGATTCAAAAAGGCCATTTTTTCTATTACATTCAAATGCCATCTTTCTATTACATTCAAAGGTCTTTTTTTTTACACCTTCTGCAGCCCACTACTGGGAGATTCAAAAAGGCTAAATGCTGAGACAAAAAGGCCATCTTTTTTTTTTTGAACTTAAGAAAATTCTTCCATCATGCCCTCAAGTTCATCACTACTCCCTTTATCCAATAGATGCAATAAGCATTCTCTCAACAACTGCAAGCTAACTGAACACTCATTTGGTAGTAAACCTCTTCTTCGTAAAGCAGCTTTTCCCATGTGCTGAATTTTGTAGTTATTTGCTCCACGTACAATCATAATAGATTTCAAACATGTTTGCAATGTTAGAAAAACATTGTCCAATGTGATATGCGAGAGTCTGTTGAAAGAATGTTCCACTGCATACACCAACTGATCAACATTAGTTGCTTGCACATCTGTCTGTAATGACTGTATTGATCTGAACCATCCCAGATCATTGACGTTGGTATCTGGTGAATTTGCTGGCTGGAACATTAGTGTAATATTGAATCCACCTTACATTCTTCCGCAATGAAATCTGGATCTCGATGTAGGGACACATGTGGTGGAGCATTGTCCCACTGTATGACTATGCTTTTACTTTCTGAACCTGGCCATTTTTGCTTGATTGCAGGGAGAACCTGCAATCAATTGGGGTTTCAGTGCATTAAAACAATGGAAATAAAAAAAATAACATGAAAATAAGAAAAGTGAATGAACTAACATGGTTGATCATCATTTCTTTTGTCACTTCTCTGTTAATAGAGTCAAGTGGTTTGGTAACTATGCTCCCTGCATTCCTATTCTTGCTGTTTCTCTTTGCAGCTTCTTTCCTTGTAAATGGCCACAATCCTATTTTTCCATCAAATAAAAGCTCACCATTTTCTTTGTAAATGGGTCTACTAACAGCACATAGAAATATGACTTTTACCACAAATTTTTTGCTTTGACAAGACCTATGAGGCTCAGCTTCTCCGGGACAAATGTAATATCTTTCCGTACATTTGGTCATGTTAAACCACTTTTCATCCACATGTATAACATGAGTCATGCTTTTGAACTTTGGACAACATGCAGAAGAGTCATAACTGAGTGCCTTTAAACTGAATAAAAGCCTAGCTATCATGTGTGTTTCAGTTAAAGCAGGTTTTATGGCATTACTATGTGGTCTGATCACCTTAGATTTTTTCCATCTGAAAATTGTACTCTTGCTTACCCCCATGGCAGTTGCAACATTTCGAATTGTACCTCTTTGATGAAATGGTATTGCTTTGAGCTTAGAAAGATCTACTTTAATTTTATTATGTGCATTAATACCTCCTCTTCTTGAAGGCAAAGCAATTGGAAGACCAAGCCGCATCTGATTCCTTACCCTCTTCCAGAACCTGAAGACTGAGGGCCTGCTTATACCAAACTGGAGCATAGCTTCTTGATAGCGACTTTTGGAATCATCCCCTTTTTGGCTGAAACTGCTAAGAACTGGCCAATCAACAACCTTTTGTCTTTGGAAATGGCCATTTTGGTTTTCTTTTTCTGTTCTTGATTTGGTAATGAGTTTAAGCTGAGACTAAAATGGTGGGTCTTATTTATGTAATGTTGTAATTTATTAGTGGGAGATTCAAAATTTTTGGATGTAATTTGAAATTTGGAAGGAAGTCACTTCCCTGTTAAATGATGTAATCTCAGTAAATATTTGAAGTTTGAGATTAGGCTTTTGGAGCCAAAAATTAAAGAACTGAAACCCTCTCCTAATTTTTGTACTTTTCTCAACTTTATCTTATTTTATTAGTATTCCTTAATTGGTGTGCTCATATTTTTTGTATCAATGTTGGTGGGACGAAAGGAATATGTGAGTAGGAAAGAGAAAATATAGTGAGAAATAGTAAAAAATATGAGAGAGAAATTGATAAATTAAATCACCAGTGTGAGTAAAATTATTTAAAATTGTAATTATTAATGATTAATAATATGGAACCGATGTGAAAAATCAGAAAATCTGATTATTTAAGTCACTACTGGTCTAACTTGGTGAATGAGGCATGTAAATTGACTAGATTCGGCTCATGTCAATGTCCTTGCTTGCTATTATGGAATAAATTGACTAGTTCGGTAGATTCGGCTCATGTCAATGTCCTTGCTTGCTATTATGGAATAAAAATTGACTAGATTCGATAAATTCGGCTCATGTCAATGTCCTTGCTAGCTACTCTTTTCGTTTCGATTCAAATGTCTCAATTTTTTTTTGGATTTCTCATTTAAAATGTTTCAATTCAAAAAGGAAACTTTTTTATTATTTTTTTATTTGTGGGACTCACTTGTCATACTCAAAATAAATATCCACTAACTATTTCCTATCCCACTTTCTCTTTCCTATATCACTTTCATACTCACAACATTTATTTCACTATACACTTTTTATATTATATACTCCCTCCGTCCCGCTACAACTTGTACACTTTACTCATTGGACGTCCCATTACAAATTTCACACTTCCTAAAATGGCAGAGAATCTTTACTATTCCACCCACTAATTCTCTTTCCTACTTTACTTTTATACTCACAACACTAATCAAATCACTATTTCCTACCCCACTTTCTCTCTCCAACCTCGCTTTTCATACTCACAATATTTTTTCTACTAACTTTTTCCTTAATTTACGTGTAAACAGTAAGTGTGAAGTTACTATCGGAACGGAGGGAGTATATTTATTCCTTAATTCCCGTGTCGAACCCATTTTGAGACATTTGGACCGGGACGAAGGGAGTATTATGGAATATTAGACTTTCCCGTCATCGTGGTAATTCAACCCAATCTTAAATAAAATATTAATTTTTCTCACTTTTATATACACAATTCCCAACCTTATATAATTTATACTTTCATCAGTGATTCAACTCAACCCAACCTTTTAATAAAATGTTTATTTTTCTTTACTCCAACTTACCTAAAATACTTATAATTTTATTTTTTAAAATAATATATTAGTAATAATATTTCTAAAATTATCCATACAATTATTAAAAATAATTACTCATGCAATTATAAAATTTTTTTATGAATTTTGATATATTTTTTATTTTATATAATTATATAAAATATATTAATTTTAAAAATATATTTATATAAATACATGCCACCAAATGAAAGGGTGACATGTGTACAAAATATGAAACAATTTGGTGACCCAACCTTGAGTTTTTTCGGTTGGCTGGCTGCACTAGGTTGGTTAATTTTCGTGACTTTCTCTCTCTCTCTTTTTTTTTTTTTTTTGCCCAATGACCCACAACGGAAGGTCACCGTTGTGGGTAGGTCACCGTTGTGGGTAGTCTTAGTAATTAGTAATGTGATCTTGCCTATTGACACTTAATAGTATAAAATGAAAATTAACTGAAAAATTAATATTGTCCTTTATAGATTTATTTTCAATCAATGTTTATTTAAAATATATATAATGTCATTAATGAACCAATCAAAAGATAATTTTTAAAATTGACATTAGTTTTTTTCGATATATTAAATCGTAGAGCAACATTTTCTTCTGATTTGCGGGCCATTGTAATATTATAGTAAAAAATTGAATTTAAAAAAAAAATGAATAAAGGAAAACCGCTCACTGTCGGTCCTTAAATTAGGATTATCGATAAATAATTCGACGATTGAAATTAAAAAAAAATTGTTAAATAATAGCCTTATGATAAGGATAGTTATGGGTTAATCTCAATCCTTATTTGTCTAAAATAAATAAAAAGTTATTTTTAACCTTTATTATAATATAGATTCTGGGCCCTGTTCCCTTCATACAAAAAGTGTTACAAATTCAATCCAACAAACAAAAGTCACCATCACTCCCTCCCAAAGTAACTGCTCCCTCACTTTAAAAAAAAAAAAAAAATTAAAAAAATTTACTATCCTTTCATTTCAAAATAAATATTGTATTTAGTTTATCGCATCTTAAGAAATGTGTTTTATTAATGGGTTAATGACAATTTAGGGCCTGAAGTATACAGGCGGTACCACATTGGGACCTTAAATCTAAAAACTGTCAATTTGGGACCCAAAGTTATAATTTTGATCAATTTGAAGCTTTTTGACGGAAAATGTTAAAAAAGGCCGTTAAGTGACCACGTGGGAGGCACATGAGATTCAGTGAGAGCATTTTGGTCATTTCGCGTTGATCCTGCACTTCAGCCCTAAATTGTCATTTTTTCTATAAAAATAATAAATAAAAATATTTAGTTTTTTTTACAAAAACTAATTAGTAAATTATCCAATTTATAAAATATTTTTTGGAACATTAACAAATTATTTTAGTAGCATTATTATATTTAAACTAAAGCTAAATATTTCATTTTTTAAGGAATATATATTTATTTCATTGATTTTAAAATAATCATATAGAAATAAATAATTATATAATGAATAAGAAAATTATAAAATAAAAATATTTTTTTTACAAACAAAAAACTCAAGAGTTTCTTTTCCCCTTCAAAAAAAAAAACCTTTAAAAAAAACAAACAAACAATTTCTTCCCCAAAACTTCATTCTTTCCCGTCAAGCCACAACCCAAACACTAACGCCGATCTCCATCCCAATCAACCACCACGATTCAAGCTTGCTCCGGCTGACCATCCTTGGTGTCCCCACCAGTTCCTGTTTATCCTATTCCGACTCAAGTCAAGGCAGCAAGTTTTTCGGTCAACCTCCATATATTGGTCAACCTCCATAAATTGAGTAAACAGTGAAAGCAATAGAGATAGAAGAAAGATTATACCATTGAAGGTCTAGACAATCGTGATGAATCCCACCCACTTTTGGCCATAGATCGTTGCTTGCTTGGCCGGTCGGTCAGATTTCGGTTGAAATCTCCACAAGCCCTAGAAAATTACAATCCCACGATCTCACATTATCAAGAATCTCAGACCTGGAGTATATATTTTGGTGAATCCTATTCGTTCTTGTAGGATTTTCCTATTCGCCCACCACCGCCGGCAACGTGAAAACGACTTCATACGGTGGTTTTGATTGAATTTCATTTTTGTGGGTTTTTTTAATTTTTGGGTTAATGTTTTTTGAAGAGAGAGAGAGAGAGAGAGAGAGAGAGAGAGAGAGAGAGAGAGAGAGAGAGAGAGAGAGAGAGAGAGAGAGAGAGAGAGAGAGAGAGAGAGAGAGAGAGAGAGAGAGAAGGTGGTGAATTGTCAATTTAGGGCCTGAAATTTATGAAATAACCAAAATGCCCTCACTGAATCTCACGTGATTCGCACGTGGTTACTTAACGGTCTTTTTTAACATTTTTCGTCAAAAAGTCCCAAATTGATCAAAATTGTAACTTTGGGCCCCAAATTAACAGTTTTAAGACTTCAGGCCCCAAAGTGGTACCGCCCGTATACTACAGGCCCTAAATTGTCATTAACCCTTTATTAATTTATACATTAATTATAAATTTGCACTAATTATCTTTTCTTCTTTAGAATCACAACATTTATTTTATAACAAAAAAAAATTGATGGTACAGGAATGTGTTTGGGCTCAGGTATTGTGTACAGCGAATGATTGAGCTGACTCCGTGACCTGCACACCATAAGAAAGAACCGTGAAACTGCGCCGGGGGTCTTCCGGCAAGCCCCTCCGGCGTGAGAATCAGCGAATGGACTGAAAAATGGTGTAAATATTATGGAGAGTGTGTGTACGTAATGGCCCATGGCTCGTAGATGTGTATTGGGCCTGGCCCATCGCGAAATATCCCGTTCAGTGGCCCCCAACTCATGGGTCGTCTTGACGGGCCAGGAGTTCGCGCTTCTTCTTAGGGTTATCCGTACGACCGTCAGTTTGAAATTTGAATTGTGATGACATCAGCATTGATGATGTGGAGGGCCAGGATCTCTTCATTAATTGACACGCGTCCCGTGATGGGACATTCTCCTCGGAAATTACAGTGGGTATTTAATGCTCCCATCATTTCGCCGTTTGGATTTCCCAGGTATAAACCTTTCATCTTCCCCAAGTATAAAAGCTTCCCCCCTTCTCCATTTCAAACTTTTCGCGTCAGAATCCTTTGAGAGCAAATAGCCAAGGCGATTTCCGGCAGCCAGTAAGGAGAACTCCGACCACCGTGTAAACGTTTTCCGACAACACTGATTATTCTGGCTTCACCACCTCTAAGCAACCCAGCAGCGTGGATTAGGGATTTCTTTGATCTCCCACCGGAAAACTCATCGGAAAACTCACCGGCGAACCCTTTACCAGGTATTACCCTTTGATTGTTCTTCATTTTCTGGGTTTTTCTTGGGGTTTAAGCATTTGTTTAATGGGGCCCAGAACGGTAAGCTTTGAGAGAGGAGTTAAATTTGGTTTTGGGTTAAATCAAAGGGTATATAAATGTGCTAGGGGTGTTTGGAGGGAAATTCCATTAACTGAGTGTTCTTCAATTCTGGCAAAATTTCACTTTGAAGATGAGAGCCTTGGGTTTCCAGCTGGTGATGCTCTTGGGGAATTTGAGGAAAATGACCCACGAGTAACACCGTTTAGGACAATGAACGATCTTCCCAACCATATCCAGACTCACTACTCATTATCCCGTCGTGGTTCACTTAGGGATTTGGTTTTAGGGGAATCTAGGTCGCCCTTAGGTAGTCGTCGCCACGGATGTTAGGACTGATTCCCCTTCTCTTTCTCCTTGTTTTGTAGACATGGATCACGACGGCAATCCTAGTCAGCCGACACAAGAGGTAAATGAGGCCAGTACGAGTGCTGGGGATGTTCGAATAGTTGACGCTTTCCACACTGGAGTACGAGTTGGAAGGAATGAACGAGGCTTCGGAGGCGGGGCACAAGGTGAGTGGGCCATTACCAAGGTCAGCACGAGGAAGAAAGGTGATACTGGGAAGCAAATGATTGACTCCCTACGAGACTCTTTCAGGGTCCATGCTGCCTCTTACAGGCTGGAATACCTCAGCCAGAAAGAATACGAGCCTCGTAGACAAACCATCCTTTCCAGCAAGGAAAAAGTTGCTTTCTTTTACAAACAGTTCGAGCTTGGTCTGAGGTTGCCCTTGGACCCTTTTATCAATGAGTTTCTCGAAGATTCAGGTTGTGTGCCCATGGAGCTGAGTGGCAACACCGTCAGGATTTTATCTTGCTTCATCGTAGTCTGCAGATTCCTTGGCTACGAGCCATGTAACAAGGTTTTTCGCCAGTACTATCGGACGACCCGCACCACCTTGAAAGGAAAATCTGTTGTGAGCGTGTCCTCAATTCGAAATGTGCAAGGTTTGTTTTTGTACACTCAGAACAAGGTGTATGGTTGGGATCACCATATGATCGTCGTCGAAAGTAGGGTAGGTTGGCAATTTCCCTTCCCAGAGAGTCAAGATATGGTTGCAGACGAGCATGTGTGGGCGGCGCCTTGGCCCGACGAGCTGAAAAAGAAGATTGATGGTTTGCTGAGCCTTGGTTGGGTGTCATGGTAGGATATTGAAGCCTCTCATTGGAGATATATAAGGGTCGGCATTATGTCCAGGCCGTCGAAAGGCCCCGATCCCTTGGTGAAGATTGAACTTGATACTCGTTACCCAGTCTGGGTCGTTCACGACGACTTGACTTGGGAAGAAAATTGCATAAATTATGCCGGTGCCCGCCTCGAACATCCTGAAGAGCATTGCGAGAACCTAGAAATGACTGGGGGTTGGGTTCTTAACACTTGTCTAATTGATTTGATAGTCGATCTTTTTGTCTCGTCGTGAATGACTTAAATTTTCTTCATTTTATTTGACAGTTCTTTCTGCCAAGGACATTGACCACATCGAACGGGACATAATGAGCGGAGTAATCAGAGCCAACGATCGAACCAAGGCGAAGAAGGACAAAGCGGCTTCTAATGACATCTACGACCGCCAAGAGAATATGACGAAGAGGAATGATCAGCTACCAAAGGACAACACCGTTGGTGCCATCCCCATGATAGAAGGGAGCTCGTAGTTGGGGGGCTAAACACTGGGGGTCGTCAAGCTTTGGTTGACGAGCTTGAGAAGACTACGGGCGATGGGGCCCAAGCTGCTGGGACCAGTGCTGAAGGGGACCGACAGTTGGTCATTGTTGAGGGCGTTCATGTTGGCCCTGAGACTGTTGGAAGTTCTGACTCCAATCCGGAGGTTGTTGGTGAGGGGAGTGTAAGTACCCCAATCTGGATCACCCCCTTTCAAACACACGGGAAACACCGCAGACTCATCCACGCAGTCTCAGAGACCTCTCTCACTCAAAACCCTCTCAAAACCCTCTCAAGCCCCCAACCAAACCAAGGGAGGAGCCTTTCTGGGATAAAAAGGGACAAAAGGACCTTTGGGAATTTTTAGGAAATCAGAAAAGCAATTAAGGTCCGTACGACCTCTTTGTTTCAATGATTACTAAATCCCCTTAAAGTCCACAATATTCCCTCAAATCCCGGAAAATGATTACTTCTGGCAGAGTTGGTCCGTACGGACCTCTTTGCATGCAAGATGGTCCGTACGGACCTTATTGCTCAGTGGAACACCATCATTCCGCAATATTCTCCATCATTGCAGATTCCCTCAAATCGAGGAAATCCAAAATTCTGGATAACCAAGGAGGTCCGTACGGACCTCTTTGCTCCGAAATTTTTACTATAAATAGAGGGCACCCCTCCTCATTTTCACACACCTCCCTCTTCTCTCTTCCTTCCTTAGCCTTCTGGCTCCCCTCTAAGTCCTCTTGAGGCACTCCCGCCCCTTTCGGATCCTTCCGAGGCCTTCCGAGCTCCTTGTGGTGCTCCGAAGCCTCCCCGAGCGCTCCCGAGACGCTCCCCGCGCTGCCCCGAGGCACTCTCGAGGTACTCGAGGCCCCTCGTGGTACTCCGAGGCCTTGCCTCGGTCTTTCCACGGTGTCCCGGCTCTTTCCGAGTCAAACCGACGATCCCAAACCACGCCGAAACTCTGTCCGAGTGACTCCCGCCACTCACAACGCACGCCGAACCTCCGCCCGAGTGATCCCGACGATCCCCACGCACGCCGAACCTCTCGCCCGAACGCAGCCTCGCAACCTCAACTCACGCCGAAACTCGTCCGCGGACAACCGATCTCCCGAAGCAATCCCGATCCATACCGAACGCTACTCCGACCTCAAACACCATCTCCCCACGGAAGACAGACACGAACCAACATTGGTAAGGCTTCCTTCCTACACTATTTCAATACATTTCCATACATAGCATACAATGTAGACATCCGATACAAAGCATGCATTTTTAAAAGCACACACACACACACACAACATTTAAAGGATATTAGGGGTATCCGAAAGACTCGTTTTACGAGGCTACTTGGTGAGCTCTAATATTCTAATATTCTCTTCCCGGGAGTCATCCGACCTCCGAACTCAAAATCTCATCACACAAAAACGGCTTTAAAATTATCTTTAAACCGATGCCCTTTTTCAATGTTTTGGGGCTTAATAAAACGGCGCGGCGACTCTACAAATGCGAAAAACAAACGGCGAGACACCTCCAACGCGAAAGATGCCGATGCCGGGGCCGCGAGGCCTCGCTTCGGATCCGGCTATTTCTTGGCGACCATTGGAATTTTTGTTTTAAAAACTTTTAAACAAAACAAAAGATTTTTAAAACGATGATGAGGGTCAAACTTTCATTTTACCCCTTCCTTTAACTGTCAGGTGTGTGTGCACGTGCTTCGTTTTTATTTTACAAAAAAATAATGAAATACAAAAAAAATGCATCAATATACATCTCGTGCATACATTTAAAATTCTTCAAAAACTTCTATTTTACTCGTAAAAGAATTTTAGAGACCGCACACTACGCGCATCCGCCTCGGTTACACCGCACTCTACTCACACCGCCGCCTGCTACACCGCACACTACGCGCACCGCCGCCTGATACACCGCACACTATAACCCTTAACCCGAGTGGTCTCAGCGCAGTCCGTTTGGTCTTCCTAGGCCTCTTGGGCGCACGGGATCATTCCAAACATCCCATCCCAGCCAAGCGCCAACCCTGCACGCTTTGAAGTCTTGAGTCACACTCTGGCCCGCACTCGCTGGTTTTTACTCACCCGTGTCATACTGTACTGATACATATACCATGCCGGCCATTTTCTCGTAAAGTCAAGGCTCTAACTCAAGATCCCTTGCGCAAGCAAAGCGATGGAAAGGTCATGCTAAAATCTTGACTCGATCTTGATTTCCGAAGCTACACCTGCACGATGTTCCGTCCCGATATACATCCATGCTCGCATGACACCATGCCATCACGCTTGATACGCCGCCCATGACGATATGACCCACCCAACGCCTAACGTCACAGATCCCTTGCGCAAGCAAGGTAAAGAGAGGTCATGCCGAACTCTTGACCTGATCTTGACTCAGTGGCCAGCTTCTGGTCACTATTCACATGGCTAACGCATCAAAACGAACATGACAGCTCCTGGTCCTTAGGTTCGATTTTCTTTTAGGCCGGTGGAAACCGCTTGCACTATAGGACCCGCCCTTGGCCGCCCACCCCGGGATATCGAAATACTGTGTGCAAAACGAGGGGCTTATAGCCGCACGTATGGTCTCCATCGACCTGTGATCTACATAGTTGCGAAAAAGAAGAGCAATCTTTTCCAACCTACCTAGGATTCGAGAAAACATGTTTTAAGTAAATTAAAACAACAAAAAATAAAAATAAAAAAATAAAAATAAAAGAAACGGAAACCACATGCCACGTGAGCTTTCCCCTTTTATCCCGTTAGGCCATTCCCGTGTCTAAACCTTGCCCGTCACCCTCCAGCTAACAGTAGTGGTCGAGAGTACCCGGGAACCCGTCTCCCAGTGTCAAAACAAGAAGGTCCTACCTCACCTCGTCACTAGGACAATCCGTCAATTCCCATGGCCAAGTCAGCTGGATAACAAGGATGAGAACGGACCTTACCCCCAAGAAATTTCCCAACACCGGAAGAAGTTTGGCAGTCCTCATGGCTATCGAGAAACGTCAAGGTGAGCAACAAGCCTCGGATCGAAGGTGCCATGCACCACTTCGGAACCTTAGCCACCCAACTACCTGGGGCTTCCCAAGCCATGACTGCTCCTACAGCCTCTAACATCTCTCATTGTCTCCCAGAAGTCAACCTGTTACCCTCGTACGAGCCATGCAGTTATGACATAAGACCACAAGACCTTCCAGAGGAAAGCTTGCCCATCCAGCCTCCTGAGGTCCCGGTACCACCGCCGAACAACGAACACATCTGGTGGGACGTCTGCGATTGCAGTGCTTGTCTGGAAATGGAATTCCAGGATGCAATGAACGAGGGCCGTCCTCGACAAAAGAAGAAGCTATCTTCTCAACAAAAACTGAAAAAGAGGTATGAATCTGGTGATCCCACAGCCGGAACCCTTGGAGAACCCTCAGAAAGTTTGACTACTATGTCATCTACTCCTGAAACCTCCCCAGCCTAGTTCTGCACAGGGCCACGGCAATGTTTGCTCCATGATCAGCTGGGACGAGCTTCGCACCGCCACCGAAGGCCCGAAGGTCCAGATAATCCAACCCCTGTCTTGGGAAGATCTCAAAGCCACTATTGATGCTTCAATAAAAGCCATGACAGCTGAACGAATTGAAATGCGCAGCCCGGCCTTACGCCAATCAGGCTCCTCCCACTCCAGAAACGGGAGAGACAAGCAAAACCATAAGTCCAGAGGTGAATGTTCTGACACGTTCCGGCCAAATCCCAGCGAATCCTCCACGGACAGACAAAAGGCCAGCCATACCTGAGCCACAAATGGAAAAGGGGCCCTACGCCAAAGAAGCTGAAACCTTGGACCCAAAGGTTGAAGATCCTGTCTTGACACAGCTCAAGCGCACTCAAAGCTAACATCTCACTCTGGTCCTTACTCACTTTATCTTATCCGCACAAGCTCAAGTTGGAAGAAAGTCTGGCCCAGACCACGGTTCCCATCACAGTGACACCTGATGAAGCAGCTCTAGATGATTGGCAACGCCAATTACAAAGCAATATCATCACCTTCACAGAGCTCGATCTTCCAAAATTTGGGGCTGACCACAACGAGCCTCTCTCCATAACAGTTCCACTGGACGAGCGCCGTCTCCCTCGGGTGTTGGTAGATGGGGATCATCCACGAACGTCCTTCCAGCCAAAATGATGGATTTGCTAGGGATCAAAGCAACTGACTCAAAACCCTCGACTCAGGCAATCAAGGCATACGACTCAACATCCCGCCCAGCCTTGGGAATAGCCACCTTGAACCTTGTGGTTTGGAAAACAAATGGTCCCGACACTTTCCAAGTCATCGACATCCCGATCACATTCACTGCCATTTTGGGACGCCCTTGGCTACATCGATCAATGGGTGGCATCCACTCTCCATCAGTGCGTAAAGTTCGTCCAAGGAACAGATCTGACCATCATCTACGGCGACAGCATAGTCACTGAAAGGACCGATACCAACGGCGTCCCGGTCTTAGAAATCAAACCCGACGATGACGGCATGATGCTCACAGGGTTCACCATCGAAAGTCCAAAGGCCCAAGTGTGCCACATAGACTTGCCTTTGATTTGGGACAAGATCCCTCCCCCGATGAAAATGATGAAGCACATGAACTACATCCCGGGGCTCGGTTTGGGAAAACGCCATCAGGGCACTCAACAGATCATCAATATCAAAGAACAGAATACCCTGCACGGCCTGGGATACTCTCCTACTCCCGAACACATTGCGGAGGACAAGCGAGCTGCACGAAAACGCTCCACAGATAACAAAAGAGGCTTGCACGCAATCTCCGATCTTCGTCCTTACAGCTTCGACATGACCAAGTACTTCACAAGGAAGGCCGGCAACTTGGAAGAAGATCCAGAAAAGGGAACAGAGCTGATCAGTGCCAAACAAAGCTGGCCGACAACCATGGACAAGCTCCAGCAGAACCTGGCAAGATTCAGAGGCCTCAAGCCAAATCCTGTCCAAGAGCATTCCTCGACACACCGCCCGCCGGATCCACAACCACCACTATTCACAATGAATTTTGGTTCGGGAAAACCCTCTTTGGCGTAAGAACTCGAAAACTCTCTGCCAACACTCCTGCGCTTCAACAAACGGGACGAGTCCGCATTCGAGCTAGTAATGCCCAAGACAAAGCAAGAGACTCCGCAGACGATGCTTGGGACGAACCACCGCTACACCTGCCTTCAAAGAAGAAATCGAGATGCCGGATCTCAATCGATTTTGTTTCTGATAACTCTGTGATAGCAATGATCGGGAACGGTGACATAAAGCCTTTCAAGCCCCATCTCCTATCAAGCTCATTGCCACTCAATAATTGGGCCATATTCTCCGACCCACCGCCGACAAAAAGGACATGATCGAACAACTTGGTCTGACCCTCGAGTCCTAGAGTCTAGTGTCAAAACTCATCCTGAGTCCATTAGCTTTGAATTTGAGTCTCTCGAGTCATCTGATGGCCTCACGCCAGAAGATTACGAACTCATTGCCAATAATGTATTCCCGTATGCTCTTAATGAATGCTTCGATCTTTCCGAGTATCCTCTCATTGCATCTTTAACAACTGATAAATTAACTAACACACAAATAGTTAATAACGATTCACTTGATAAAGAAGCAGACACATTAAACGAACAATACATTAAGCACATCTTTAAGCATGTTGTCAAACGAGAGAAAAACCGGGCCCAAGCTGCCGAGAAGGTTTTAATCACAACGATTTGCAAGATTGCTGAAGAGCCAAAGAGACGCAAGTTCGACGCCATTTCCAGCACAAACCAGATCTTCCAATACCTCAAGAGCGGGGAAACCACCTTCATGAACAAGGAAGACCCACACACAGAAGGGGTCAAAACCAAGAGCATCATGGCCCTAAAACGCCTCGCCTCTCACTTCGTCATCCTCGGGGACATGTTATACAAGAAACGCTACCACGGGCCACTCCTACGCTGCGTCAGCCAAGAAGAAGCAAGCAAGTTCATGAACGAAGTCCACAATGGGGCTTGCGGTCCCCACATGAATGCCAGAGCCCTGATGCAAATCATTCTCAGGATGGGCTACTACTGGATCTCCATGGAGGCAGATTGCATCCACTTTGTCCGAAGCTGCGACAAGTGCCAACGGTTCTCCAACCTCAATCATCTACCTCCCCACGATCTCTACTGCATGACTACACCTTGGCCCTTTGCCACATGGGGAATTGACGCCATCGGGAAAATCGCTCCGCCGGCAGGAACGGTCACGAGTTCATCTTAGTAGCCATCGACTACTTCACCAAATGGGTCGAAGCCAAGTCCTACAAGGTACTCACCTCCAAGAAGGTCGCGCATTTCCTCAAGGAAAACATCATATGCCGAGACGGCATCCCAAATGAGGTCATATCAGTACAACGGCTCACACTTCGAAGGGGAATTCGAGAGACCGCCGGCTGAATTCAAGATCACACGCCATAAATCTTCTCCCTACCGGCCACAAACAAACGGCGCCGTGAAAGCAGCAAACAAAACCCTCGAACGGATCATCCGAAAAATGACCACCCGAGGACGAGATTGGCCCGAGAAGCTGCACCTTGCACTTTGGGGCTACCGCACATCAGTCAGGCAGCCCACGGGAGAAACCCCATTTGCCCTGACATACTGGGATGGAAGCAGTCCTTCCCATCGAGCTAGAAATTCCTCACTCCGAGTGCCGCTGGAAAATGACATCAACGAAGTCGAATGGCTCCGAGCCGACATGACGAATTGGCTTGCCAGACGAGCGACGACTAAAGGCCATGGAACACGTCCGAGCCTATCAAAGCAGGATGGCTAGAGCTTTCGACCAGAAAGTCAAATCCCGAGACATCAGAGAAGGTGACCTTGTACTCAAAGAAAAGCCTCCCACTCGAACCAACCCACTGGGAAAATGGGAACCCACATGGATCGGCCCTTTCGTGGTTCAAAAGATCTTCTCCGGAGGCGCCATGAAGCTGACAGACCTAGACGGCAATCCCTTCATGAATCCAGTCAACGGAAGCAAACTTCGCAGATACTCCGCCTAAAGAAGAACAACTGCGCATCTCTTGGCACTCCATGTAGTGTCGAACTACGCAGACCTGAGCCCTCTCAGTTGGGGAACGTAGGCAACCTTAATTGGTCCGGTCTAAAAATACACAAAAAAGTCAAAAGTTTGAATGTCAATCAAGACCTCCATCAAGCTACGCACTTTTCAAGAACACGCCCCAGCAGTCACCTTGACCAAGTCAAACGACGGCGGCAACATCAAAGGACATCCGAGGGTCACTCAGCATCAAACGACTGACTCATGTCTGCTTCCAAGCCAGGGGCTTGTCTTCGCCCTCACGCGCTTCAAAAAAAAAAAGAGAGCTCGAGCAAGGGCTCACAAAAAAAATATATATATAAAAAAAAAGAGAGAGCTCGAGCAAGGGCTCACAAAAAAAAAGAGCTCGAGCAAGGGCTCACAAAAAAAAACAAAAGAAGCTCAAGCAGAAGCTGCGAAATTGAGGTCAAGAGCCCGACGCCAACAAGCGGCAAGGAATCTACGAAAAAGACCGTCAAAACGACTTGTCAAGGGAGCATTCAACCTCTCAGCCAAGCACAAAGCCTCAGCAAAGGGGATTGCCGTCAGGGCCCAGACTGCTTCAGTCCGCGAATGCAACAGAAAAGTCCAAAGATGGACGCCGACAAAATGCACAACAGAAGCAAAGGCAAACAAGAGATCTTGCGTCTCGACAAAGCTTTAAAAGTAAATCACAAATCACTAACGGTTACAACATTTCTTGATGAGTTCAAGCACGGTCTACTCTCAAGTTCACAACATGCTAAAAGACAGCTTAATACATTTAACTAATAATGTGTTTGCAATGCAATGAATGGATACCTAGGAGGTCATTCCGCGCCATCTGCGCTTGTCCCCTCGCCATTCTTTCCTTTCTTCCTCGTCCCCGCGAGTCTTCCTCCGCTCCACGTGAACCAACTCGCGTCTCTCAGCCCGAGATCCGGGGTCCTCCCCGCAGAGTCAAACAATCCAGCAGCTCTCAGGGCTTCATTCGCCCGTGCTTCGCCTCGGATCTCCTCCCCGCGAGTCCCGTAAAAGAGGACCTCTCCCCGCAGTCCCGGTCAACTCTAGTCTCGTAGTCAAACAAAGCGTCTCCCGTCACATCCAAAGGGTCGACCATGTGCTTCGGCACTCCTAAGGCAATAGGCTGCTACGGCAACCGGTCCCAGCACCGCTGCACGCCGTCTTTCCAAGACCACTTGGGATCGCCCAACACGCCGCTCATACCAGGCCCGGATACCGAGTCGTCAATACAACGCTCCCCGACGTCTAAGGAGTACCACAGGGTGAGGGAAAGCGGAATACTTCCATACCTCGTAAAATACAAGAAGGCACTGTTGCCATACAAAGAGGAACTACCTCCGCAGTAGCAAGGTGTCATCCCAAATTAACAAAGGCCTCCTCGCTTTCATCCCAAACCGCCGGAAACAAGCGACGGAATATAGAAGGAGGACCAAGACAAACCTCGGAACTCACAACGTAGGACCCTTCCCGCAAGATCCTCCCGGTCTCAATCCTCCGCGCGCTGAACCCACCGGATCCGATGCACTGGCCGTGCCATCCATCTCTCCCAGCGGGACCGATCCATATCCAACACAAGAGGTCGCCGAGCAAATGACCACGGCTAAACGACGCCTGAGCCTCCGCATGGCCTGAAGTCTCTCTCGCAGCCCACAAGGTGAGCAAAGCTGGGCTTCCCCTCATAAAACGATCCCTGGGCCGCGTACAGTCGATACCATGAAGAGTCTCCCCAAAGACCAACGGGACAAATATCCTTCTCCCGCTCTCAGGCTGCTCTCTACCACATCTAGCAAAGCGCCATCGCAAATGCCAAGGGAACTGAACCTGTAAAGCTGCCGCCATCACGCACAAGGCAAATGCGTCCCAAGAGACATCACTCTCATCATCAGCCATGAACCGTCCCACAGCTCAGAAATGTCGATATGACCCGAATCAAGGATCATGCCCGGCACTTCTTCCAACGAAGTGATTCGAAGAAAGTCTGCAAGCTTCACGCCACAAAGAACACCACCAATCAAAGGAAGCGAGATGGCCTCCACCTCCTGGTCCTCCAATCAAAGCCCGAAAATCCTCAAAAGTGGGCAATCCATTTCATTATAGGAGAAACAAGGACACATGCCTCCTAACATCCTGTAACTTCGCGCAGCCCGCAACAAATCCCAATCAGAACTAACTCCTTAAAAGACCAAACCGAGCAAAGACGAAACCTTACTCGAAAGCCCGTCTCGATGCCTCATACGACGCCGCATCCATGTTTTCAATCGCTCAAGGAAGTGTGCTTGCCTCTCTGCGAAAGCCTCGGCAAAATTCTAGGACGACGAAGAATCCATGGCAAAAATGGAGGTTCCTAGAGAAAATGGGGAAGAAAGCTCGAAAATGGCCGCAAATGGACGTACGGACCTCCTTGCAAACAGAACCCATTTCCTCAAAGAAATGCGATAAAGCCACCGTCCTCGCAAGCAACCTTGCTCCAAACCGCCCAAACACCGGCCAAAGCCATTCCCCGCAAACCAACACTACCCACAAATGCACTCTCGCCACGTGGCATGCACAAAATAAAAAATAATAATAGCAACAATTTCTAGGACAAATCCTTGAATCACAAAAAAATGACATTACATCTTAAAATAAAATACCGTTTGCCATGCAAATACATGTGTTTTATTACAAAATTCCAAAATGTCTGCTGCTAAACAAAAAAAGAGGGATATGAAAAGAGGGAAAGCAAATGAATACTAATCCCAATCTCGCATCATCATCTCGCGCAAGGTCCTCCAAAGAAAAGTCGGGCATCCCAAATAACTCGCCCGTCACATCCTCGTCGCCGAATACCGAGCACCCGCCCGAGGCTCCCACGAAAGTACTCAGAAGGATCAAATCCGGCGAAAGGATCAAAGAAGGAAGGCTCGAGGAACCCTCACCCCGCCGCTGTAGAGTGCGAGGCATGAACCGATAAAAGGGCCGCTCCCTCGAAGGCCTCAGCCTCCCGAAGATGTCCCGGCATCCATGCTATGCCGCCCTCAAAGGTCCCTCTCCGCCGCGGCTCCGGCTCGGCTCTAGGCGGAGGAACGTCCAGCGTAATGCCTCGAAGGCATAGGCTCGTACGCCGGCACACGACGCGAAGACCGGCAGGACATCTTCGACGCCATCTTCTTAGCGAAGGAGCGCATCGCCACGTAACGGCGAGTCAAGCATATCGTAGGCTCTCCCCGGACCTCCCACTCAAGGGGAAGCCAAGGAAACGCTCATCAAATACAAGCTTATACTCAACAACAAAAAGAGAAAATGCAAAGATGCCAAGATGGAAAAGAGTCAAGACACTCACCGATCTGTCTGGGATCCACTTCGTATGCAAGCAGAGCTCTGCTCCGGAACGGCATGCAGACACCCTCCTCCTCGATCCGTCCCCGCGGACGTACGTGAAATCCGGCCGGCGCATCGGAACCTCTGGGAGCTCGCGCGCCTCTCTCTCCCGCGCAAGACTGCGGCGGCCCTCGCGCTTCCTCCTCACGAAGGCCCCGTACTCCCTCTCCATATAAAATGAACTCCTCGGCCCCGACACCGCCAAGGTACCTCTCAAGTCAAGCACATCCATATCCCGGAGTCAAGCATCCCAAAGGGAGGGTCCCTCGGAGCCACGGGAAGCACACCGGGGCCATGCCGCGAAGACCCGCTCCTGTGTACATGACGTCACAAGTCAAGCCCCGCAAAGATCTTCCGCCGCGCTGTCACTCCTGGGAGCCCTCGAACTCATCCTCATACCGAGTCCACGGGAACAAGACAAACCCCACGGCTATCTCTCCCGTACGCTCCTGCACATCCCCGTAGGCGATGGTGAGCTTCCCTCTACCGGTCCTCCTCTTCCTCGCCGTACGAGCCCAAATGCCTTAGCATAGAAGGGTACGCAATGTTAATGATCTCTATCCCACGGGAAGCACCGGAAAACCTCATAAAACCACACTGTGACAAAAACAGAGAAGGCTCGGCAAAAAAGACAATGGAGAAATGACAGATCGCTAAATCAAGAAAATGAAGAATAAACGCATACCTCCGTGAGCAAAGTCAAAATGTGCCAACGAACTGCCACCCCCTGCTAAACCGGGCTCAAGGAGAAGTAGAGCTCGGCCAAGCTCGCCTCGCCCAAGCAATGTCGCAGACCCTATCCAGTCAATCAAGCTCTCCAACAAAGCAAAGGGAGCCGCGGTCGCGTGGTTCGAGAACAGAGTCTCTGACAGCCGCATACCACAAAAAGTGAGCGCGCTGGGCCAAGCCCGGTCAAGCCACCCTGGCCGGTATGCACTCCCGATGTAGGGCCCCAATACCGGCCGTGATCCTCATCTCCACGTCAGCCGTACAAAGATCCCCAGTGTGCCCTCGCGAGGACGAGGCTCAAAGCCCAGGAGCTCGGTCAACACATCATCGTAGATCATGTCTCTCCACCACAGCCCTCCTTTGAAGGAGAGCCCTTGCATAGCAAAGAAAATCGCTGGCGTCACCTGTCACACCTCGCTCCCTCAGTGTGGAAGGTGTGGGTGGTATCCCACCAATACTCGTAAAGGCCAAGGAAGACGCTCTTGCTTCCTCGTGTCGACACTCCACCCAGTTCTCAACGAACACACCTAGGCTGAGAAGCATAACCAAACCCTGGGACTCCTCCTACCGTCCACGGAAATATCAGCATCCGCCGCCATTAGCCAACAACAGCCTCGAGCGATCCCCGAAGTCTTCATCCTCTCGCCTTCCCGGCCATAATCCCCGCATCCCGCAGTAAACACAAAGAAAGTTCTAGCATTCAAAATTCGAGCAGGGAATCAAAACGGAAATGACATTTCTTACCTCCTCGACGTTCATAGAGCGACGATTGTAGTAACCACAACCATCAGCGTAAGACCGGTCCCTCGCCCCTTCAACGGCAATCCAACTACCTGGCCGTCAAGCGTAACCCTGGCCCTTCTCGCCACTTCAACGGCAAATCATCCACCGGCCCGCCAGCGTAAGACCGGTCCCCGCCCACTTCAACGGTGCAATTCAATCCCCTGCCGCTGGCGTAAGACCCTGTCTCGCCCACTTCAACGGCAAATCAATCACCGGCCATCAACGTAAGACCGGTCTCGCCACTCCAACGGCAATTCAAACCACCGCCGTCCGCCAAGACCGGTCTCGCCTACCTAACGGCAATTCAACCACCGCCGCCGCCGTAGACCGGACTCTCGCCACACCAACGGCAAATCAACCACCGGCCATCAACGTAAGACCGGACCTCGCCCACTCCAACGGCAGCTCATCCCCGGCCGTCGGGCTGTAAGACGAGGACTCGCCCACTCCAACGGAGTTCAATCCTGGCCAACGGGCCAGAAGACCGGTCTCTCGCCCACTCCAACGGCAATTCAACCACCGGCCATCAACGTAAGACCGGTCTCGCCCACTCCAACGGCACCAACCACCCTGCCATCAACGTAAGACCGGTCTCGCCACTTCAACGGCAATTCAACCACCGGCCGTCGGGCCGTAAGACCGGTCTCGCCCACTCCAACGGCAATTAATCTCTCTATTGCTGGCCGTAAGACCGGTCCCCGCCACTTCAACGGCAATTCAACCACCGATGCTGGCCAGAAGACCGGTCCTCGCCCACTTTCAGCCCGCAATTCCAATCTCCGGCCATCAACGTAAGACCGGGCCTCCTCGCCCACTCCAACGGCAATTCAATCCCTGGGCCATCAACGTAAGACCGGTCTCGCCCACTCCAACGGCAATTCAACCACCGCCATCAGCGTAAGACCGGTCCTCGCCCACTCCAACGGCAATCCAACCACCGCCACTCCAACGGTAATCCAAGACGCCCGACGGCAATTCAAGAAGGAGCCAACACCTCTCCAAAGACGAATATCAAGGCACAAGACGCCCAAACGCTCAACGACAACTCAACCACTGGAGGTCCGAAGTCATCTTCCCAATGTAAAAGGGCCCTACAAGGTCACGCATCCTCAGCACTAAGCACCGGCAATGATGTAAGTTCGAATCTCGCCCACTTCAACTCACAGCCGCAAAGCACTCTGGCCATCAAAGTAAGCCCGAGCTCCTCCCTAACAAGTCGAAAGGGAAGTCATACAGATCGCATATCCTCAAAGACCGCCATCATCCTTGCCCACTCAACGGCAACACAAGCACAAGAAGGAGCCAACACCTCCAAGTACAAGTACCGAGGCACGAAGCGCCTCCAAATGCCAAATGGGGAAGCAATCACCGCCGTCATCCTCGCCCACTTCAACGGCAACGCAAGCACCGGCAGCCATCGTAAGTCCAATCTTCTACTCAACAGTAAAACACAAAGGCATCTACGCCTCGAAGCACAAGGCAGCCTACGCTCCACAAATGCGGCTAGAAGACGATTCAAAGTCCTCGCGCATTACATCAAATCCGCGGCTAGAAGACGATCTAAAGTCCTCGCGCATTACATCCACAAATGCGGCTAGAAGACGATTCAAAGTCTCGCGCATTATATCAAATCATGGCTAGAAGACGATTCAAAGTCTCGCAAGATTACATCAAATCATGGCTAGAAGACGATTCAAAGTCCTCGCGCATTACATCCACAATCGCGGCTAGAAGACGATTCAAAGTCTCGCGCATCACATCAACCGCCGCGAAGATGATTCAAAGCCCTCCCGCGTGGCACCAACCGCCGCTGATGACGATTCAAAGTCCTCAACTGGTGGCTGCTTGGCACCGCGGATGACGATTCAAAGTCCTCCAACTGGGTGGCACCAACCGCCGAGATGACGATTCAAAGTCCTCCCCGTAGCACCAACCGCAAATCAAGACGATTCCAGTCCTCACTCTACCTCCACTAAGGCTTTAAACCACTCGGTCCGAAGACCGTATAAACCTCCCAATGATGATTATCCCTACCGAAGGCCTTAAACCACCCGATTAGGAAAATCGTAAAATTTCCATCCCATGACGCCACCACGTCCTCACAATTGACCTCGGCGGTCACCACATATCAGGACACAACCACGTCCTTACCACTGACCTCGGCGGTCACACAACACTTCAGTGGCACCACCACGCCCGCGCTCACAAATTCACGACCTCCGAACTACGACTGTGCTTGATTCCCGCCAGGGATACGTAGGAATCCTATCACAGGGTCCAGCCATCGACCTATACGGTCACCTAGGACACCACCACGTCCTTCCCATCGACCTATGCGGTCACCCAGGACACCACCACGTCCTCACAATTGACCTCGGCGGTCACCACATCTTAGGACACCACCACGTCCTTATCACTGACCTCGGCGGTCACACAACACTTCAGGGCACCACCACGCCCGCACACACAAATTCACGACCTCGAACTACGACTGTGCTTGATTCCCGCCAGGGGATAGGTAGGAATCCTATCACAAGGGGTCCACTGGCCGACTGATCGACCTATGCGGTCACCAGACACCACCACGTCCTACCACCGACCTCGGCGGTCACACAACACTTCAGGCACCACCACGCCCGCATTCACAAAACACTCACCCCACACCCGAACTACGACTGTGCTTGATTCCCGCCAGGGATACGTAGGAATCCTATCATTGTGGTCCAAATTTATTGACCTAAACTGGCCACACAAAAGGACACCACCACGTCCTCACATTGACCCTCACTCTGCCACTTCCTCTCCCAAAGACGCGATCCATTAGGACCCTTATCTTATCTGGGCGACCCCACTTCTTTCATAAGTGACGTCGTCGAGGGGCTTCGTAAGTACCCCAACTGATCACCCCTTTCAAACACGGAAACACCATGCACTCATCCACGCAGCCTCAGAGACCTCTCTCACTCAAAACCCTCTCAAAACCCTCTCAAGCCCCCAACCAAACCAAGGGAGGAGCCTTTTCTCGGGATAAAAAGGGACAAAAGGACCTTTTGGGAATTTTCAGAAATCGAGCAAGTACTAAGGTCCGTGACGGACCTCTTTGTTTCAATGATTACTAAATCCCCTTAAAGTCCACAATATTCCCTCAAATCCCGGAAGAAATGATTACTTCCCTACAGAGTTGGTCCGTACGGACCTCTTTGCATGCAAGATGGTCCGTACGGACCTTATTTCTCAGGGGACACCATCATTCCAGAATATTCACCATCATTGCGCATTCCTCAAATCGAGGAAATCCAAAATTCTCGGATAACCAAGGAGGTCCGTACGGACCTCTTTGCTCCGAAATTTACTATAAATAGAGGGCTCCCCTCCTCATTTTCAGACACCTCCCTCTTCTCTCTTCCTCCCTTAGCCTTCTCGGCTCCCCTCTAAGTCCTCTTGAGGCACTCCCGGCCCCTTTCGGATCCTTCCGAGGCCTTTCGAGCTCCCTGCGGTGCTCCGAAGCCTCCCGAGCGCTCCCGAGACGCTCCCGCGCTGCCCCGAGGCACTCTCGAGGTACTCGAGGCCCCTCGTGGTACTCCGAGGCCTTGCTCGGTCTTTCCACGGTGTCCCGGCTCTTTCCGAGTCAAACCGACGATCCCAAACCACGCCGAAACTCGTCCGAGTGACTCGCCACCACAACGCACGCCGAACCTCTCGCCCGAGTGATCCCGACGATCCCCACGCACGCCGAACCTCTCGCCCGAACGCAGCCTCGCAACCTCAACTCACGCCGAAACCTCGTCTGCGGACAACCGGCATCTCCGGGCAATCCCGATCCATACCGAACGCTACTCCGACCTCAAACACCATTCCCAAATGAAGACGCAGACACGAACCAACATTGGTAAGGCTTCCTTCCTACACTATTTCAATACATTTCCATACATAGCATACAATGTAGACATCCGATACAGCATGCATTTTTAAAAGCACACACACACACACACAACATTTAAAGGATATTAGGGGTATCCGAAAGACTCGTTTTACGAGGCTACTCGGGTGAGCTCTAATATTCTAATATTCTCTTCCCGGGGAGTCATCTGACCTCCGAACTCAAAATCTCATCACACAAAAACGGTTTAAAATTATCTTTAAACTGATGCCCTTTTTCAATGTTTTGGGCTTAATAAAAACGGCGTGGCGACTCTACAAATGCGAAAACAAACGGCGAGACACCTCCAACGCGAAAGATGCCAGATGCCGGGGCCGCGAGGCCTGCTCGGATCCGGGCTATTTCAGGGAGCCATGTCTCCAGGAAGAGAAAAGATCACCCCGTTGGTTCTGGGGAAAAGAGAGAGAAAAACAAGAAAGCTACCAACGACCCCGTTAGCTCCTCCGACCCCTCAACTCCTCGAGCTGAAACCCCTGGATCGTCTTCAGGGGTCCTGACCAGGAAGCAAGCAATGGAAATGGCGACCAAGTACGCCAAGGCTCCTCAGATTTCTGGGATCCCTTATTTGGCAAGGAATGGTCCTGCTCTCATCCTGGGGGCGGCTATGACAAAACGAGGCAGGGACGTTGAGCTCATCCGCCAGATGAGGGAGGCCAAGATGAAGCCAGAGACCTACCATGCTTGCTTCGGGCTGATGCAAACTGAGGTAAATTCAGTCTTCCGCTTTTCATGCATCTCTCGTCATTTTATGCTTGTAATAATTTTGTTGTTGCAGATGATGTCGATGATGGATGCCATGACGGCAGACTTTAAGGCATGCCTAGACGCCGAGCAGAAAGATAATGAACAGCTGATCCAGTCTGCTAGAGCCAAGGAGGCTGCTGAGAAGAAACTGAAGGAAGCTGAATATAATGTTGTCCAACTGACCACTGCCTACGAGTCTTTGATGGCTCAGAAGAATGAAGTGTTGAAAGAAGTGGAGATCTTGAAAGCTGCCAAGGCCAAACTGGAGAAGGAAGGAGGGATCTTGACCACCGGCCTCCGTGCCGCCGAGGCTAAAGTTGAAAAGTTGACGTTTGACTACGAGGCTGCTCGGGGTCAGATCAAAACGATGAGGGCTGATCATCAGGTTGCCTTGGCTGATGCAAAACTGGATGCCGTAGAGCAGTTTAAAAGAGGTGGCGAGTTTCTTCAGGTCGTCACTGAGAAGGCCCGTGGCTTCTTCCAGGATGGGGCTAAGCATCTGGCAAGGCGGATTCTTGCGGATCCAGAGACTAAGGACTTAATGTCGACGAGGAAGCTGGCCGACCTCTGCACAGAACAGTCACATGATCAAGAGGCTCGTCTAGTCCATCCCCTCGTTCCCTTCAATGATAATGATTTGCTTATTATCAAAGAAGACGACGAGAAGGAGGGGAAAGACAAGTGGCCAGTCCCTGTTGTTGATCCCAAGAATTTTGATGCCTATTACGCCTACTTACTCGGAGACAGCCCTGATCCAGACGAGACTCCTTCCAATGCCGGCGATCCTCAGTGACTTGTCTTTTAGAAATGATTTGTAATGTCTCAAACAATGCTCCACCCTGGTTTTGTGGTTTCAAACAATGCTTCAAACAATTTTAAGTTTTTTGTAATGTAACTGGCCCGTCTCCTCGTAGTTCAGAGGGGGTCGTACAGTTTGTTTATTGTTTTGGTTATTCAATGCCTTAGTTTTATATTTGTTAATCTGTATGTTAACGTAGATAGCATGTGATAACTTATTTGATGAGTAAGTTTGGGGACAAGTGTGATTGGCCGTCGTAAGTGATGACCAAAATATGGGTCGTCTTAAAGTGACTGACCCTTGTTCATACTTGTGTTTTCTCAACTTCTCAATAGCTCATAGGAAAAGTACGAAGGTTCGTAGGTATTTGCTCGTAGGCAAGATTCCAAGGACGATTCATCTTATTCCGTTATAGCAATCGACGAGGTCTAGCTTCGTCTAACCTTTATACTTGGCTAAAGTGAATGTGAGTGTCGAAGTCTTGGCTTCGACTGATCTTTATACTTGATCAAAGTGATTGTAGGGGTCGAAGTTTTGGCTTCAACCGATCTAAGTGTCTTGAGTTTGAAGAGAATTTTCAACAAAGCGACGAGTTTCATTGATAACTTTTGTCGACAACGACCTTACATTGAATTTTCTTCTACTCGCTTTTCAAACTAACGGGATTTATAGTCCATCCCTTACAAATTTCTAAAAACTTCAAAAATTACCTTCGACAGTTAGATAAATAACCATAGGAAGGGTGCCCTGAGGGCGCTGAGAGGTTACGGCGATCTCAAAAATAATACTTCATTAGATGATTGGCGTGCCACGGATGTTTGAGCTGTTCACCACTTGGCTTGGCAAGGCGATATGTTCCTTCTCTAACCACACTGGTGACGATGTAAGGTCCTTCCCAGTTGGGGGAGAGTTTGTTTTGGCGGGCCTTGAGTCCCGTTGCTTCAATTTTTTCTGAGAACGTGATCACCGACCTTGAAAAACCTTTTCTTCACTTTTTTATCGTGGTACGCCTTGGTTCTTTTCTTGTAATTCTCCATCCTCAATTGGGCATCCAATCGTCGCTCGTCCACGAGGTCGACCTGTCTGTTGTGGATGTTCTTTTCAACGTCGTAGAGAGCCACTCGATCAGTAGGAAGCTGAAGCTCGGCGGGAGCCATGGCCTCAGAGCCATAGGCTAAAGCAAATGGGGTTTCCCCCGTAGGCCCCAGGGTGGTTGTGCGGACTGCCCAGAGAGCTGAAGGGAGTTCGTCCAACCATCTCGTATCCCGTCCTTCAAGATTTTTACATAGGGCTGACAAGACGAGCTTGTTGGCTGCTTCAGCTTGTCCGTTGCCTTGGGGATAGGCAACAGACGACTTGGAATGCTTGACGCCCATTCTGTTTAGCTCTTGTTCAAACTTCCTTGAAAATTATAGGCCGTTGTCGGAAACAATTACCCTTGGAATCCCAAAGTGACACCATATTGAATCGTGGATGAAGCTTAGGGCATTGTTTTCCGTAATCTTGTTCAGAGCTTTGGCCTCCACCCACTTGGAAAAATAATCAACTGCCACAATCACATACTTCACTCCCCCCTTGGCCTGTGGAAATGGCCCAATCAAATCAACACCCCACATGTCGAACGGCCAAGCTGCCATGACTGGGGTTTGTTCCGTCGTCGGTAGTTTGGGGAGGTCGGCGAACCGTTGGCACGTATCACATTTCCTCACAAATTGCTTCGCATCTTCTCGTAGACGTGGCCAGTAGTACCCCATGGTGATTAACTTGTCAGCTAATGTACGGGCCCCAGGATGGCCCCCGCATTCTCCTTGATGCACTTCAAAAATCAGCTTCACTACTTTATCAGGGTGGACGCACTTCAATAGCGGCCTGGTAATGGATCGTCTATAGAGTTCGCCCTCTACGACCGTGAATCGGGCGGCCTTCCTCTTGACTTGCCGCGCCAAAACTTCATCTGTTGGTAGCTCATCTTTTTCGATAAATGCCTTTAGGTCGTCGATCCAACACCTTGGGCTATTATCTCCGGCACACATGATCTTCACACGATCGTAGGCTGGTTGCTCTAGGTAGGCCAGGTGGTGTCCATGTTCATCCTCCGGCAGTTGATCGGTGGCTAATTTGGAAAGTAGGTCGGCGTGTTCATTGTCTTCACGGGCAATTCTCTGGATGGCCCAAAACTCTAGCCCCTGAATTAACTCGCCGACCAAGGAATGAAATTTCTGTAGGGTGGATTCGACGACCTGATAGTCTCCACGCACTTGGTTTACAATCAACTAAGAGTCACAAAACGCTGCGATCTTAGTGGCCCCAAAACACTTGGCGTATTCAATTTCCGCCACTAGCGCTTCATATTCTGCTTGGTTGTTCGACGCTTGGAATTTGAACCTCAACACTTCTTCAAAAATTGTACCACTTTCTGGCTCGACGAGCACAATCCCCGCCCCACTGAGATCTCTGGTTGCCGATCCGTCTGAAAAAATCTTCCAACAGCCTACGGGCAAGATCAACTCTTCTGGTTTGTCGTCGACCTCCTTGCCTTTGTTGCTTTTCTGAGGTGGTCTTTGGTCATCGTCAATACTGAATGATGTTTCAACCAGGAAATCTGCCAATGACTGCGCTTGTAGGGTTTTCCTTGCTCTGTACTGAATGTCAAATTCAGTTAATTCAATGCTCCAATTGAGAAGACGGCCGGAACTTTCAGGACGATGCCAAAATCTTCCGTAGTGGGGCATTTGTGTAAACAATAATGGGATGAGCAGAAAAGTAAGCTCGTAGCTTTCGTACTGTGATGACGAGAGCATAAGCTATCTTCTCAGCGTTGAAGTAGCGGGTTTCTACGTCGGACAAAGCTTTGCTCAGATAATATACGGGCCTCTGCATCCCATCCTCCTCTCTTACCATTACGGCGGCGACGGCCTTGTCACTTGCCGAGAGGTATACAAATAAATATTCTCCCGCGACGGGGCTGCTGAGGAGTGGTGGGGAGCCCAGATATTCCTTAAGCTGCTTGAACGACTCGGAACATTCCTCTGTCCATTTAAAATCCTTGGCACCTTGGAGAGCTTTGAAAAATGGGAGTGATCGCTCGGCAGATTTGGCAATGAAACGACCCAAGGCCGCCACTCGTCCATTCAAACGTTGAACTTCCTTGATGCTCCTTGGTTCTGCCATATCAATCAGAGCCTTGATTTTTTCGGGGTTGGCTTCAATTCCCCACTGTGAAAGCATAAATCCCAAAATTTTTCCTGCGACCACTCCAAACACGCACTTGGCCGGGTTAAGGACCATATCATTTGCTCGGAGGTTGGTGAAGGCCTGCTGGAGATCGTCGACATGCTTTCTCTTCCTGGACTTGACAACCATGTCGTCGATGTATGCCTCCAGGTTGTCACCGAGCTGTCCCTTAAATATTTTGTTGATCATTCTCTGGTACGTGGCCTCGGCATTTTTGAGCCCAAAGGGCATCTTTGTATAGCAATAAGTTCCCCCTGCGGTCTGGAAGGCCGTCTTCGGAATGTCTTCTTCGGCCATCTTGATTTGGTGATAGCCGGAATACGCATCTAGAAAACTCAAAGTCGTGTGACCGGCCACAGAATCGACGAGCTTGTCAATTCTGGGCAAGGGGTAACTATCTTTGGGGCACGCCAAATTTAGGTCGGTGAAATCCACGCACAGCCTCCACTTTCCGTTAGGTTTTTTGACTAGAACCACATTAGCCAGCCACGTTGTGAACCCAGCGTCCACAATAATTCCAGCACTTAATAGCTTCTCAATCTCCTGCTTGATGGCGACCTCCTTCTCGCCTGAAAAATTCTGCACCTTTGCTCCTTGAACTTCATTGTGGGATTCACTCCGAGCCTATGGACGGCTACCTCTTCTTTGATACCCTTCATATCTTCAACTCTCCAGGCAAAAACGTCGAGGTTTTGTTTGAGCAGGGAGATTATCTCTTCCCTCTCCTCAGTAGATAACTGAGACCCCAGTTTGATTTTTTTGCTCTGGATAGTTTGGGTTAATGACCAATTCTGTTAGCTCGTCGGCCGGCTTCATCTTAGGAGCATCGTCTCTAAAGTCCATAGATTCAATAACAATTTCTTTAATTTTCTTTCTTGCCTCGGGGGTGAGGTCTGGAACCTCGTCTTCAATCAGCTTGTCTAGCTCGGCCCCCGATTCATGGGCGGTCAAAAGTTGCGGTTCTGCAGCTTGGTCGTCCATGAATGTTTCAACAAAGTCTCTTAGGTCGTCGATACACTTGATGGTGGATACATTGGTATAAGAGGTCGTCGTTTGTTTGACTGATTTGGAGAGCCTCACAATATGAACTGGGTCGTCTATTTCAACAGTCCGCTTTGCCTTCAGCACATGCTCCAGAAATTCTGGGGTCGTCCCCAACACACATCCAACTCCCGATCGTGTAGGAAATTTTACCCGTTGATGAGGGACCGAAGCTACGATCCCCAAGGCAGCTTGGCCAGGCTGGCCGAGAATGGCATGGTAGTCACTGACGACATCAATCACAATGAAAGTCACTGTTTGAATGGTTCTTAACGGGTGATCTCCAATATCGACTGGAAGGTCAATCTGGCCCTTTGCATCTACCCTGTGGTTGGTGAATCCCTCTAGACGACCTAAGTAGGGACTTAGGCGGCTATCGGGTAGACCCATTCGCTGGTAGACATTGTAAAACAAGATATCCTTAGCTGCACAAGTATCAATCAGAATACGTCTCAACTCATAGTTGTCGATGAAACCAGGTATGACCAGTGTTTGTTGACGAGCCAATGGATTGGGAGATAGCTCATATGGGAAAAAGCTTATCACATCGTTCGGGATTTCAGACTTTTGGGGAACATGTGGAGCCTTTTTCAGGTGGTAAATTGTGCCTTTGATTTGGTTTTTACTGGCTTCTTCAGAGATCACCAAGACGATCATTGGTTGTCTCTCCGGAGGGTCGTTGTTAACAGCTCTTGTGTTGGCTGCCGGACGATCCTTCCTCACGTACTCCTGAAGACGACCATCATCAATCCATCTCTGAATAATTTTCTTCAAACTGAAGCACTCCTCAGTATCATGTCCCTTATCCCGATGGTACTCACAATATTTATTCATATTTTTCTTCCCCTTTCCATTGGGGTTCATCTTTGGCGCCGGGCCAAAATCAACATTGCTCAAAATTTCAGCCCTCGACACCGTCAATGGAGTGTACGATTCTGGGACCTTTTCAGCTTTCACTTGCTTGCCTTTCCCCTTATCTCCAGCCTTATCCTTTTTTGACTTTGCCGTCTCACCATCATCGACGGCCTTCCCTTCTCTTTGCAACTTTCTTTCCTCGGCCTCGGCTACCGCGTACACCTTGGCGTAGAGGTCTTTTCGAGATTTGGCTGGATGGACTTGCAGCTCGTACTCCAGGGTGGAAGAAACAATGCCGTGTCTGAAACAATTGATAATTTCCCTATCTGTTAGGTCTACATCAATCTGGTCAACTAACTTCTTAAATCTTTTGAAGTAGCTCATAGAGCTTTCATTGGCCCCCTGCGAAATGTTGCTGAGGTCGTTGACAGTCTTGCGACGATCTCCCGCCGTTGCAAATCTTCCCAAAAACTTTTTTCTCATTTGTTTCCACGACTCAATGCTCCCTTAGGAAGGCCTTCGAACCATCGTAAAGATCCGTTAGCGTGCTTGTGAGGGCCTTCCACATAACATCATCGTCTCCTGATGCTCTAGCCGCCACATACATCTGAGCTTCGAGATGTTGCATGTGATCTATGGCGCTTGTAGAGCCGTCATATTGTTTCAAATCGGGAAGTTTAAAACCTGGTTCGGGAGGTCCCGTCTCTAGCATCTATGGTGCCAAGGGGTTCATGGTACCACCATCGTCCTACGAGTCGTCACTATCCACCCTTTTTCTTTTATTCGTTAGTTCTTCCACCTGACGCTTGAGTCTTAAGAATTCTCTCATATCGACTTCTCCAGCTGGGCCGACTGGGGGGATCCTATCTCGACGAGGCCCCTGCACGGTGTTAGACCGCCGCCTCTCGGTGGGGGTGGGTCATCCGGAGATAGATCTCTCTCTGTAGCTTGGTGGTGGAGATGGCCTGTAAGATCTGGATACCTCTCGTTCACGACGAGGAGAAGTACGGGTTCTTTCCCTATAGCTTGGTGCTCGTTCATTTCTCAATGAGGGAGTCATTAGACGACCCCGAACAACTTGGTTCTCGATTTACTTGAGGATTTTTGATCGCCAATACTCTACGAGGCTCTATCTCCTCATCTCGACGTTGCTGAGATGGTGCTCCTTCACTACGACGCTGTAAGTGCTCCAATTTGAGCTTGTTAGTATTTTCGTTAGAAAATTAACGAAAGTTATAACATTCCTAACAATTACTAACAATTACTAACATTTCCTAACAATCCTAACATTTCTAACAAAGTGAGGGCAAAATGGGCATTGTTATTTAAGGATAAACCAAGGAAAAGAATCAAAAAGTGAAAGAAATGGTCAAAAACCAAAAATAGAAATGGCCGGAACATAATCCGGCCGTTTAATTTGAATTTTAAAAAGATTATTCCTTGTGTCCAAAGCCCGAAGCAAAGATTTAATGAACAAAGGCACGCGATCGATCCTATCCGCGCGGATGACTTTGTATTTTTCAGAGGGCTATAAATTGAGCCCTCCAAATACAAAATAAAGAGGAACAAGAGCACAATTCACAAAGCATTTGGCGAAAATACTCGAGAAAACAAAGTGAGAATTCTCTAAGAATTGTCACCTTTTTCTCTTGAATCTTCCCAACTTTCACTCACTCAAATCAAACTCACTCACCATCATATTCAAAGCCTCAAACACTCATACATTCAAGCCAAAGCCCCAAAATACAAAGAAGATAGGTATAACCTCCCTCTTCTTACCCTAAATCTCTCATCCATGCATGCATCTTCAAACTACAAAATGTAGTTTGTTCATTTTCTTACTCTAGATCCAAGAGGATCACCATGGAAGTTCATCTCCATGGATGATCCTCTACAAGGATCAACATTTTCTTCAATGTGTTCTTATTTTCTTGCAAATGCATCTTCAAAACCCTAAAAACCATTTTCAAGCATCAAATCTCATTTTCAAAGGATAAAATTCCCCTTCCCAAGCAAATGAAGTGCTTAGTCCTAATGTACCCCAAGGATGGTTTGGTATAGTTGATTCACCACTAAAATTTCAAGTGATCACTAACCAAAACCTAGGGAAATGGGGACAAGCATGGATGCAAAACCCCCCTTTAAATCATATTTTCTTTCTTGAGAAGTTGCTGTCCAGTAGCAATTTTCCAGGATCCCAGTCCATTGTCTTAATTTTTGGACACAGATAAACTTGGAATTTGGTGTTGACTACAAAACACTTTTTGTAGCCAACATCAAGAGATTTCCATACATATTTTTACTTTATTTTTTGGGTGAGTAAAACTCCTCTTTTCAAATTTTCTTTTAGAGGCCAGTTCATCAGCTTCTGGAAATCCAGATCTCATATCTGAGATTTCCAGAAGGTTTTGACCCCTCAAATCTTCTCCAAAATGGAAAATTCCTTCGCACAAATCTTATTTAAGGTGTCTGGAACAACTTTCATTCTCTGAGTTTATCCAGATTATGAAGTTTTAAGACCCTTGAATCCATTTCAAAATCAAGGGTCCACTGCCTTTTTCATTCTGGCAGAAGTGACTCTCAACTTCAAAAGGTCTTTTGAGTACCAAATCTCAACCCAAAAATCTTCCAAAAATCATGGGATCAGTTTAAAGTCTTAAAAAGATATCCCAATTTTTACTTTTCTGAGTTTCAACTTATTTTGGCCAAAACACACACACACACACACACAAATGATTTTCAGCTTGGAAGACTCGTTTTACGAGGCATTCCGGGTGCACACTAACGTCCTTCCCGGCGTGTAACATGACCTCCGAACCCAAATCTCTAATCTCGGGCATTTTTCAAAGTTTTGGCCCTTAAAATAAAAATGGCGTGGCGACTCCGGTCTTTTTTAGATTGGTTTTCAAAGAAACAAAATTTCAAAGCAAACCCTTTCGGAAAAATTTTGGTGGCACATCATCACAAAGGGCGACTACTGGGAATTAAGCTTTTTTTCTAAAAAAATGATATTTGGTATATTGGTGGAAACCATTAAACTTCCCGTTATCGCCTCCTAACACGAGGCGGGGATAAATTGTGGTTTAACAATCCCACGTACCGGTATCACCGTTTTCAAAAAAAAGAGAAAAGCTGAGGGTCAAGCTTCCGTCCCGGCTTTGAAAATCATTTGTGTGTGTGTGTTGATTTTTGCACGTTCGTGTTGTTTTGGCCGCCTCGGAAAAAGTCAAAATTTTGACTGCCGGAATCATGTCCCTAACCGTCGGAATTTTCGTGCTTACGTGCTTATGTGTTCATTAAATTTCAAAAAAAATTCAAAAAAAAGGATTTTCAAAAAGAAAATTTTCAAAAAAATCATGCATCATATTTTTAAGACACATAAATTTTTTTTCCTATTTTACTCGTAAAAGAAGATAGATCGCTTGCACACTACGCGCACGTGACCGTACACCGCACACTACGTCCCTAACCCGGGAAATCCTTGTCGCGGTCCGTTTGGTCTTATTACGCCTCTCTGACGAGCACAGACTACCCAAACATCCCACGGAGCCTCGTGTCGACCATGCACTTGTCCGTGACACACTTTGTCCGAGACCCGGTTGGTTTTTAGTCCGGTCCGTGTCATGCCCCGTCTCGTGTATAGACCTTTCCTTTCAAGCCTTTGTCGGCATACCGACTCAATATCTTTCGGGACCCTAATCGCCGAAGTTCTCGCCGATTTTCCGCCGCAGACTTTGACCAAGATATTGACCGGCGCCTTGACTTCGGCTCGACCGGCACAAATTATACACCGACTCCCAAAGATTGACACCGAGTCATCAAGGATTAATGATTATTCCATGCCTAATTACGGCTTAACCGACGACAAGTCAAGATCAATTGTGGACGCTTATCGGGCCCAAATCATGCCGACTTTTCGTCGAGCCCCTGACATGATCTTGACTTTCGACGTCCGCCTTTGTCCGTAATTTACATCGAATGCTCGTTAAGACTCGATTACCCGCCGTACTTTTAGGATCGTTTTTCTTTCGGTCGGTGGGACCCGCTTGCCCTATAGACCCTCGCCCGGGCCGTCCACCCCGGGAGGTCGAAATACTGTGTGGAATACGAGGGGCTTATAGACGTAGTGACGGGGCCCACCGATCCAGATCCGCAGTAGTTTGCGAAAAGAAAAAGAAGAGCAATCTTTTCCAACCGACTAGGTTAATAAAACATGTTTTAAGTAAACGTGAACAAATAATCGCATGTTGCATGAGCCCAAAGCCCAAACACCTACCCTCTTTCCATTCCTGCACATCCGAACCTTCGTGTCCTTTCCCCCGCAGCCTCCTCACAAAGGTTGGTTTCGGCACCGGGTCATCGTTTGATTAGTTGGGAAGAGTCAAGCGCGTCATCGCCTACACCGTTTGTTCCGACTCGGTTTCGTAATGTCTCGCATCGGCCGGTAATGATAGGGATAACGTCACTCCGTCCTCCAAAATCCCTCGCATGCACCCGCATTGGATCCAGCTTGGTAGAACAGATGAGACTTCGACATGAGGCTCAAATTAGCGACCTTCTGGGGGTTGCTGCAACTCATGGTTTGACCATCAGCCTCAATTCCGATGGTACTTTTACCGCAAAGAAGGAAGAAAGTCCTCCTCCTCTTCTTAATCGTCCCGGATACATCAAGATGCTACCCCAAGATTCCTATGTCTCCACCGCCGGACTCCCGCCCGTCGACTTACTGTGGCAACCGGCCCCCAAACAGCTAGCCAAGGATGAAAGGGTTCGGCATACCGTCGCTATCCCCTCTCAAAGTGATGATCCCGCAAATATCGCCCGGGTGATGAAGATCAGAAACAGCTTGAAGAAATATGGTCACCCATCAAAGCCTCGGAAGAACGCTGCAATGCAAAGAAGCTCGGATTGAAGAGGCCACACGCCACTTCGGGACCTTAACAATCTCCCAACCGACCGGGCTACCCCGAAGGACAAACATATGCCTGTTCCCCTGACCTTAATATCTCTCATTATCCGGCGGAGTCCAACCACTCGCTTCCAGATGAGCCCAACAAACAGATCTCCCTGACTGGCCCACTCAAAGTCGTTCCAAAGACCGCCAAACCGAGGTCCCAAATCCGCCACCACCCGTAGAACACATTTGGTGGGATATCTCGTGATCGTCCCGATTGCCTTGAAAGGGACTATCAGATCGGATACACGAGGACCGTCCTCCTAAGAAGAAGAAAATTTCCTCCCAAAGAAAATTGAAGGAGAGATTCGAGGCCGGTGATACCAGCTGGTACGCTCGGGGAGCCATCTCGGGGATTTGATTATTATGTACTCTACTCCACCGCCTTTTCCCAAAGCAAACAGGGTAAAAGAGCGTAAAAGCCTTGCCAACAATGTAATTGAGACTTTCGGACGCCTGTAATACCGTGGACCCGGGTAACTCTACCGCCAATCGAAATCTATCCCCGCGGAACGGCCGTAACCCGCCTTGACCAGCCTCCCGAGTGCACACCGACAAAGAAAGACCAACGCCGCTTGGCGCTCCCACTCAATCAACATGTTGACCGGAGATGGCAACCGCCACAAAAGGCCTCGATAACCTGTGGGCTTCAAAGAAAGGCTCTACCTCGCAAGAAAAAGCACGAAGTGACCGGTTTAATGACTCTCTATCCCGAGACAAGGACCAAATCTATGATCCTCACCTATATGGCAAAGATGGTCACCTTCGCGACGAAGATTTACCAAGAGATGTCTCCCAACACAATGAAGCTTTGTACATCACCATTAAGCTCAACACCGTATCGCTCCCCGGGAGTATTGGTGGACAACGGATCAGCCGTTAATGTCCCGCCTCGCATGATGCGAGCCCCGCGCATCAATGAAAGGCACATGGTCCCATCTACCCTGGGCCGGGCCAAGGCATATGATGGCACGTCCCGTCCCCATCCTCGGGACAGTGACTCGGGAACTCGGTACGAAACCCAAATGGTGCCCGCAAAGTTCCATGTAATGGATATCCTCCGAGTTCACACTCTACTAGTGGCGCCTCGTTGCATCACATGAAAGCCATAGCCTCCACTCTCCACCAATGTGTCAAATTCATTAACCGACAAGGGGACCTTGAAGTCATAAGGGGCGACAGCCTTCCTCATGTGGAACGAAGCCGAGACCGTTACCAAGCATGCTCTTAGCCGTACACCGGGCTACCTCCTCCGAGTCGACCAAGTGACTATCGGGGCAAGTCTCGCCGTAATCCCCTGTAATCCGGTGATGCCAACTATGTCAACGCACTTCAAGCGAGCAGACTCCGAAGAAGTCCGATTCATCAAATCCAATTGTCATTTCCAACATTCGGAGGCATACCGGAAGGAAACATTGAACACCGCCATGATACAGCACACAAACCCCGGTTCCTAATTGCAGCCTTTGTCACCATTCTTCAAACCCACTCTCCGACCCTCGCCAAGCCAGAAATTTTCATGATAAAGATCGACAAGCATCGTCATACTCAACTCGAATCTATGAACGCCGTGTGGGACGTCCTCCTTGCCGAACCGCCCGCCAAGCCTTTCCGCTCGAGTATGGGACATGAGATTTTTCCAAAGAAGACATCGAGACGCAATACGCCCTTACATCTCGGATTGAGCGGTCGATTGTGACGAAATGGAAATCCCTGTGATTGAGGAAGATCCCTACATCCACATGCTCGCCTTTCGACGCCAAACACAATTGATTCTCGGTTCGACAAAGAGATGATAGCAACGACCGAGGAAGGAGAATGTAAACGAGACACCCCCGAGTCATGAGGCCCCCGACAAAGAATGCCGCTAAAGAATTGGGAAACTCTCTCTGCCCGTCCGCGACCAAAGAAGAAATGATCACCAAACTTGGATTGGTCCCCCGTCCCTTTGTGTCAACCTTTGTAAAGTCCTCTCGAGTCTCTCATTGTTGAGTTTGAGTCTTCCGAGTCGTCCGATGGCCTCACGCCCGAAGACCACGAAATTGTGGCCAATACCGTATTCCCTTTTATTCTCAATGAAATGACAAACCTTTTCGAGTATCCCTTAATTGCCACTTTAACTAATGATGAATTAACTAATAATCTAAAAACAAGCTTAATAACGATTCACTAGATGAAGAAGCGTACACATTAAATGAACAATATATCAAAGAAATCTTTAAGCAAAGTTGTCCTGAAAGAGGAAAATCGAGCCCAAGCCGCCGAAGAGATTTTGACGAGTGTGAATTTGGGAACCGCGGAAGAACCTAAAGAGACGCAGATTGGTAGTTTCTTCGAAGGGACCGAAAGGGATGCCCTAATTGAGCCGCTAAAAGAATTCGTGGATGTGTTCGCATGGTCCTATAAAGATATGCCGTGCCTCGATCCTTCCATAGTTGAGCACCGAATACCGCTCGACCTTAAGTCAAGCCGCAGCGTAAGCTAAGAAGAATTAAGCCCGAATGGTCCCTACAAGTGAAAGAGGAGATAGAAAAGATGCTCAGTATGTGGTTCATCAGTGGTCATTGAATATCCTACATGGCTTTCCAACATAGTAACGGTAACCAAGGCCAACGGAAAGATCCGTGTCGCGTAGACTTCAGAGACTTGAACAAAGCCACCCAAAAGATGATTTTCCTCGCCAAACATCGACATTTTGGTAGATTCCACGGCCAACCATGAAGTTAAATCCTTCGTCGACGGTTTTGCCGGCTACAACCAAATCAAAATGGCGTAAGAGGATCAAGCCAAAACGGCCTTCACAACCCCTCGGGGCACCTACCGCTACACGGCCATGCCGTTCGGACTAAAGAATGCCGGGGCTACGTACTGCAGGGCGCCTACAGCTCTGCTCCATGACATGATCCACAAAGAAATTGAGGTCTATGTGGACGACATGATAATACACTCCAGAGGATCGATGGCCAACACTTTGTTGATTTGAGGAAATTCTTCGGCCGCCTCCGAGACCACAAGCATGAGACCGAATCCAGCCAAGTGCACCTTCGGTGTAAGACGAGGTAAGGTGCTAGGATATATGGTGACGTAACGGGGAATCGAAGTAGATCCCCGTAAAATCAAGGCGATAGTTGAAATGAAGCCACCTGACACCGACGTAAGTGAAATCCTTCATGGGAAGACCGCAATACATAAGCCGCCAGTAAATCACCGACCTCGATCCGCGAGCCGATCTTCAAGTTGATGAAGAAAAATGCCTACACGTAATGGACTCTGTAATGTCGCCTTGCCTTTGAACAGTATCAAGGCATACCTTGTGAATCCCCCGATTCTCTCGCCCACCACATCGGCAAAAGCCACTCTTGCTATATCTAACCTGTCACGGATACAAAGAATTGGGGCTATGCTAGCTCAAGAGAAGAAAGATTCCAAGGTCGAAAACGCCATCTATTTCGTAGCGTAAAGCTCCAAGGAAGCGAACTCAATTACTCGCTATGAGAAGACTTGCGCAGTTTGGTCCGGGTAGTGGGAAAGTTGAAACACTACATGCAGCCTCACCCGATACATCTTGTCTCAAGGATAGACCCCATCAAATATCTCGTTCGACAAGCCTTCCATCTCCATGAGGTTGGCAAAATGGTCGTTCTTTTTGGCCGAATATGACATCACTTATGTTTCAAGGAAATCCGTAAAAGGACGCATAATGGCGTAACATTTGGCCGATTTCCCAAGTGATGAGTCCCGAGGACTCCGAACCTCAATTTCCCGATGATGGAATCTTCGCTCTAGAAGGAGAAAATCGCCGGCAACTCTTCTTCGACGGGCGTCAAACAAAAGGGGGAACGGAATAGGAATGCTTCGGTCGATCCTACCGACGAACACACCCCCATAGCAGCAAGATTGAACTTCGAAGTCACCAACAACGCCGCCGAATATGAAGCTTGCATAGCCGGGTTGGAAGCCGCCCTTGAAAGAAATATCAAGGAATTGGAGGTGTATGGTGACTCGCCCTCATCATCAATCGTGTCTCTAACAAATGGAAGACCGTGGACCCGGTTTACGTAAATATCACACTTACATGGAAGAGCTAGTAACCCAATTCAAGGAGATCGCCTTTCATTACTTGCCCGTGAGATCGCAATGCATTTGTGCATGCTCCGGCAACGCTAGCCTCCCTCGTTGAAATACCCGAAGGAAAGTCCGTCAAACCATTCGTAGCCTGGGAGAAGAGAAAATCCCGCTTATTGCTTTGAAATCGGCGTAAGCCGAACCGGCCAATGATCCCCGGTACACTCGCATCTATCAAGACCTTAAGAACGGAGAAGCCTCCTTCAAAAATAAAGATGGGGAATATAAAGAAGGAATTAAAGCGAAAAGTCTCTCACCCAAGCGGCTCGCCTCCCATTATGTTCTTTTTGGGAAATATGCTATACAAGAAGCGTTATCAAGGCCCCTCCCGCGATGCATCGGCAAACAAGAGGCTACGGAACTCATGAGAGAAATACATGGTGGTACCCGCGGCCCCCACATGAATGCTCGAGCCCCGATGCAAATTATACCGAGAATGGGATACTTTTGGATCTCCATGGAAGCCGATCGCATCCAAGCCACAAAAGCCGCGACAAATGTCGCCGATACTCAAACCTTAATCATTTGCCTCCTCACGAGTTATACCGCATGACAACCCTCGTCCTTTCGTCACTGGGGGAATTGATGTCATAGGCAAAATCACGCCATCAGCAAGAACGGCCACGAATTCGTCCCGGTAGCCGTGGGATTATTTCACCAAGTGGGTTGAAGCCAAGTCCTACAAAATCCTCAACTCAAGGAAAGTAGCCCTCTTCATCAAAGAGAACATCATATGCAGATACGGGTTGCCACCGAAATCATCTCGTATAATGGATCCCACTTCAAGGGGAATGTGACAAAGTTGCCGGCGTAATTCCGAATAACCCGTCACAAGTCATCTCCTTACTGCACTCCCAAACCAACGGAGCCGTCGAGGCAAAGAAACAAGACTTTGGAAAACATTATCCGGAAAATGGCCGTCCGAGGCAAAGATTGGCCCGAAAAGTTGCACCCGGCACTCGGGGCTACGTAACATCCGTCGAACGGCAACCGGGGAAACACCGTTTGCTCCTCACATACGGAATGGAAGCCGTGCTCCCAATCGAATTGGAAATCCTCGCTCCGCGCACCGCCGGAAAGCCGATCAACGAGGTCGAATGGCTCAGCAGTCGCCATGACGAATTGGCCCTGCTAGATGAACGTCGATTGAAAGCAATGGAACACATCCGAGCCTACCAAGGAAGAATGGCCAGAGCCTTTGACAAGAAAGTAAAGCATCGGGAGATCCGAGAAGGGATCTCGTTTTGAAAGAAAAGCCCCGGCCCGTATCAACCCGCTTGGCAAATGGGAGCCTGTTTGGGTCGGGCCATATGTCGTCCAAAAGATCTTCTCCTGAGGAGCCATGCAACTTGGGTGCACTCGACGGAAATCCCTTTGTACACCCAAAGGAATGGTGACAAGCCGCGCAGATACTACGCGTAAAAAAAAGAAAAAAAAAGAAGGAGTGCTAAAAGAGTAATACCCAACTAGGTTGAAAACCCGAAAAGGGCGGCCTAGGTAAAAACAGGTTGCACCAAAAAAAAACAAACAAAAAAAAAAAAAAAAAAAAAAAAAAAAAAAAAAAAAATCGTTGAACTACGAAGACCCGAGCTCCTCAAAATGAGGGGAACGTAGGCAAATGAAACGGTTCGGTCTAAAACACAAATAAAAGTCATACTTTGACATCAATACAACCGATCGTACCATGAAAGCGTCTCGAAAAACTCTAAAGCAATTCAAATATTCATTACAAGTTAAAAGCTTTTTGATGAGTCTAAGCCCGATTCATTCCTACAACCGGCAACCTCGCTAAAGGAAATTAAGATACATAATCAAACTAATGTGTCCGCCATGACAAGAAAGGGATACTGAAACCTCGTAGTCACTCCATGCCACTCGAACCGGCCTCTCCCCTCTTCTTCCCCTTCGAGTCTTCTTCTTCTCGAACCGGAAAATGTCGGTCTTCCTCCTACCAAGCTCGGTATAGGAACAGGATCTATCAAACCAGCCTCCGTCAGTGGCCTTAGTAGCCCTAGCGTCATCTCTCATCTCCCGTAGCCTAGCCGGTAGCATAGGAGCCCTCCTCTCCCGTCTCTTGACGTAAGCCTCATAGTCGGCCGCGCCGTCTCCGCTCCCGCCACGAGGGTTGGCCCTCGCCTCGGCCCTCCTCCTCTCGGAAACCGTCGTCCTCCGCACCCACAATGGCCTCACGCCGCCTCAAAATAGCCATCTCGAGTCTCTCCTAAATGCCTCTCGTACCAATCCAGTACCAAGTGGTCGTGAACACAGTCTCGGATGCTCGAGAATAACCCGAGGAGGAAAGGCGTCATACCTCCATGCTCGGGAAAGAAATGGAAACACCGAGGGATCATCCATAGAAACAGGAGCCACCACCCCGATGGCTATATCATCAAAGTTCTCCAAAGGAACCTCGCTCCAGCCGAACCGTCTCGTAACCAAGGACGGAATATAGAAGCCGGACCGAGAAAGCCCCTAAGCATGACCACATGAGACCCGTCCCGAAGCACTCGCGAGTCTCCACCCGCCAACAAGGCACCGACCATCTCGATATCTTCTCGTCCGGCGACCAGCCATCCAACGCTCCCATGAGCCCCGATCATCGAAATCCACAAAGAACCCCCTCCCGGCAAATGTCCAAGGCTTGATCATGTCGGAGTTTCCCGAAGAATCCCCAAACGCTCCATCGCCCACAGTGGTCAAGAGGAACGGGCCGCCCCCGCGCATATACCGCTTCCCGAGCGCCTATCGAGAGCATGGAAAGTCTCCCTGTGATCGAGGTACAACATCTCTCGCCCAAGCGACAATGAACGACTACATCCAAGCAGAGACCGATGGCGCATCCCAAAAGAATAGACCATAAACAGTGGTCCCGAACATGCAAAGTGCAAAGGCATCCCAATAGGCATCGTCGAGCAAGCCTAAGCCCCTAAATCTATCGTGAGACTCGGAAATATCAAAATGATCGGACCACGGATCATACCTTGCGCTTCCTCCAGGGAAAGATGAAGGAGGTTGCACAATCCGTCAACGAAAGAAGCTCCTCCGGCAAAGGAACCGCTATCTCTTCCACCTCCGACCACCAAGCAAGGCCCGAAATTCTTCGACGGCCGGAACAATCTCGTTGAAGGGAAGGCAAAAGACATGCCTCCTAGTATCCCAAAAATGAGGAAGAAGCCCTCAAAGATCGTAGTCCGGAATCAATTTCGAGAGACCATAAGCACTTCACCTTATACCTTTCTTCAAAGAAGGACCTCCTCTCATGCATAATCTCCCGGACCAATCCTTGAACTTGTTGAAGAATGACATTTGGGATTCTTGGGACAATTTTGATGGAGCTTTTCTAAGGTTTTCCATGGTTTTTCTCTCTTTCTCCCCGAAAATGGCCGTTGACTCGGAAGTTGAAGAAGATATTTGAATTTGAAATAAAGCAAAACCAGATCTCGTAGCAAAATTAAAGGACAATGTCGATGCAGCCCCTATCCGCGCGGATATGTTTGCTTTCCATCGAAAAATCTGCAACCCAAGCCGCTACACCAAAAGAGGAATATTCCGTCCCGCTGCTTCTAACCCGTGCAAAACCTCCCCAAACCACCCATATACCAAACACTAACACCCTTGCCAAAAAAAAAAAACCAAGGCTCATGCAACACCGCATTCATACCGCATTGCATTCATAAAATAAAATCCTAAATTATTACATTCCAAAAAAAAAAAAAAAAAAAAGAGTGTGCATAAAAAAAAACAAACAAACATCAATAATCCTAAATTATTACATCCCAAAAAAAAAAGAAAAGAGAAAAGAGCAAAAAAATGTGTGCATAAGCCGTACAAATCTCAATCCTGGCCTCAAATCTCAATCTCAAATCTCAAAAATCAATCGGAGTCTCTAGCGCCCGATGTCTCGCCCCCGATCCTCTTGCGGCTCTGCCCGCTCTCCTCAGGAGCCCCGAAGATCTCGGCTCGTAATCGTCCTCGTCTCCGTAAAGAGGCTCGTCAGACCAACCGGCACGCTCCGATAGGGCAAGCCAAGATCTCGCGAAAAATCATATCCGAAGGTGAAGGCGTCGGATTCCCGGACGTACGAAGACGACCCACCATGCCGCCAAACGTGTCCCCGTCCGTGTGGATCCCCGAGAATGACGTGATCCGAAGGCAAAGACCGCGGGGATCAATGAGAGGAGACAGAGGAGTCTCGAAGAAGTCTCGAACGAATAGGGAAGCCTCCCGCCCGATGTGCGCGGCCGTGGTCGCTCGCTCTAGCCTCGAGGAGCCCCGCAAGCGACCATCCTCCCGATGAATCTCTTAGCTCCGATCACTTGCTTCGTCGCCTTCGACGACCACCTCCGAAAACCGCACAAAAGCAAAAGCGCCAAACAGCTGAAGCGAAAAATGATGACAGAAAGAAAAGAAAAGACAAAAGCAAAAAAAGGGAAAAGGTGAAGCCATACCTTCATACCCTGACGAGGCCGGAAAGCTCGTGGAAGCCGCTCAGCCGAGGGATTCGCACCCTCAATCGGACTCCCATCCCGGACATACGAAAAGTCCGTCCGAGGGTATCGCTGACCCCAACCCCTCTCTATCCGTAACTCCGGGGCATCCTCAGCCTCCTCAAAACAAATACCGGATATGGCTCGCCGCCACAAATGCCGAGAAGTGCCGGCCGGCTCAGTAATCATCCTGTGTCGCAGATCCGTCACTGGTGCATCATATCGGCGGGAGGCTCCACCGGTGTCATCAAAGGCGACTGCGCCATGCCGGCGCGTCACCCTCTCTCCTGCATAATAGGCATCGCAGTCGCCTCTCGTAATCCTCCGCCGCACAGCCCAAATCTCGCCGCCTTCACCGCCCCACCTCAAAACGATCCTGTGGATAGAATATCATCCTCTCACTGCCTCACCCTCCGTCCAAAGGAAGGCAATCCGCGTATTCGAGAGTCGTACGCCCGGAGCTTATCTTCTCCCGGCATGCTTGGACCAAGAGCGCATGGCCGGATACGCCCGACGTACTCCGCCGGCCGCCGCCACATCGTGACGTGGAAAACTCCAACGCCCATACTCGCGAAAGGTAAAAATCAAATCAATCCAAAGGCAAAAGAAAAGTGTGTGCCCAAAAAAAAAGGGAAAGCAAAGAGAGAGCTTATACCTGTGGCAAACTCAAAGCAAGACAGTGAGCTCACAGCCCTTCCTGGCCGTACCTATCAAGAGCAAAGTAAAGCTCGCCACCCGGCTTCTCCTCAGAGACGTCTCCACCATCTCCATGTCCTCCAAGGACCTCAAGAAGGCAAAGATCGCCGTCCCTCAAAGCATGTCCGAAGAGGGTGCTCGAAAAAGCAAAACCACAAGAAGGCCCTAGCAATCCTGACGGCGCCTATCCTCTCCTCCCCACCTCATAGCTCACAATGGTCTCCACAATCTTCCCGTAGACCACGGCATACTCCATCCCCATCCCCTTTTGGGAATAGGGAAAATCCCGTAAGAGCTCGCAGATCCGCATCGCCGTAGCCGTCCCGCCACTCAATGCCGCTGGCCCATTAAAGGACAAACCCGTGATCGCAAAGATAGTCGAAGGCGTAACCGTAGCCTCGCCCGTAAGAAGTGAAACGTGTGGGTCGCATCCCACCAAAGGCCGCGCTAAAGCAAACATCGTGCCCTTGCTCTTAGTGGAACTTGACCAATCCCCTCAAGCACTCAACAAACTCCCAAAGCCCTGGCCTCAACGACAACTGCCTCCTGACTCAAGAAAGCTCCTCGGCCCGCATTCGGAAGCCGGTCCCACAAGTCAACTACGTACTCCACCGATCCTCGAGTCTTCATCTTGTTCACCGCTCCGTAACGTAGTTGTTTCCACCCCGCAATAAAACAAAAAAAAAGAAAATGTCAAAAAATTTTTGCATTTGCACGAAAAAAGAGCATACATATGCATCATGAAATTTCAAAGAAAAGTCGACAAAGATAACAAAGATACAATGAGCATAGCCCCATTTTTCTCGCACAAAAAAAAAAGAACAGCTTTTCAAAGAAATCCCAATCAACATTCATACAAGGAGTCAACGGAAACAAAAACTCCGTCCCATTTTCATAAAATAACATGCATACATTCATCGAAAAAATGCATTCCTACGGAAGTAAAACTCCGTCCCGTTTTCACAAAATAACATGCATTCAATCAACGGGAGGAAAATCCGTCCCCACTTTTCAAAAAAAATCAATCAAAAATCATACATTCATATCATCATCTCATGTTGGCAAAATGCCAACTCTTTTCTCAAGCAAAATGCACATTTTGGAACACCAACAAATTCATTGCAACATGCATATCATCAAAAATCAATATTCAAATTTCAAAAAAAATCACAATTTTCATCCATAATTTTCGGATACTAAAAAAAAATGGCGAAAATGCCAATTCTTTTTCCCAAGCAAAATGCACATTTTGGGTTACTCATATACTCATAACATGCAAAGCATCGAAATCAAGATTCAAAGCCAAGAACATCAATCATTCCAATCACCCAAAATTCAATTTCAAGCAAGAAATCAACAAAGGGAATGAAAAGATTCGAAGTATACCGCTCGAGACTCGGATCGAAGCCCAATGTTGCCAAGCACGGGTATGGCTCCTCCGCAATCGATTGCGAAAGAGTATAGTGCCTCCTCATTCGACGAGCTCCAATCGTCTCTCCGCTACCGGGCCACGTCCTTGGCCTTGAAAAACACCTTCCCCGTGTTCCATTGCTTGAAAATCGAAGAAAACGGAAGAATTTTCAAGCTTTTTGGCCTTCAATGGCTTCCTCCCTCGCTCTCTCTTTCTCTCTCTCGTAATTGCGTAAATTTTGAAAAACTGAATGGGGAAGAGGAAGGGCGTGGCCCTCATTAAAACCCTCTCGAATACGCTCCTATCCGCGCGGATAGGATTGTCGTGGTCAAAATGACCCTTTTGCCCTTTAAAATTCCAGTGACTCGCAATTCAGCCCCTAACTTGACAGAGTTAACCAAAGTTAACCAAAGTCAACCCCTTTCAAGGAAATTACCAACTAGCCAAACGTAAGTCCGATCTTCTCCGAGAAAGATAACGAGATCCCGTATCTTTCATCAAAATCATCAAACGGCAAAGCCAAACGTAAGACCGATTTCCCCGAGAAAGATAACGGAATCCCGTATCTTTCATCAAAATTATCCCCGACAATCAAACGTAAGACCGATTTCCCCGAGAAAGATAACGGAATCCCGTATCTTTCATCAAAATTACCCACTAGCCAAACGTAAGACCGATTTCCCGAGAAAGATAACGGAATTCCGTATCTTTCATCAAAATCATCAAACGGCAGTCAAACGTAAGACCGATTTCCCCGAGAAAGATAACGGAATTCCGTATCTTTCATCAAAATCATCAAACGGCAGTCAAACGTAAGTCCGATCTTCCCGAGAAAGATAACGGAATTCCGTATCTTTCATCAAAATCATCAAACGGCAGTCAAACGTAAGACCGATTTCCCCGAGAAAGATAACGAGATCCCGTATCTTTCATCAAAATCTTCCCCGGCAGTCAAACGTAAGACCGATTTCCCCGAGAAAGATAACGAGATCCCGTATCTTTCATTAAAATTACCCCTACAGCCAAACGTAAGACCGATTTCCCGAGAAAGATAACGAGATCCCGTATCTTTCATCAAAATTACCCCGCAGCAAACGTAAGACCGATTTCCTGCACGAATACGTCTCGATTTTCCTCAAAGAAAGGTTAACAAAATCCCCAAAGAAAGTTAACAGAATCCCAAAAGCCAACGAAATCTCGAGAAGATCTCGAACTACGAAAGGGCTTGATTCCCACTAGGGATACGTAGGTAGCCTATCACTAGGTCCAGCCCCTCGACCAAAATGGTCACCCTCTCCTTCGGCAGCAGACAAAGTCCACCGAAAGGCCATTTCAAATCAAGGTTCGAGGCACCTAAAAAGCCATCATCTCCAAGGTTCGAGGCACCTAAAAACGCCATCATCAAGGTCCGAGGCACCTAAAAAGCCATCATCTCCAAGGTTCGAGGCACCTAAAACGCCATCATCAAGGTCCGAGGCACCTAAAACGCCATCTCCAAGGTTCGAGGCACCTAAAACGCCATCTCCAAGGTTCGAGGCACCTAAAACGCCATCTCCAAGGTTCGAGGCACCTAAAACGCCATCATCAAGGTCCGAGGCACCTAAAACGCCATCTCCAAGGTTCGAGGCACCTAAAACGCCATCTCCAAGGTTCGAGGCACCTAAAACGCCATCTCCAAGGTTCGAGGCACCTAAGACGCTATCACACACAAACACTAGGAAAACGATAAATCACAATCATCCCCAGCAGAGCGGATAGCCATCAGACCGAAAATGGTCATTCCTATCCCCAGCAGAGCGGATAGCCATCAAACCGAAAATGGTCATTCCTATCCCCAGCAGAGCGGATAGCCATCAAACCGAAAATGGTCATCTCTTATCCCCAGCAGAGTTTCTCTCCAAAGAACCGATCGCGTAACTCTCGCTCATCGTGTTCGAGGCACCTAAAACGCCATCATCTCTGTGGTCGAAGACCCGAACTACGATCGGCTTCGATTCCCATTCGGGATACGTAGGTAGCCTATCGCTAGGTTCCAGCCCACTCGATCACTGATCATCTCGCCAAATATGGAGCCTATTTTATCGACGACCCCGCTTCCTTCGAAAGCGCCGTCGCCGAGGGGCTACAGTAAGTGCTCCAATTTGAGCTTGTTAGTATTTTCGTTAGAAAATTAACGAAAGTTATAACATTCCTAACAATTACTAACAATTACTAACATTTCCTAACAATCCTAACATTTCTAACAAAGTGAGGGCAAAATGGGCATTGTTATTTAAGGATAAACCAAGGAAAAGAATCAAAAAAGTGAAAAAAATGGTCAAAAACCAAAAATAGAAATGGCCGGAACATAATCTCGGCCGTTTAATTTGAATTTTAAAAAAGATTATTCCTCGTGTCCAAAGCTCCGAAGCAAAGATTTAATGAACAAAGGCACGCGATCGATCCTATCCGCGCGGATGACTTTGTATTTTTCAGTAGGGCTATAAATTGAGCCCTCCAAATACAAAATAAAAAGGAACAAGAGCACAATTCACAAAGATTTGGCGAAAATACTCGAGAAAACAAAGTGAGAATTCTCTAAGAATTGTCACCGTTTTCTCTTGAATCTCCCCAACTTTCACTCCCTCAAATCAAACTCACTCACCATCATATTCAAAGCCTCAAACACTCATACATTCAAGCCAAAGCCCCAAAATACAAAGAAGATAGGTATAACCTCCCTCTTCTTACCCTAAATCTCTCATCCATGCATGCATCTTCAAACTACAAAATGTAGTTTGTTCATTTTCTTACTCTAGATCCAAGAGGATCACCATGGAAGTTCATCTCCATGGATGATCCTCTACAAGGATCAACATTTTCTTCAATGTGTTCTTATTTTCTTGCAAATGCATCTTCAAAACCCTAAAAACCATTTTCAAGCATCAAATCTCATTTTCAAAGGATAAAATTCCCCTTCCCAAGCAAATGAAGTGCTTAGTCCTAATGTACCCCAAGGATGGTTTGGTATATTTGATTCACCACTAAAATGTCAAGTGATCACTAACCAAAACCTAGGGAAATGGGGACAAGCATGGATGCAAAACCCCCCTTTAAATCATATTTTCTTTCTTGAGAAGTTGCTGTCCAGTAGCAATTTTCCAGGATCCCAGTCCATTGTCTTAATTTTTGGACACAGATAAACTTGGAATTTGGTGTTGACTACAAAAAAACTTTTTGTATCCAACATCAAGAGATTTCCAGACATATTTTTACTTTATTTTTTGGGTGAGTAAAACTCCTCTTTTCAAATTTTCTTTTAGAGGCCAGTTCATCAGCTTCTGGAAATCCAGATCTCATATCTGAGATTTCCAGAAGGTTTTGACCCCTCAAATCTTCTCCAAAATGGAAATTTCCTTCGCACAAATCTTATTTAAGGTGTATGTAACAACTTTCATTCTCTTAGTTTATCCAGATTATGAAGTTTTAAGACCCTTGAATCCATTTCAAAATCAAAGGTCCACTGCCTTTTTCATTCTGGCAGAAGTGACTCTCAACTTCAAAAGGTCTTTTGAGTACCAAATCTCAATCCAAAATCTTCCAAAAATCATGGAATCAGTTTAAAGTCTTAAAAAGATATCCCAATTTTTACTTTTCTGAGTTTAAACTTATTTTGGCCAACACACACACACACACACACAAATGATTTTCAGCTTGGAAGACTCGTTTTACGAGGCATTCCGGTGCACACTAACGTCCTTCCCT